>JAJOZX010000319.1:145000-407500 GCA_023014485.1 Bathynomus jamesi | reverse complement strand
ACACTAACTTAACCCAAATTGATTTAATCTTTTCGAAAGCGTATGTCGAAATATGTTTACCTTTCATAGACGGGACATTTTAATAAAGTAACCTAACCTAAGCTAACTAAGCCTAACCAAACCTAACTTGACTTGACTTAATCTAACCCCCAGTGACTCGTTGTTTAAATATTAACATCGAGAGAGTGATGTTAGTTCGGTTTAATGGGGCTCATGACCGGGCATCGTGGTTCCCAGGGGTGAATCTGTAACCCCCTTTTGTTTTTTCACTGAAGCGTACTTTCAGAAAAGGCGTGGGAAATGTTGTACAGTTCTCCTCCACCATATCTTTACTGAACTATAAAATACGTTTTATAGTTAAAAAATTTACAGAATTAAAACGCTCCTGAATTTTGCACTTTTCCATACAGTCACAAATCACTGACCATAGTCCGATAGCCCAAAGACGGAGCCGTAAAATAAGTGATTACCATATATATCACGGGCACCAACTGTAAGAGATATCCTTCATGATCATAAACCATCCCGTTTATAACCTAAGCACAGGCCTTGCACGTGAATGAGCTTGTTCTGTTAGTTTTTCTGGCTAGGCTGTATCTACCTTCTGAAAGTTTAGATTCATTCACAAATTTTTGGGATACATCCATATATGGTACCGAGTGTTATATCAGATAGATTTGAATTAAGTGCCATTGCTTTGAGTGCAGGGAGTTATGTATTCCCTCGGGTGCTGAAACATACACCAGGTTGTAGTAACTTTTCCCTTGTCGTACTATAGTGTGGTGTCCGGATTTTCTACTGAAGAGGTCACGGGTTTGAATCCTGATGAGGCTATTTTGCATATATATATATATACTAGAATGCCCGCTGCGCCTTGCGCGGCAAAAAAACAGAAACGTGTATACTAAATTTGGTGCAGATTACTAGCCGTTTAGGCGTGCATAAACGAACAGACATCATCATCATCATCATCATTCCATATATATATATATATATATATATAATATATATATATATATATATATATATATATGAAAAACTAGTATAAAGTATCGTTTGTTTCTGTGGTTGCAAGAGTTTCGTTAGTAGTTTGGAAACTGATAAGCACAGCTAGGCTCCCGTATAGGTTTTATGACCATGTTTTAGACATGAGGGAAAGTGTAAACGCGCGCATGTTTCCATTTTAGGCAATTAAACCGTAATCATGAATGCATTAACTACTATAGCGTTATTAGACAATCTGAATTTGTTACTAAAGCCTTTCGTATATTTAAATATATAATATATATTCCATATATTTTTCATATATTTCGTATATTTTCGTATATTTAAAGCGCGTATATTTAAACCTTATACATCATAATGGCTTCATCCAACTGACATTTAACTTCGACAAAAATCTATAATGAGAAAAAAGGACTTTTTCCAATTCTCTTGAAAATATTTTTATTGGTGACATTATACAAAATAACATCAGTTTCAAAGCTGTTTTTTTTCTTTTTAGTCCAAAAATATCTGAATTTTTATACGTAACTTTTTCTTTAACTTTTAAAAGACAATTAGTTTTTCTTTATGTGACAAAATGTAGGATTGAAGGAACTGTGACGTTTTGGATGGCAATTCACGTGACAGGTTTGTCATTTTTTTTTTTTTAAATGACGGCGGTAAAAAATTTATTCTGGTTCATTGACTGTGAAATTTTTAGTAATTGTATATGTAAATAAAGTTTAAGTTAGATTATGCCCGGTTAGGTTACGTTATGGATTGTTTTAATTTTTCTTGTCTATGTTTATTTTTGGAGGTCCAAATTAACCGTGCCGTCGAAAAATTTGGGATTCCAGAAAAGTTTGTCATATATATATATATATAAGTTTATATATATATATACACAGACCGTGCATGGAACAAGGAACTCTTCTAGGATAATTAAATCCTCTATAGTCCGAATAAGTAATGGTAAATGACAAATACCATAGTTTTTCTTTTTCATGATGCTAGCCCGACGTGGGCAACGAGTCACTCGCAAAGAGGTCGCAAAAATATAGCTTCTCTCACCAGCTATCTGCAAAGCAGATAGGATCCAGCTTTGAGACAGAATCTAGGGTTTAAAGCAGCCTAGCCCAGCTACATTTAGAACCTCAATATAAGCAAAAGACTGGGTTCATTCCCATCATGAAACGGACATGTTATATGCCTTGAAAAGTGGACGCTCAATTCTGCCAGTTGAGATTTAAGTTTTGGTTTTTGGCTAAAAATATAATAGTTACCCCTTTCTCTTTGATGTATTCAATCTGACGTGAAGGCAGCGAGTCTTTTGCTTATATTGAGGTTCTAAATGTAGCTGGGCTAGGCTGCTTTAAACCCTAGATCCTGTCCCAAAGCTGGATCCTATCTGCTTTGCAGATAGCTGGTGAGGGAAGCTATATTTTGGGACCTCTTTGCGAGTGACCCGTTGCTCACGTCGGGCTAGCATCATGAAAAAGAAAAACTATGGTATTTGTCATTTACCATTACTTATTCGGACTATAGAGGATTTAATTATCCTAGAAGAGTTCCTTGTTCCATGCACGGTCTGTGTGTATCATAAAAAACCTCAGGGAACCATTCTGAGTACATTCATTCATATATATATATATATATATAAAATAGAAAGAGAGGGATGAGATAAGCGTCAACAAAAAGCATTGGAACACTGATTTTATGTGCAGGGTTGTTTTTAGGTTACAAATACAACTTGTACAGCGAAACAACGTGTAGATCGTGGAGGATGCCTTGGTGCTCGTCATGTATCACCAGTTACGCGTGGTTGCGTGATTGGGTAATCAGACTGTGATTAAACTGGATACAGAGAGGTCAAAATTTTGGCCTCGCAACTGGGACAGTTTATAACACCATGACAAGCTATAATTGGTTACATAGAGCCCTTACTCTCCAGTGAAGTCCAATTCATGCATAAGCCTTGAAGACATCGCAAGTAATTATTTGCGATGGTTTTGTTGTCCGAAATATTTTATCACTTATATGGTAATTTTTGCACGCTAATTCCGAAAATAATATTCTTTTTTCGCCATCACGTACAGATTTTTCACAAAATGTCATATTTCATATTACATATGTAAGTTTCATTAAATTTTGATTAAAAACTACTGCCTATAAATGCTTATGAATGCTTGTTTTCACCAAGACATCAAAGAAATGGAGAAGAGATATTAGGGAAGGTGGGACATCATCAGCATGATGGCTGATTACTGCTGGATGTTGAAACGGGATAATCCAGAATTATTACATAAAAGAAAAGGAACAGCGCGTACATTAGAGACTAAAAGGCATAGTAGATCTCGCAAGAAAACTCGGGACAAATAAAGATGAATAAGTAATTGACGTTAATAGTCTTCTTTCTTTTTAAAATTGTTTGCATTTGTAATTAGTATAACAAAGCGAAATAGGTACCTAATATAAAGTGAAATAAATAATATTTATTTATGTTGTTGTTTTTTTCCCTTCCAGTTTGCAGAAAATCCTTACGTGATAGAAAAAATGGACACCTTATTCGAAATCAGCGTAGTTGAATTACATAAAATCAGTTATTAGTAAGAAAACAACTTTTACAAAGTTCTCATTCGCATGCCTGCGTAATATAAACTTGTCACAACGACGAACTGAGCATTATTTCCAAAATTCTGAGTAACATTGAACATTATGATCCCTAAAAAACCTGCTTACAGCCGCCAATAGTTAGCAGCGAAGATAAATATAGTTATGAAAATAGTACGCAGAACCGTGACATTTTGGAACTGTTTTTCTTCTCGGACTCGTCTCAGTTTAATCACCTCAAGTCGAATGGGCACGCATGAATGGGTACGTAGAATGGGTATAATCAAGCATTTCAGGGATCCTGTTTACACACCCCACCTAATAGCACGGACATCACTTCGAGATTCTGGAAAGACTACGTTCGAATTGATGGAGGGACTTCTTAATTCTTCTAAATAATAGCCATTTTCGATATTCATTTCCTTCCATTGTTCTAACAAAGTGTTTTGTACATGAATACGAAAGGACTGTAATACTGCCAATAATGAATGAGAAAGGTCAGAAACTGACACGCAGCTCAGGCCTACTAATGCGACCCATTGCGCCAACTCCTGTACTGTTATTACTAGCACTATCCTGAGTCGAACCCTCGACCTCGGTGTTTTCACTTCGCTTATAGGGAAACTGAAAGTAAAAAAAAAAAAGGCGGGGAAGGCTGCAGTCTCGCTTGGGACCCACCAAGCACCGAGATGAACCCTGCTGAATACATCTGGAAACAACACCTCCATCGTCCTCTGGGATGACGAAGACCTCTTCCCAATTTATGGCATCTCGAAAGGAAACATTAATTGGATTTTGGCAAACATCATACCATGCTACCGTAGAAAAACTCAACGCCTCTGTGCCAAGGCGCATGTCCTGGCACTTCATAAGGAACATTGCATAGTTAATCCATTTTAATATTGTTTTCTTATTTTGGTACAACTTAGGTGTATGTTATGCCATCATTTTATTCAGGATATATATATATATATATATAATATATACACACAGGGTGTACGATAAGTCACTACCTATCTTTAAATGGTTGTATTAATTTTATTTTTGAACTGATTTTAATGAAACAAACTGTAAATAATACATTATCCAATAAGGTTTTATGCACAACACTTTAAATTTCCACATATGCTCCTGCATTATCAACACATTTCCTTAATCGAACTGGCACGTTCGCTACTCTGCTGATCGCAATATGTATTCAGGAATATTGGTAAGAACATTGTTTATTCTCTTCTCCAGTTCATGCAGGTTTTTTGGTTTCGTGCGATAAACTTCTTCCTTGGCCCATCCCCACAGGAAAAAGTCACAAGGCGTGAAGTCTGGGCTACGGGCAGGCCATTCATGAACGTCCGCGTCTCCCAATCCATCTTCCTGGGAAATGATCGTGCGGCTATGCGCGGACACCATTTGCGAAATGAGCCGGTGCCCCATCCTGCGTGAAATGAAGTGTTGCGATGTTTTCCGGCTGAGAGATGACTGGCCACGGATGATCTTGTAACATTTCGAGGTATCTTGCACCATTCATTGTGTCCCTCAAAATGAAAGGTCCAACAACTGTGGTGGATGTGATACCACACCAGACTGTCACCTTTGGACGACCCTGAGCTTTTTCCACACAATGGTCAGGGTTGTGTGGTGCTGTCCAGTAATGACAGTTGTGTCGATTCACGAACCCGCCAACGTGAAACACTGTCTCATCACTCCACAGAATGTTCTCAAACAACCGTGGCCAGTCATCATTCCAACCCAAAAAGATTTCTGCGAATTCCACCCTTCTGTCACAGTCATCAGGAAACAGCTGATGCGCATAATGGGGTTTCCAAGGTTTGAAAGACGGGTCTTTTCTGAGAATTGTCCGCACTGCGTAATGCGTCAGTCCACTTCACGCGCACCTGCACGTACTGATTTTCCGGGGCTTCTTGTGAACATCTCATTCACCGTGGCGATGTTCTCGGGAGTTGATGGTCGTCCAGATCTTTTCTTGTCTGTGTCAGCCTGTTGTCATTAGATTTCGATGGCAGTTCTTGATTGTTCGTGCTTTCAGTGTTGCATTAACTCCATGTTCAGCCCTCCACCACCTTTGAACTTATATCACTGATCCCCAAACCTCGTAACGGGCTGCGATTTTGGCTCTCTCTTGCGAACTCATAATTGGAGGCATTATTCACCTGGAAAAAGAAAGTCATGTTAATTTCTTAAAACCTTTATTGGATAATCTATCATTTACAATTTGTTTCATTAAAATCAATTAAAAAAAATTACTACAACCATTTAAAAATAGGTAGTGACTTATTATGCACCCTGTGTATATATATATATATATACACCTTTCAAATGTTCCGCGCGATGATTCCTCATTTCACGAAGGTCACGCTTGTCGCCCTATATATAAATATATATTGTAATCTTGCAGATGTTCCGTGTTTCGGTCTCTCTTTACACGGAGGTCAAGCTGGTGGCCCAACTTGTAGACCTGACTTGATGCACAATGGAGTTGCTGTCCTGCGCTTTCCATTTCACATAAGCAGGCAAACCCGGCTTATCTGGGAGGGTCCTGACTCCCGAGCCAGGCGTCTAGTCATCTTTCGAAGACTTCAACTTTGACACCAGTAGTGTTTCCAATGTGTTTGGGTAGCTGGCGAAATAGTCTTGGCCCTTTGATAACAAAGATATCGTTATTCAGAGTTGAGGAAATCCCTTATCTGGCCTTCAATTTAGGAACACTACACATTCAACCTTTCCTATTTTCCAATATTGTTTGGATGGTTACCGGGTTCAGTTTGAGGTTAGGCACTAGTTTCTCTACTATTTTCCATAAGTACATTATTGTGTACCGTTCTCTTCTTTTTTCCAGAGAATATAGATTTAACATATATAGTCTTTTCCAGTAATTAAGTTATTTGCAGTCATTGATCTTGGCTGTGAAATTTCGTTAAATTTCTTCGCGTTTATTGATTTCATCTTTTTTATAAGTATTCAAATTTGAGTATGATCACTGATCAGTATTTTCAATAAGAGAATCATTACTGTCTGGACCCTTCTTTTAAATGTTCTCAGTATCTGTTACGTAATTCTTTTTGACTCGTTTATCGCTATCTGATTTGGTTTCTCAAGTTTCGCATCATCGGTCATTGTAACTCCTAAATCTCTTGCTTTTGTTTCTTTGCATTTTCCGCCTATTTGACGCATAATATTCTGTTGATTTTAGCTCTTTTTTTTTCCATATCTTAAGAGCTGAAATATTTTAGTTTTAAATTTCATGTTTTTTTCTGACCATTTGTATGTTCTATTGGTGTTCGTTTGTAAAGATTTCACATCTGCATTTCCAATTTTCTGCTTTGTGTACACACACACACACACACACACACACACACCACACATATATATATATATATATATATATATAGTGTTTCACAACCGGTCTGCCATACTTTGGGGGGTGATATCGAGTAAAAAAGGTTAATACAACATAGGTGCTATTTTCAACCGTTGCGGAGCTACGGACGTTTTAAGGGGCATGGAAAAAATAAACGAGCAGCTCGCAGCAGCATTGCCATGCAAATAGGGAGTCAAAGTACTGACGAGACTTTTGTACGTAGTTCATTGCCACTGAAATCAACACTGATCTGTGTTTGTCTAGTCCAAAGAACATCCATATCCATATTCAATTAATTGAATTTTTGGTTCACTCGTATTGCAGACACCCCTCATTATTATCACTCTTAGTGCATGATTCTTCAAGAGCAGATGCACCACAAATTTACCTGTAACAATCACAGTGACACTCACTCTCTCTATATATATATATATATATTATATATGGGAATGAACTCAGAATGGTACCCTGAGTTTTTTATGATACACACAGACCGTGCATGGAACAAAGAACTCTTCTGGGATAATTAAATCCACTATATTCCGAATAAGTAATGGTAAATGACAAATACCATAGTTTTTCTTTTTCATGATGCTAGCCCGACGTGGGTAACGGGTCACTCGCAAAGAGGTCCCATAAATATAGCTTCCCTCACCAGCTATCTGCAAAGCAGATAGGATCCAGCTTTGGGACATGGATCTAGGGTCAAAGCAGCCTAGCCCTTCTACATTTAGAACCTCAATATAAGCAAAAGTCTCGCTGCCTTCACGTCAGATTGAATACAACAAAGAAAAAGGAGTAACTATTATATTTTTAGCCAAAAACCAAAACTTAAACCTCAACTGGCAGAATTGAGCGTCCACTTTTCAAGGCACATAACATGTCCGTTTCAATGGGAATGAACTCAGAATGGTACCCTGAGTTTTTTATGATACACACAGACCGTGCATGAACAAGGACTCTTCTGGGATAATTAAATCCACTATAGTCCGAATAAGTAATGGTAAATGACAATACCATAGTTTTTCTTTTCATGATGCTAGCCCGACGTTGGCAACGGGTCATTCGCAAACAGGTCCGATAAATATAGCTTCCCTCACCAGCTATCTGCAAAGCATTCTGAGTTCATTTCCATCTTGAAACGGACATGTTATGTGCCTTGAAAAGTGGACGCTCAATTCTGCCAGTTGAGGTTTAAGTTTTGGTTTTTGGCTAAAAATATAATAGTTACCCCTTTTTCTTTGTTGTATTCAATCTGACGTGAAGGCAGCGAGTCTTTTGCTTATATTGAGGTTCTAAATGTAGCAGGGCTAGGCTGCTTTAACCTAGATCCATGTCCCGAAGCTGGATCCTGTCTGCTTTGCTTCACAATAAACTCCAGAAACTGCAATGCTGTCCATTTCTTTGCCTCTTTAACGCTGATTTTGGCAGCTTCCAAATGCCTCCGAAGTCGTCATCAGAGAATTCATCGAAACTCTGAGTCAAATTTTGAATATACTTCCGAAGTTCTTCTGTTGCAACAACCAAAGTGTTTGGCTGAATAACAGCGAAGATTGACAGAATTTGATCCATTGCCTTAGAACGAATCTCCAATTCTTGATGAAAGCGATCAAGACATTCAAACATAGCCCTTTTTACTTCCTCTGGCAATGTGAGACCAGCATTCTTTGCCATCTCTCCTGGCATCCTTTTTCGGAGCTTTACTCTCCATAGAAATGTCTATTTCCTCACACTTTGTAGTTGCATAATGAATGGCCCTCTCCACAATGCATTTACCGGATATTATAACATCACGACGATGCATTTATAAACACTTAAACATCACTATGATACCACATTGTCAAAATTACTGGTATAAGTACCATGATATTGTTATAAACACCAGCACTTTATGCTTTATCATAATTATTTAATGAAACATACCTCATGTATGTGGAGTCACAGTGTCAAGTGAACAAGACTTGGAATGTCAGTTGCAGCCAGCTGGCTATGCTCAACAAACTGATAACTAAAACGTCAACAAACGTTCGCCTTTCGATGTAATTTTTATCAAATATTTAATATTTCGTTTGTAAATTTTGTATTGTCAATAAAAATAAAAAAAAATTTAATAGTGGAAATTAACATTAAACTGTTGTAATAGTTTGAACATTTTTAAATTTTTTTTCTTACTTTGGCGAATTTTTCATTTGGTTTGAAAACTTGTACTGGTATTTCAACTCTCCCGATGGCACCCCCCTCCTGGCTGTCACCCGGGGCGAACCGCCCCCTTCGCACTCCCCTTAATACGCCACTACTTAAACATGAAAATTGAATTATTAAAATTTATAAATTTTAGGAATATCGAAAATTAAAGTAGTTTCCGTCAAAATATTTTCATTACAGAAAACGACATCAAAAAAGAAACTTTAGGAGGGGAACTTTGGCACTTTCAATATATATTATACTGTACAGTGTATACCTTTGGTAACCTTTGGTTTGCTTCCGCCCGAATTGTTTATTCTGGCGAAGGTCAAGCTTTTCACTCCACCTTAGACTTACAATCAATTTAACGTGGATTCTGAACCACACCCCACCAGCAGCCCAGCGTCTTAATTAACCACTAGGCCACCCAGGGTACCCATTTATCTACCAACCACTTTCTTTATTGTCTGGAAGGATGAACAACTGGGTTTTGCTGCGCGCCGGCTGCCGTCACCGAGTCTCGATCCCGGGGCCGATGGATTCGTAGTCAGCGACGCAAACCACTACATAACCGAGGCGCTATATTATATATATAGGTCGAACAGATAATGTATTTTCTATTTTCATATTTTTAATCACTTTCAGTTGTGTTAAAGTAGGGAAGGGTCGTAATTTTATAATAAAGTTGAGAGAAATTGTGTTTTTATCGTCTGCAATGATTATTTTTTCACGTTGATTAAAAAAAAAAAACTCGAAATCAAATAAGTCATCCTTTATGCTTCCTCAGACTTTACACACCCTCTGATTTGTTTTATGGTAGTTAGGTTAGATTAGGTTAATCTAAGTTAACCTAATCACGCGTAACCTGACCTAAAAAAAAGTAGGTCATACGAGAAAATCCACTTATATACAAAGTTTAACCTAATTGCTAAAAAAAGGTGGCTTACTGTTGGTGCTACTGGGAAATTTATATATATTTATATATATTTAAATTCTGTGCCGATTAATCGATTTGTAATAGCTACCTGGTATGCCATACATTAAAACCAAACTCGCCCTCTCGTCTATTGTTAATTATAGTCAACACTGAAAATTCCTATGGTGCGCTACTTCTGCCCCACCCTGTATGCCTCTGTAGATTCAATAGGGAAAAAACCACTATTTGTAAACTCAAACGGAATAGAATTTAAAGAAGATTACGTCGTACGTTAGAATACCCCCCCCCCCTCCCCCTAAAAAAAAACAATAACATTTGGAAAACTTTTAATACCTTACCTATTCCTCGTTTTGTAGTTACGATTTCAATATTTTTCCAGTATATCTCTTTATAATCCAGTTTGGTTTTTCTGCCCTTATTTTGCAATACAATTGAGTTTTTCCCATCGTTATTCTTCTTATTACCCTTATTATCATAAACATTATTATTATTATCATAAACATTATTATTATTATCATAAACATTATTATTATTATCATAAACATTATTATTATTATCATAAACATTATTATTATTATTATATTATTAAACAAAGTTTCATACCTGCAAAGATTTATGAAAGAAAGAAAGAGTGACATCGCATTCGTCACAGAAATACATCTTAAAGACTGCCAAGGAGATTGTGAGAACTGCGAATACTGCGTAGATAAAAAAGAAATACAAATTGACGGTTATAACAACATATTACGAGCTTGACGGAACAGAAAGACGAAAAGGTGACTGTGCTATTATACATACGTGAGAGGCATATGACGGAGACAATAATAAGTAAATCAAACAGCTACGCGGAGCTCTTAGCAGTAAAAATCTAAAAACTTAACGTGATACTAATAATAGTCATCCGAATACTCTAACTGCAAAATTCTGTGAAGCCATTGCCGACAACAGAGACCTAATAAAGTCCTTAAACATCCCTTCCCCGACTATAATACTCTACGGTGATTTTAATTTCTCATTTATGAAATACGAGAGAATTGGAAGAAATAGGTATATACACCAGGACAAGCGGGGCACGAGAGGAGACCAGGAGCGAGCAAAACTGTTGATAGCTCTAACAAATGAATTTATGTTAACACTGGAGATAACGGAGAACCAGGGCCGTAGCCAGACCAAATCAGTAGGAGGGGCGGAGAAATTGACAGGGGGGGACAATGAAAAAATTTAATGTCATTTTTTGTGAATATCGAAATATACTGCAGAAAACATAATTACAAAAACGTTATTTTATCACTTCACCTATTCCTCTTAGAACCAAAATACAAAAAAAATTCTCGAATAACAATACTGTTTATAAAGTGCTGAGTTTTCCCAGGGGGGCATATTATTTTCCAGGGTGGGCTTTGCCCCCCTGGCCCCCCCGGCCCCCCCCCCGGGCCCCTTGGCTACGGGCTTGCGGAGAACACCAGAAAAAATAACTGCTTGGATCTGGTATTCACGAATAACACTGACTTAATCAATAATATTAAAATAACTAACAGATATCTCAAACCACAACTTTATTGAGGTATTCACTAATGCGGCGAGAACATTAAAAGGAAATGTTCATACTGAAGAAAGAAGCAAATTTGAGATTTTTAATCTAAACTCTAAGACTATACATAAATTGGGAAGAAATCAGATCCTATATAACATAGAATGGAAAACAGTCTTAGAAGATCTTAGAAAAATATGTTCGAAAATACAGCCAAAAGAGAGAGAGAGAGAGAGAAAGAGAGATACAAGGAGTTACAAGGAAAAGAAGGACCTCAAAAGGCCTTGCGGCCCATACAGAGGAGGTACCACTGGCAACGGGTGCCAGGGAAAATTTTCTACACCCTCAAATAGTGTGCAAGATTTGGTCTAACCTTTTCTTGAACTGATCCACAGAGGAACTGTTCACAACTTCTGAAGGTAACCTGTTCCACGTGTCACAGATCTTATACGTAAAGTAATTCCCACACACACTAGTTCTAAACCGTTTCAAATCCAACTTCCAACCATTGTTGCGAGTTGGGTTATCATTTAAACTAAACATGCTTCTAAAATCGACATCGTTGAACCCGCGTAAGAGCTTGAAAACCTCGATCAGTTGCCCGCGCAGCTTCCGAGTTTCCAGCGAAAACAAGTTCAGGGCGCGTAACCGTCGATTGTAGCCCATATGCCTAACGGAAGGGATTAACTTTGTGGCCCTCGCCTGCACTCGCTCCAGCCTCTCTATCTTTCCTGAGGGTGGGCGACCAGAACTGCACAGCATACTCCAGGTGCGGCCGAACCAGGGAATTGTACAGAGAGCACAATCTCCTTGTTCCGAAACTGAAATTGCCTCCTGATATAACCCAACAGCGTCTGGGCTTTCTTTTCCACCCCTACGCACTGTTTGGTAAACTTAAGGTCGCTGCTAATTAGCACACCCAAGTCCTTTTCCAAATCAGTCGCCTCGATATTACTCCCCAACATCGAGTAGTCCGACTTGGGATTGGCGTAGCCAATGTGCATCACCTTGCATTTACCCAAGTTAAGCGGCATTTGCCATTTTTCGGACCACTCTCCTATGATGCCACCGTCTATATCATTTATGTAAATGATAAACAACAGCGGCCCCAAAACGGAACCCTGAGGAACCCCGCTAGTGACCGAGGCCCAACCCGAACTAGCCCCTTTAATTACAACCCTCTGCCGCCTATTCTTCAGCCAGTTTTCAATCCACCTACCTACTTCCCCACCGACACCCAGCGCGCGCACTTTCGCCATTAGTCGGCGGTGAGGTACCTTATCAGAGAGAGAGAGAGAGAGAGAGAGAGAGAGAGAGAGAGAGAGAGTTAAAAGGGAACACTATTCCGCAAGAAAAGCAGAGTAGACACAAAATTAATAAATTGCAAAGACAACAACACGAAAACGTGATACAAGTGAAGTTGGAAAGTAGAGAAAAGGAAACACAAGACCTAATTAAGGGCCATTTAGAGAGAGAAGAGGAAGTTGCGGTATAAACAAAACAAAAGATAATCCCAAATACTTCTATAGCTTCTCGAAAAAAAAAACCAAACGCGGACCACTATCGCACCCTCAAGGAAAGAAAATAATGACCGAACTGATGATCTAAAAGAAATATCTAAAATACTGAGAGCTCAATATGAATCAGCTTTCAGTACCCCAAATAGAGATAAAGCAGTACCTGACAGAAATACCTTTTTGAAAAGTAATTAAATGGAGAATGTATAACTGATTTTGAATTTATCGCAGAAGATATAGCGAAAGCTATAGGACAAATGAAATCACATTCAGCAGCAGGCCCGGACAAGTGGAATGCCTTGTTGATTAAAAACTGTAAGAACGAAATAGCTACGCCCCTTTATTGGATATGGAGAAGATCCCTGGACATGGAAGAAATACCGAGCATACTAAAAACAGCGAATATTGTTCCAATATATATATAATACAGGGCGTCCCAAAACAATGTATACACACTTTAAATACTTATAAAGGCAGTGTTTATTAAAATACATTTCATTCTCAAAATGTAATAGAATCTACAGACATTATTTAATTGTTTTGTCAACGCCTGTTTTCAAACTGACGTCCGTTCTGGTCCAGGCACTGCTGATAACGCGAAGCAATGGAATCGCAAACATCACGAAACATTTCGTTTGGTATTTGTGTGCATTCTCGTTCAATGGCTGCTCTCAATTCAGCGACTGTTGCAGGTTTTATAGCGTGGACTTTGTCTTTTAAGTATCCCCATAAAAAAAAGTCTAGTGGTGTGAGGTCTGGTGAATGCGGAGGTATTCTACGAAACCCCTTCGTCCAATCCACATCCACATCGTGCCAAGTACCACTCGCAATACTCCACTCTTCGGTCCGGATCATCTTAATTAATAGCATGGACTAATCTTGGAATGTAACTTTTCCATTGACAGCGCTTCAAAATGCGTTGGACAGACGATTCTGAAATTCCTACCTCACGACTCGCTTGCCGCACAGATTTTCTTGGACTTTGGTGATACGTTTCCAGTACTCTTTCTTGCTTTGTGGGGCTTGTCGATGTCCGTGGTCTTCCGGAACGCTTCTTGTGGACATTCTGAACAGTTCCATCGGCTTCAAACTTATCTCTAATTCGAGTGATGGTAAGTCGCGTTGGTGGATCTGTTTGAAACTCCCTCCTAAACTGTCTTTGCACTTCAACTGCGTTTTCACACTTCCAGTAGCATTTTAGAATGAATTTCCTTTGCCATTGACAGCGCTTCAAAATGCGTTGGACAGACGATTCTGAAATTCCTACCTCACGACTCGCTTGCCGCACAGATTTTCTTGGACTTTGGTGATACGTTTCCAGTACTCTTTCTTGCTTTGTGGGGCTTGTCGATGTCCGTGGTCTTCCGGAACGCTTCTTGTGGACATTCTGAACAGTTCCATCGGCTTCAAACTTATCTCTAATTCGAGTGATGGTAAGTTGCGTTGGTGGATCTGTTTGAAACTCCCTCCTAAACTGTCTTTGCACTTCAACTGCGTTTTCACACTTCCAGTAGCATTTTAGAATGAATTTCCTTTGCCATTGACAGCGCTTCAAAATGCGTTGGACAGACGATTCTGAAATTCCTACCTCACGACTCGCTTGCCGCACAGATTTTCTTGGACTTTGGTGATACGTTTCCAGTACTCTTTCTTGCTTTGTGGGGCTTGTCGATGTCCGTGGTCTTCCGGAACGCTTCTTGTGGACATTCTGAACAGTTCCATCGGCTTCAAACTTATCTCTAATTCGAGTGATGGTAAGTTGCGTTGGTGGATCTGTTTGAAACTCCCTCCTAAACTGTCTTTGCACTTCAACTGCGTTTTCACACTTCCAGTAGCATTTTAGAATGAATTTCCTTTGTTCAAAGCTTAGTCTGACTGCCATTATTAATTCTAATGGGTTTAACTTGGAAAGAAAGAAACATCAATTGAGCTATCAGCTGTTAAAGTGTGTATACATTTTTTTGGGACGCCCTGTGTATATATATATATATATCTCTGCTACAGTCAATGTCTAAAATCAGGCAATTTGTAAATTGACTGAAATTTTAGGCAATGTGTCAAATTGATGATACACACAAAACTTAACCTAACCTAACCTTTCTGGTAATGCTGCATATGCATGCCTACTGGTATTTCCCAATATGCTGCCTAAAAATTCATTAGGTTAGGTTAGGTTTTGTGTGTATCATCAATTTGACACATTGCCTCAAATTTCAGTCAATTTACAAATTGCCTGATTTTTGACAATGACTGTAATCTATCTAATATACCTTTCAACCTTTCAAATGTTCCGCACGATGATTCTTCATTTCATAAATGTCAAGCTTGTCGCCCCTCTTCTCGAGTTGGCCTGGTGAAGTAGTGAGTTCGTTTCTTGTACTCTCCACCTCACATAGCCAGGTACGCCCGGCTCATCGGGGATTGTTCTGAGCCAGGCTTCTAATCTTCTTTTGAAGATGTCCACTGCAACACCATTCGTGTTCCTTAGGTCTTTGGGCAGCTGATTAAACAGTTTTGGTACTCTCACAACAAAACTAATTTCTTTCAGGGTTAAGGATGTTCCCTGTCTAGTCTTTAATTTAGGAACACGACACACTCTTCCTTTTCTACTTTCCACTGTTGTTTGGGGAGTTACAGGGTTCAGAGTAAGATTAGGGAATAGTTTCTCCATTATTTTCCAAGTGTAAATAATGGTGAATCTCTCTCTCCTCCTTTCCAGTGAATATAAGTTTAATTCGCGTAACTTTTCTTAGTAGGTTAGTTCTTTGCACCCCTTAATCTTGGCTGTGAAGCTTCTCTGAATCCCTTCTAGTTGTCTAATGTCTTCTTTTTTATATGGGCATGTTAGGACCGAGCAGTATTCCAATTTGGGTATGATCAGTGTTTTCAGTAGAGGAATCATTATCTTCCTATCCCTTCGTTTAAAGGTTCTCAGTATCTGCCCAGTTACTCTCTTTGTTCTGTTTACTGCTATCTTATTTTGTGTTTCAAATTCGCATCATCAATCATTACAACCCCTAAATATTTTGCTTTAGAATTTCTCTGAATTTCCTGTCCATTTGGGGTATAACATTCCATGGATTTTAGGTTCTCTTTTTCCGTACCGTAACAGCTGAAATTTCTCAGTGTTAAACTTCATATTGTTGTCGTCCGTCCACCTGTAGATTCTGTTCATGTCGGTTTATAGAGGTCTTATATCTTCTGGGTTTCTTATTTTTCTACTGATCTTTGTGTCATCGGCAAAGGATGTTACTGTGCTGTCTCTGGTAACGTCCTCATCTATGTCAGTTAGCATGATTATGAAGAGTAGTGGAGCTAATACTGTTCCTTGTGGTACTGAGCTGAGGACCTCTGATTCTGATAAAGATATTCCTTGTACTGTAACGACTTGCCGCCGCTCACTAAGGAAATTATATATCCATTTCCCTACTTTTTCTGTTATTCCCATATACTTCAGTTTATGTATTATGATTCCATGGTCAAACTTGTCGAACACTTTGGCAAAGTCTGTGTGTATTACATCATAGTTTTCATTACTTTCCAGTGCATCAATAATGTTGTAGTGTTTCATTAGTTGTGATAGGCATGATTTGCCTGACCGAAACCCATGTTGGTTATCATTTAATTTTTTCTGAGTTTCTAAAAAGCCATAGATTTTCTGTCTAACTATTCTTTCAAATATTTTAGTAAGATGAGATATAATCGACACTGGCCTATAGTTTTTGGCCTCCGATCGATCTCCTCCTTTATATGTTGGGACTATGTTCGCGCTCTTCAGGATGCCCGGTATTTCTCCCGTGTCTAGTGATCGTCTCCATATCCAATATAAGGGCTCAGCGATTGCATCCTTGCAGTTTTTGATCAGTGTAGCATTCCATTTGTCCAGTCCTGCCGCCGAGTGTGCTTTTAGTTTCCCTATAGCTTGTGTAATATCATCTGTCGTAATATCATCTGCCTTTTTTTTAAGAGACACAAGAAATGTTCAATGAGAACCAGCACGGATTCCGGTCAGGACGATCATGCCTATCACAGCTATTTGAGCACTATAACAATATCATAGACGCACTTGAGAGCAATGATAACTACGACGTAATATACACGGATTTTGCTAAAGCATTTGACAAGTGTGATCATGACATAATAACACACAAAATGAAACACACAGGAATAACAGACAAAGTGGGAAAATGGATCTACAACTTCCTCAGGGAACGGCAGCAAGCCATAAAAATTTAAGGTATATCACTATCGGAATCGGAAGTACACATTTAAATTCCACAAGGAAAAGTATTAGCTCCACTCCAATTCATTATCGTGCTAACATACATAGACATTGAAGAAGACGGCAACAGTATAGCAACATCCTTTGCTGACGATACAAAAATCAGCAGCAAAATCGGCAGTGCAGAAGAGGTGAAAGCCCTACAGAGGGACACAAACAGAATATACAAATAGTCAGAAGAGAATAACATGAATTTTAACACCGAGAAATTTCAGCTCTTGAGATAGAGAAGAAATGAAAAACTTAGACAGGAACTTAGATAGGAAATTTAGAGAAGCATGAGAGCAAAAGATTTAGGGGTAATAATGACGGATGATTAAATTTGAAACACAGAATCAGATAGCAATAAACAAAGCAAAAAGAGTTACGGAACAGCTACTGAGATATTCAAGAGAAGGGACAAGACCAGTGGTGCAGTCCGGGGGTAACGCAAGGTAACGGCGTTACCCCACTAGTTTTATTTTACTTTTAGCGTTACCCTACTGGTTTTATTTTACCTTTTAGCGTTAACCTACTGGTTTTATTTTACCTTTAGCGTTAACCTACTGGTTTTATTTTACTTTTAGCGTTACCCTACTGGTTTTATTTTACTTTTAGCGTTACCCTACTGCGTTACCCTACTGCGTTACCCCACTGAAGAAATTACGACTACACCACTGGACAAGACGTAAATTAAGTTTATATTCACTGGAAAGAAGAGAGATACATCATAATTCACATATGGAAAATGATCGAAAAACTGGTATCTAACCTCAAACTAAACCCAATTAACATCCAAACAACACTGCAAAATAGGAAAGGTAGAATATGTAATGTTCTCAAACTAAAAGTCCGACAAGTGACACCCTCAACACTAAAGGAAAATTGCTTGGTTTTCAGGGGACCAAGACTTTTTAACCAGCGTTCAACTTACCTCAGGAACGTCACAGAATTTAAAGTAGAAATCTTCAAAAGAAGATCGGATGCCTGCCTCAGGACGGTATTAGATGAGTCGGGTATGTGCGATGGAGAGCGCAAGAAAGCAACTCACTCCTTCATCAGGTCAGGCGTAGAGATGGGGCCACCAGCTTCACCTTCGTGTGAAGAGACCGACGC
This sequence comes from Bathynomus jamesi, assembly GCA_023014485.1. NCBI lineage: Eukaryota > Metazoa > Arthropoda > Malacostraca > Isopoda > Cirolanidae > Bathynomus > Bathynomus jamesi. The sequence goes on along the minus strand of JAJOZX010000319.1, from coordinate 388,984 downwards.
ACGTAACTTTTATCAGGTTTACCAGGTTTATTATTATAGTTATTCTTTTTATTATCAATTCTAGACAGAACACCTTTGTTGTTCTAACTCAAGTTCGATCTCATCTGGTGGATTTTAATTTTTCTTCGACCATATATATATATATATATATATATATATATATATATATTATAGAGAGAGAGAGAGAGAGAGAGAGAGAGAGAGAGAGAGAGAGAGAGAGAGAGAGAGAAGTACCTCAAAAGGCCTTGCGGCCCATACCGAGGAGGTACCAATGGCAACGGGTGCCCAGGAAAATTATCTACACCCTCAAATAGTGTGCAAGATTTGGTCTAACCTTTTCTTGAACTGATCCACAGAGGAACTGTTCACAACTTCCGAAGGTAACCTGTTCCACGTGTCACAGATCTTATACGTAAAGTAATTCCCACACACACTAGTCCTAAACCGTTTCAAATCCAACTTCCAACCATTGTTGCGAGTTGGGTTATCATTTAAACTAAACATGCTTCTAAAATCGACATCGTTGAACCCGCGTAGGAGCTTGAAAACCTCGATCAGTTGACCGCGCAGCCTCTGAGTTTCCAGCGAAAACAAGTTCAGGGCGCGTAACCGTCGATTGTAGCCCATATGCCTAGCGGAAGGGATTAACTTTGTGGCCCTCGCCTGCACTCGCTCCAGCCTCAATATCTTTCCTGAAGGTGGGCGACCAGAACTGCACAGCATACTCCAGGTGCGGCCGAACCAGGGAATTGTACAGTGAGAGCACAATCTCCTTGTTCCGAAACTGAAATTGCCTCCTGATATAACCCAACAGCTTCTGGGCTTTCTTTTCCACCTCTACGCACTGTTTCGTAAACTTAAGGTCGCTGCTAATTAGCACACCCAAGTCCTTTTCCAAATCAGTCGCCTCGATATTACTCCCCAACATCGAGTAGTCCGACTTGGGATTGGCGTAGCCAATGTGCATCACCTTGCATTTACCCAAGTTAAACGGCATTTGCCATTTTTAGGACCACTCTCCTATCCTACCTAGGTCCGCACGCAGTTGCTCGATCGCCTCCGGCGTCCCAACATTGACCCCAAGCTTGGTGTCATCAGCGAATTTGGCGATCCGACTGACGATGCCACCGTGACGATGCCACCGTCTATATCATTTATGTAAATGATAAACAACAGCGGCCCCAAAACGGAACCCTGAGGAACCCCACTAGTGACCGAGGCCCAACCCGAACTAGCCCCTTTAATTACAACCCTCTGCCGCCTATTCTTCAGCCAGTTTTCAATCCACCTACCTACTTCCCCACCGATACCCAGCGCGCGCACTTTCGCCATTAGCCGGCGGTGAGGTACCTTATCAAAGGCTTTCTGAAAGTCGAGATAAAGTATATCAATCGCCCTACTCTTATCATACTCACTCAACATGACGTGGAAAACTCGAGCAAGTTGGTGAGACACGACCTATGCCGTCTAAACCCATGTTGGGAGTCCCCAAGCAGCTTGTAGGAATCCAAATGGTCAACGATCCTATCCGCTATTATCCCCTCTAATAATTTACCTACAACTGAAGTGAGACTAATGGGACGATAGTTCCCTGGACTTTCGTGATCCCCTTTCTTAAAGATAGGGGTTACGTTGGCTTCCCTCCAGTCACCAGGCACCTGGCCCGTCTCCAACGATTTGTTGAAGACTGTAGCCAGGTGGGGAGCCACCTGGTCGCGCACCTCCCGCAACACTCTGGGGAGAAATCGGTCTGGCCGAGGAGCCTTAAACGCGCTCAGTTTGTCTATTCTATCGGCAACGACTGTCGCGGTACATCGAACACTATCCAGGCCAGCACCTTCGTGCCTGACGCCTGGCTCGGGGATGATGCGGGTGTCCTCCCTGGTGAACACTCCCGCAAACTACTCATTAAGCACATTGGCGATGTCCGCGTCGGACAGAGGCTTGCCACCCGTAGTTCTTCGTTACGTTTCGCTAGTCGAACCTTCGCCTTCACTTCCCTACACAGGCGGACATACGTTTCAGTGTTCTCATGGGAACGATTGGCCTTCGCCCTCCTATACGCTACTTTCCTATTTCGAATAGCCGAAGCGATGTCACGATTGAACCACTTAGGCTGCGTTGAAGCAGGGGTGACCGGTTTTGAGGGTATGGCAGCAGACTGCAGCACCATAAACTCGTCCCGGAATGCACTCCACACTCCCTCAACATCGCCGCCGACCTCTAACCCCATCTCACCTACGCTATTCCTGAGGCTAACAAAGTCCGCCCGCCGGAGATCGAGCTTACTGCCTCTCGAGTTACTACGCTTTACCCGAGGGACGCACACACGGAACCTAATCAGACCGTGATCACTCCCGCTCAACGATTTGTCAATGGTGAGGCCAGTGACGAGGTTGTCTTCGTTCGTGAATACCAAGTCTAGAACGCTTTCGCCTCGTGTAGGCTCATTGACTCACTGAGTGAGGAAGTTCTCATCAGCAAAGTCAACTAGCCTCCTCCCTTCAGCATCAGCAGTCCTGTCTTCCCACTTTATGCCGCGACAGTTGAAGTCTCCTAAAGAGAGAGAGAGAGAGAGAGAGAGAGAGAGAGAGAGAGAGAGAGAGAGAGAGAGAGAGAGAGAGAGAGAGAGGTTGGACAAAATAATGGGAGCACTCGCATTTTCGATGCACTATAGTTTTTATATCATTAATGGCGTTATGTACTTTACTAAATTGGTATACGAATGCATATAACATTGAGAACATATTCTATTTTAATATGCCGATATTAGTTTTCCTGTTCTTGTAAAAGAGAATAAATAAAAATGGCGCTTGGAAAAAATGTTCCTGACTGTGAAAGGGGCATGATAAAAGAAGCCCGAGCAAGGAAGTTTTTACAGATGTTGACAGAGGCTCGAATGCCTGTGCTACATGCTGACACTTATTTATGTATGTTATTTCAAACCTATATTTAATAATATAAGGTTAGGTTGAGTTAGGTGCAGCTGCCTCAGAAAAAAACTGTCATGCAATTCACGCTGCCACCCTGGAAAATCATACAAAAACTCTTAAATATACTTTTGGCTGAGAGACTAAATTTTACTTCTACTTTTTAATTATGAGCCATTTGTTCGTCCAATATTTGTTCTGGTTTTAAATTTTTAACTATTTATATGCAAAATGTGCTTTGTCGTGTTGAACAGATGTCTTCTGATTTAGAAATAAATTTTTTGTTCTTGGGAATATTTGTATATTTCTTCCATTATGCATAATGTGGAGAATTGCCAAGTATTTTTAATATTATGCAGCATTTCAACATTAGCCAAAAGGCAGACATTTACTGTCAACATTATACAAAATTGTGCTTAATATTGACATTCAGTGGCGTATCAAGGGAGGGGCGAGAGGGGCGACCGCCCCGAGCGGCACTTCCCGAGGGGCGGCAAATTACTGTCAGGCGGGCGCAGTATGCAAAATTTTGGGTTTTTATGTTTTTAAATGCAACCCTCCAAAAAATTATATCTCATCATTGTCGCGCGTTATTTGTGTACAAAATATCCATGGTTTTGATGAAAAATCATCATTAAATGCTATATATGCCACTAGTCCAGGCAATTTGTAGTTAGACCTGGGCAAAATTGCTTCGGAAGCTTTCTAAACTGTTTCCAGCTCAGGAACCATTGCCGAATAACATATCCAAAATATCCAAAATCCGACAAAATTGGACCCCGGGAACACCCCCAAAAATGAAATTCAAAATGGCGGACTGGATGTTTCCTACGAAAAAAATATATATATAATTTACGCTTTTATTTATAGAGATACATTTGATGCTTTTTCTTTCAGTTGTAATGTTTTAAATAATTCAACAATATACAACACAACCAGTTATTACGCAAATATAATGTTATATAGCTTTTTACAGATTTTTATAATCAATAATACAACAATTATTTTTTTCCCAGTTTCAAGTTATGTTCATTACAGAAGAAGTGATACCTGGTCACAAACATACAGAAATTAATCCTCTTCATCACTATCATCGGATAGATTACCGGTACTTGGGTTGTTATCGCAACCACTGATTTGGCACTCGCCACAAGCGGCTGAACAGGGCATTCCATTACGCTTGCATCCACATCTTGAAGTAGCACATTTCGTCTTGCAGGAGCAGCGGATCATGTTGAGTAGATAATTTGGAGCTGGTGGCTTGTCGCAGGCTGTAGGGTAGTAGGAATTATTCTTTACATACCAACCCCACTGTTCTGCATCGATCTTCTCTTCTGTAGACTTCCAGATTAGTATTTGAAAGTATGTGCGAAAGCTGTGGTACTTTGTGGACGCATCGGTAGGTGGCAAACGTTCGGGTGTAACAAAAGATTTAGCTGTAGCTACCTTTTCAACTAACATTCGATGACGTAGTGCGTTAGTGGATTCAAGTGTTTTGCAGCCATACAACAGAAGCATTGCCTTTCTTCCAGCGGCTTCAATGTCAGAGTGTTGGCAACAATCAGAACAGAATGTATTTGCAACTGAACGGAGTTCAGCCACCTTCATCAGTGTGTCGAATGCTTTGGCTTTACCGATCGAAAAAATTCTGGATGTGCTATCACAGCCCGTGAAAGCATGCACAAACAGGAGATACTTGCAGATGTCATTGCCTAACAATGATTGAATGCTGAGAATATCATACACAGGATTAGGAGATGGTCCCCGTCTTATATCGCTGCGATAGTACAACTTGAAACCACTGTCCTTGGCATGGTACAGAAGGAGAATCAGCAAGTCGGTGTCTTCCCCTATTACTGTTGTAGTTGCATTTTCTGATGAGGAAACTGCTGCACGAACGATGTCCACATCAGCATCCCCATCTGCGTTGTGAACAGTACACCCGTGCTTCTTCAACATCTCACCTACGAGGGAAATAAATGCTTGCTTCCTTCTGGCCAACAAACTTCATGCTTGGACTGAGATTCACATTTCTGCTTGTCTTGGTGCTGCGTCTTCTGTGGGTCATGTCCTTGATCGTAGGAGAGCTGCTGTAGCCATCAAAAACAATGATTGCTTTTCCATATGTTTTCAGAGTGAAATCGGCATATGAGTTGGCGATGCTGTCATATGTTTCATCTTGACGCCAGGAAACACGATGTAGTAGAGATCCACCATCCAATACGTACTGGTCTGTGCACTGAATTTCTTGAACTTCTTCCATGCGTAAAGTGTCAGTGTATTTGATTATTGCATGAGCTAGCTGAGACTTATCGGGTTTCCTCAAGATACTTCGTGATTCGAACAATGCAGGAGGATATGCACACAGTTCGTAACACATGACATCTTCAAGATTCATGTCTCCGCCAGTGGCAACAGTCATCATTCTCTGAAACAGTAGTGCAGGATCTACTTCTATATCTGAAGCATCAGTGATCACAACGGCAGAAGCAGATCCTAGTGTTTTCACTTTGTCAGATCTTTTGGCAGAATATGTAAAGGCTTGTTTCCCAATCATTTTTACGACAATGTTCGTACCGATTGAATGCAATTGATGAACGTTAACTCCAGGATCAGCAGTTAGCCCTGTTACAATGTTGCAGAGACCCGAGGTAGAATGGAATGGGGATAAGGATTCCAAACGTTCAAGTACTTTCTTCATGTCATTACTATCCCTGATTTGTCTACTTCCCCTCATTTCCTTGTGCTGTTCACTACTTTCCAACAAAACTCTGGTGTATTCCTGCATTGCTAAGTTATAAGTGGAACACAGAGGCATAGAAAAGAGCCACGTTGTCCTTTGGATGTCTGTAAATCCACTTCCGCGTGTCAGTCCGCCTCTGCTTTTCAGGGAACGCATTAGTACTTGTTCTATCACCAGGTCTGTGCCGAGTCCGGCCCATAATCTGTCGCTTCTTCTTACCACAAACTTACCTTCCTGGAACATTTTGTTAACGGCTGGATTTTCAGAAGGCAAACTTAACATTTTCTGCAGGTACAGGTATATCGATTTCAGGTAATTGTGATGTCCGGCTGCTGCAATTATGGGGATGGTCTCCAGCATAGCTTGCAAGTGCAAATCCCACGAGCCGATTCTGTCTGCTGTTATCAAGGAACGTGCAATGTTGATCATTCGCCGATATTCCAACCAGAGTTGACTTGTTTGCGAAGTAGATTGTAGGTCAGTTTTCTTCGCATCCAAAGTGGTAGCAATCTGAGACAATGCATTCGAAGATTCCACATCCTCAACTGATTGTTTGGCGGTCATAACATCGTCGAGCAGGTCACAAGCTTCCTTATGGAGGTCATGAGGAGTTCCATCTTCATTACGAGGGAAAACGTCTGCGACTAGTAAGGTACTAAGAGCTGCATCTACTATCATATGACCACGTATCGCTCTTGAAACAGCTTTTCCAGACATCATGTGTTGCACGGCATTTGGTCCGTATATTTCTTGAAGTACTTCAGACAATCCTGAACCATTCATAAGAGTACCGACTGCTCCCAAAAGATTCATCAGAGTGTGAAATGATCCCAGCATTAAAACAATGTCCTGCAGGTCTCTCTGTTCATTGATGATTTGGGAAGCTTTCCAGAACAAAGGCTGATCAAAGGTAATAATGCATGGAACTTTTTGATCGCGTGCTATCTTGCTCAAATATAGTAATGTCGAAAATATGCAGGTCATGTCAGTTGGCGACATATCTATGATGGGAAGGAACGTGATCGACGCCACACCTGGATGTGAGACACTTGATCCACCGTGAATTGCCTGCATTGTTCCGGACCAACTTGGACCTGATCTTTCTGCTGAAGATATCTGCCAGAGAAGACTAAGTCGACTTATGGTGGCAGTGGGTACTGGAAGTTCGCGGAATGAGATGTCCCTCAACATGCTTCTCGCGTGTCTATATTCCCTAATGTCAACGGTTGCAATCTTCTTAATGTCATTGTCACCAACATTACGCCTGTGAATAGAAGGGTGGATCTTGATCTTCGGAGTTATTGCGGCAATCATACCCATTCCATGAAAGGTATTCTTCCCATCCAAAGTGCAGACATCATGATCGACGTTATCTGCTGCTAGAAGGACTGCAGTGTTTTCATCAACAGTAAAAGAGCCAGACCCTCTTGCCAGCGCCGCGTTTCTTTCGAATCTTGTTACTTCTGCATACGACGAACAGTAACCCAGCTGATGGAGAACGTCAATAAGGTACCTTGACCTAAAGTTGTGGTGTAGCTGAACCGACAAACCGATCTGTAGTGGACATAGTAATCCTCTAGGACGGGTTGCTTGCATAATGCTCTGCCCAATTGCACCTATTTTTCTTGAAGCATCCTGTCCCGCAAATGCTTTTGATAATAGCAATTTCAGACTGTTGGGAATGTAATCAAGAGCACTTTCTGCAGTGATGTCATTTGGAGATGGATACACATCTTTTCTAGGCGAGTCGACAGACTTGATATCACTTCTGATTATTTTTGCAGCAGCTTCTACTAGGTAAATCTTCTGTAGCTCTATATCTATATCACATTCTTTCGACTTTTTGTGATAATCTATAAGAATTTCATTAGCTGTCTCTCGTAGTGTTACTACATCTGCCTTCCCACTTTCACCTGATATTATGATCTTGTCTCCGTAACGTTCTAAAAGCTTTCTCTTCATGTGCCTGCGTTCGTAGACAGAGCTCTGACTTCCTTGAAGATATTCCTCCATTTTGGAAATTAGGTCTCCAATCAACAGTTGTTCATCATCATTCTCTTCCAGGTAAGCACAGGTCTGAAGGAATGCTTGGTGTTGCTCTTCATTAGTTGGTCTCCCTTTCTTCGAATCATGATCGTCGGAGGAGTATGCGCGAGGAATGTTTTTTCCACTTCGAAAATTTACGCTGCAGGTGTGATGGTAGACACAATCTGCAGCAGGAAGATCACGAAGATAATACTCCAGACGGCCTTTTACATTAAACGACCATTCATCGCAGCGGCTTTCACAGCACCTTTTTATGGTTTCGGAGAACTCTGTAGTTCTTATTTTGACATGCTCTGATTTTGGTTTGTGTTTGGAAAAAAAGTCCACAAAGGTATCACAAAACAAACAGTGAGTAGCACTGGAAAATGCGTATTCATGAAAACGAGCACTTTTCCTTGGTATTGCCTCGGCTGCGGTCTGTCGCTTCTTTATTTCAATGGTCTTTTTATCCGTAAACCTTTTCCTACATACAACGTGAACACTTATTCCAGCTGTTACAACAACATCGCTTCCACGGCTGCGGCTGGATGCATTTATACCATCTGCTCCTTTTTGCGAGATGTGAACCACTTCCTGTCCGCTGTCCAATTTCTCCTTACAAATCACGCACAATTCTTCAGGGGTCTGCATTCTTGAAGGCGGACGCACACCGAGTCAGCCGTACACCGAGTCAGTCTGAAACAGAAACACAAATTAATAAACTGTGTTGCAGTATTTAAAAGGAGTACATAATAACAGTTTTAAAGAAAATGACAAGCACAAATACGCAGATTTGATAGTGGGTAGTAGGAATTAAAGAGTTGTATATAATATAAGTTTATAAAGATGTAGCAATGTCCATTCTCACATACACTCCATACAGTATATTTTATTTACATTACGTGACGTCATAGTTTAATACTAGCCGCCTAATACAATTTTTAGCGTCATATAGGTTAATTTAGAAACGAAAATGTGTTTTAAAACATTTTACTGATCAAGAAAAACGTCATAACTCTCTCTACAAAGCGAAATTAAAATTTATTGTATTTCGTAGGAAACTGCCAGTCCGCCATTTTGAATTTCATTTTTGGGGGTGTTCCCGGGGTCCAATTTTGTCGGATTTTGGATATGTTATTCTGCAATGGTTCCTGAGCTGGAAACAGTTTAGAAAGCTTCTGAAGCAATTTTGCCCAGGTTGAAGTTATTTTTGCTCTAGATTGCCTGGACTACACCTCAATGCCACTATTTCCACAAATAGTTGCGTTAAATTTTCACATCGGAAAGGTTGCCAGCCCTATTTTTCAGACTTTCCCTATATTATTTAGGTTAGGCTTTGCATTCTTTGAGCTTTGATGATCGACGATGATCCAAAGAACTGGGATATGTTAAAACTACTTCAGTGGATCGTTAAATGGGATCTAGTGGAATCTTTGCCTCATATAACAATTGCCCTCCGGATCTGTCTAACTACATGCATGTCCGTGGCAAGTTGCGAACGAAGTTTCTCGAAACTGAAACTTATAAAAACTTACCTCAGGTCAACTATAAGTCAATCTAGACTGAGCAATTTGGCGATTATTTCAATTGAACGCGAAGTTGCAGAGACAATGGACATAGAAAAATCATTCATGAATTTTCTGTTATGAAAGTCCGAAAATTTAACTAGGCATTATACATTATACAGTTATTGTTAAAATTATGTAGTGTATTATGTACGGTACATTATGTAGTATTGTTAAAATTGAAGTTGCTTTATTTAAGTTTTTCTTCCAATAAAAGTTTTGTTTAGAAGTGTATTTTCGTAAAGGAATTGTTTTTAAAATTGAAAATTGTTGCAGGGGGGGGGGGGGGCGGCGTTGGCATTTTCGCCCCGAGCGGCAAAAAGTATTGGTACGCCTCTGTTGACATTATCACTATTACTTTCAACATTAGGCAAGGCAAATTTCTAATGTAGACATTAGGCAATTTTTCTTTTTCACATTAAGTGTAATATATATATAGTATATATAAATCAGGGCTGGGGTCAAGTACACTTTGTCAACTACAAATACAAATATGGTAATTTTGGAATTGTCAAATACAAATACACACTTGCAGCGTTTTTATTTGGCAAATACAAATACATTTTTTTCAAATACAAATACAAATACGAGTTTCAAATTGGCTAGTTGTGAACTCTATCAATTATTTCTTCCTATTTTGAGGCTGTTCAAGTTAAAAGTAAACAAAAGTGAGCATTACTACAAACTATTTCGTTAACAATTAACAAAAACAATTCGTTACTGGTTACACTTTACAAACATCAACTTTTCAAACTGCTCATCAGTTAGGGTGCAACTCTGTCCTCTCGGGACGAAAAATCTTCCCTGCAACACTAAACAGTTACTTTTCAGGGGCAGAAGGTGCTGAGTTGTTGTATTTCATATGTACTTGAGCAAATACGGCAAATACAACGATCAAATACAAATAAAATACAAATACACACCCTTCGAAATTCTCAAATATAAATATAAATACAAATACGGAAAATGACTGTATTTTAAATACAAATACAAATACATATTTAACCCCAGCCCTGATAGAAATGAAATGAAACAAGCTGGAATGAGAGAAGAGGCAGATTTTGTACTGGGGCCATGAAAACGAGGATGGAAAATACCCTCAGAATACGAGGCCCAAAGCTTTTTAATGTCCTGCCAAAAGAAGTGAGGAACCTCCAGCACACCGACCTGAATAATTTAAAAAATCAGCTAGACAGATTCTTGTGCAAAGTCCGTGACCAGAAATGCGTGACTGGCTATGAGGGCTGGAGGAGATCAGAAAGCAATTCCCTCCTTCACCAATCCCGCAAATGAGGTGGGATGCTGTAGAGGAATCGATCGCAGGTCAATCCTGAACCATCGTTCAAACCCTCATAAAGTAAGTTTTGTTTATGCAGGAAGGATGGGCCAAGGGCAAATGCAAAAGCGCCCCTCCCATGGAAGAAAACGAGCCAAATTCAAGGTCCGGAGTTTTTGAGATGCCTAGACACTCTGCGTTTGAAAGATGGGAGGTCACAGACAGGAGGAAAGATGGATTGAGGAAGTTTGTTCTAGAGTTGACCGGTTGAGTAGATAAAAGATTGAAAATTCCGATTAATCCTTGCATTAGAGAGTTGGACAGAAAAGGAATGAGAAAGTGTAGAAAGTCTGGTACTGCGCGCTCTCCTTAAAGGAGGAAGCGTGCAGTTAGAGAGTTCAGAAGAGCAATGTCCGTTATGATAGCGATAGTAAAGAGAGAGAGATTGCGGACAATCAGTGAGAGGCGGGGAATTGATGAACGAAAAGCCTTTGATTCCACCCGGTCAAGTAGAGCTGTGTGGGTTGAACCACCCCACACATGAGAAGCATACTCCAAACAAGTGCGACGAAGACCCCTGTACAGAGACAACAACTGAGTGGAGGCGAAGAAACCGCGGAGGCGGTACAGCATACCTAACCTCTTAGAAGCTGTTTTAGAAAGAGTATATGTGATCTTTCCAGGAAAGATCATGAGAAAAGGAAACGCCAAGAGTGTTAAAAGAAGAGGAAGGATTGAGTTGTGTGTTGTTGAAGATAAGGGGATAGTTGTGTGGAAGATTGTGACGAGTAGACAGATGGAGGAAGCTAGGAACTGAGTTTTTGAGGCATTGAAAGCCACAAGGTTTTCTCTGCCCCAATCAGATATAGCAGAAAGAGCAGAGGTCAGGTGTCCTATAGCCTTCCTACAGCGGCTATGGGACACGGCTATATATATATATATGAAATGGTCAGCTTCATATCAAATAGGTCTACAACATGAAACACGCAACATTTTTGTTTAGATTTTTTAATATTCTATCATAGCCTTAGAATATGTTAAACGAGGCGGATCTTTTTGGTTTGACGGCCGGCAGAAAAAAACGAGTCATGGCTACGGGACCGTCAAATTCTAAACTCTACCAACTGGTTAGGTTAACAGAATGCCCGGTTAGGTCAACTGTACGCCCTTGACGATTGGTTAGGTTAAATCATGATATTTTCGTTAGTTTACTGTCAAAACAAACGAAAATATCATGATTTAACCTAACCAATCGTCATGATCGTACAGTTGACCTAAAACTTTCAGGGATTTTGAAATCTTAAAGCGTATATGATATTCTCTCAACTAAAATGTATAACTGCCTCACTATTTGTTTCTCTAAAACATGAATGTTATTTTTTAAATGCTCGATTAAAACTGGACAATAAAAAACAAGCAATGTTAAAAAATATTACAGGCCGTCAAACCGAAAAGAGCCAAAGACGCTTGCTTACTCTTATTCCGGTTAAGGAGTTATATTTATATTACTGTCAATTAATTATGAAGTATTTTTCAGAATTCAATGTCATCGTACATCTGGCTTCTCCATACACTCTATAATATGCATGAATTCTTAATTTCTGTAGACTTTTTCAGTAAATTTTTTGTTGAATAGGCAAGAGAGTTTTCAGCTTCCGTTAATAGCTTCTTCAGTTCGAATATCGTTATCGTATTAAGTGTAATGTGTGCTGTGCGATATGTACTGTAACTTTATACGAAATACATAAAATTTCAGGTAATGACAGTTAATTTTTTAACTCTGATGATGATGATGGTGATGATCAACCATGTTATTATCGTCATATAAGTAATGTGGACCCTGTGATGACGGTTAAAAGTGAGGTGATTTTTTTTAAGTGTTCCAGAGTAGTAATTACCAAAGTCTCCGACTCTCCGAATTCTGGTGTAATAATGGGATAATGGACTTAGAGACGAGTGTTGTCTTACATAGGCCGAGAGGTAAATGACTTAAATTTCTAGTTCAAATTTTTCATAGTCGTAACCCGTAGGCCTAAGATGGCTGCTATGGAAGATTATATGTATATATATATATTATAATCTTTGCCGCTACCTTTTGATTCATGTGGTTTAGCCAAATAACTCCTTGACGAAGTGAGGTATATATTGTAAATAGCTGTAGGCCTACCGTAGTCTTAGCTAGTATGCTTAGGCATTGTTATATTGGTTAATATTCGTTTTTTGACCCAGTCACACCCAGCTATAACAGCAATATATATTGAATAACCAATCAACGCTGAATAAGAAAATATATATATTATATTGTGCAAATTTGTATAAAATGTACTTTTAAAAAAATATATTTTCTACTTTCTAATATGTATGTATATAAATTTCGGTTGGTTTGTTTATTTGGGCTACCTTTTTTGGAGATTTTTCTTGGCTTTTTTTGGCTACTTTTTCTTGCTTTGGCTACTTCTTTCTGTTTCTGGTTAGTGTGGTAATTTTCGTTCTACTGGTATGATGTATCAATCTTGTGAACTTGATTTCGAAGACCTAATCCGCCTTGTTGGCCTCGATGAAGATAAAAGTTTAGATATTTTTTCCAATCACGGCATAATTCCGACATCCGTGATTTGTCCTAAATGTAATACTGCCTGTATTTTAAGACAAGACTCGAAGGTGTTTAGGTGCCGTAAAAAAAATGGAAGGATGTGAAATCGTGGGTTTTACGTGCTGGGAATAGACGTCCTCATTACCGGAAATATTTCGCACGATACTTGTTCCTGGCAGAACATCCTGACAATGCTACAGTTCTGCATCACTTCCTTACTGCAATTGCAGAACTATATCCTCGAAAATAAGGTGACTGGTTAGGCTAAGTTAGGTTAGGTTGTGTTTAGCACGAATGCAAACTTTTCTGGTCGATTTTGAGGTGTTTTGCACGAATCTGCCATCCGTTTCCTGTGCAAATGCGTAGTTTTCGAGATGACGATATCTCGAAAACTACGCATTTGCACAGGAAACGGATGGCAGATTCGTGCAGAGCACCTCCAAATTGACCAGAAACGTTTGCTCTCATTATAAAAAGAGACTGGGTCAAAAAACGAATAATTACCGTTATATTTCTTTACATTTCTTTGTTACAAATCAAATCAATCAATCGCTACAGAATTTAATTCTGTAGCGATTGATCGATTTGTAGTACCTGGTATTCCATACATTAAAACTAAGTTCACCCTCTAGTCTATTGTTAATTTCGCAGCCATCCCCTCCCTAAAAGAAAAAAAAAATATAGTCAACACAGAATTCCTATGGTGCGCGACTTTTGCGCCACCCTGTATATAATGAGTCTAAACTCTACACGAACCAGCCAAATGTTTAATTATTTATAGATTTATTTACAATTAAAATTTCTATTTACCAAAACCACTCATTCATGGCATAAAAGGTTATGTGGAATTTATTAATAAATTTTGTAAATAAAAAAAATTGTCCACTCTTATTAATTTTTACCTTCTTACTCATACTCTATAACAAGCCCAGAATTATCATTATTATTATTATTATTAGTAGTAGTACATTATTGATGTTAAACATTGTTGAGCTTCAGTAAGATCACATATTGGTTATAGGCCTAAGCCTATAAGTTTTTGCTTGTCACAAAACCACTTACATTGACTTACACACCTGGGTGTATTGTCACGAATTTAAGTTTTTTAGAAAAGCAGATTTAAACAATACCCTTGCCAGAATTAGGCTAGTATTAAATGCAAAAAACTTCACTTTTTTCTACGTGAAGGTTAAAATATGAAAATAAAAACCCACTCTAATAGACAGAGTTTATTTCCACGACAGTTTCGACGCCCACTGGCATCCTCCTCGGGTGGATACAGAAACACGAGGAGGATGCCAGTGGGCGTCGAAACTGTCGTGGAAATAAACTCTGTCTATTAGAGTGGGTTTTTATTTTCATAGGCTAGTATTCTTAGTTAGTTAACATATCCGATGCTAAATTTTACTTTACCAGTGAAATATTGGGACATTCATATAGTCGTTGGGTAATTTCAAAATCATGAACTACAAATGCCAGTTTTAAAGATACAGGCATAGGCCTAAATTCATGATATTAATGTTTTGTTGTTAACACAAGTTGTTAAAAGTTAATAACAGTGGACAATTTTTTTTTGTTTTCTTTTAAAAAAATAAAATGATTATTAAATTTCAAATAGCCTTTTATGCAATGAATAAGTGTTTTTATTAAGTAGAAATTATAAATAAATTTATAAGTAATTGTTAAATGTGGGACTAGTTGGTGTAACGTATAGAACACAGATTGTAAGAAGAGGCTATTTTGCTACTAAACAGATTTAAACGGGATGGATATACTTACTAAGTCGCAACTTGGTAAGGCCTACTTAGATATTTGGCTGATTAATTATATTACCCGAAATCCATATTGGGCTCCAAATAGATCAAACCTAACCTAACTTACAGAAACCACTTACATGTGGTTGTATGCTCTGTTGAGCGATTTATTTGGAGGCCAATATGGATTTCGGCTAAATATCTTAAGTATATAATCTAAATATCTAATCGCCCAAATATCTAAGTATACGCTACACAAACTAGTCCCATGTTTAGCATGGGAAAGCAAAAATTCTAAGGTAATTACTCTAACCTAACCTGCAAAAAAACCCACTTACGTGTGATTGTATGCTCTATTAAAAGTCTAATAAGTAATTTATTTAAAAAACAAAAACAAAATAATAATTATCCACTATTCTTAACCTTAGCCAAAGTTATTTATATATTATGCCTCATTTTACAGTTTGTCTATTTCTGTACTGTACTGTAAAGTAGACTTTAAACCTCCTAAATTTGGTTTGGTTAAATTGATTTGGTTGAGGTGTTGTGGCACCAATATGGGCATTAGTACCTACAGAAAACTAAAATTGTTTCTCATTCGTCAGTCGAAGAACCAATATACGTTTTCCTTTAAGCCTGTTAGAAAAACAAAACTGTCCAAACGTTTGCTTTAAATATTTTGATATAGCTGTATAAAAACCATTTCATTTGATAACAAATCAAATGTATAAGTTAATCTATACTAATAATTGTGACGGTCGAACTGCCTGCGAACTTTTTCTTGTTTCTTATGGCCAGCCAAACCACTGGCTAGATTTGGATGAGACTTGGGGGATAGGGGTAACTGAGGCCGGGGAAGAACATAGGCTATGTGGCGTCAGCCTCCGAGGTCATCTGAGGCCGCTGGAGGCCTCTGTATTCCGGTTTGGTTGAAAGATAGTGACATCATAGACACGTCATAAAAGATAGCTGTGCATGGAACAAGGAATTCTTCTAGGATAATTAAATCCACTATAGTCCGAATAAGTAATGGTAAATGACAAATACTATAGTTTTTCTTTTTCATGATGCTAGCCCAACGTGGGCAACGGGTCACTCGCAAAGAGGTCCCAAAAATATAGCTTCCCTCACCAGCTATCTGCAAAGCAGATAGGATCCAGTTTTGGGACAGGATCTAGGGTTTAAAGCAGCCTAGCCCAGCTACCTTTAGAACCTCAATATAAGCAAAAGACTCTCTGCCTTCACGTCAAATTGAATAAATCAAAGAAAAAGGGGTAACTATTATATTTTTAGCCAAAAACCAAAACTTAAACCTCAATTTGCAGAATTGAGCGTCCACTTTTCAAGGCACATAACATGTCCGTTTCAAGATGGGAATGAACTCAGAATGGTTCCCTGAGGTTTTTTATGATACATACAGACCGTGCATGGAATAAGGAACTCTTCTAGGATAATTAAATCCACTATAGTCCGAATAAGTAGTGGTATATGACAAATACTATAGTTTTTCTTTTTCATGATGCTAGCCCGACGTGGGCAACGGGTCACTCGCAAAGAGGTCGCAAAATATAGCTTCCCTCACCAGCTATCTGCAAAGCGGATAGGATCCAGCTTTGGGACAGGATCTAGGGTTTAAAGCAGCCTAGCCCAGCTACATTTAGAACCTCAATATAAGCAAAAGACTCGCTGCCTTCACGTCAGATTGAATACATCAAAGAAAAAGGGGTAACTATTATATTATGGCTAAAAATATAATAGTTACCCTTTTTTCTTTGATGTATTCAATCCGACGTGAAGGCAGCGAGTCTTTTGATTATATTGAGGTTCTAAATGTAGCTGGGCTGGGCTGCTTTAAACCTTAGATCCTGTCCCAAAGCTGGATCCTATCTGCTTTGCAGATAGCTGGTGAAGGAAGCTATATTTTTGGGACCTCTTTGCGAGTGGCCCGTTGCCCACGTTGGGCTAGCATCATGCAAAAGAAAAACTATAGTATTTGTCATTTACCATTACTTATTCGGACTATAGTGGATTTAATTATCCTAGAAGAGTTCCTTGTTCCATGCACGGTCTGTGTGTATCATAAAAAACCTCAGGGAACCATTCTGAGTTCATTCCCATATATATATATATATATATATCGAAACCTACGGTAAAATTATTGAATGCCCAGTTAGGTATGCCCGGTTAGGTTAATTGTACGCCCTTGACGAGTGGTTAGGTTAAGGCGTGATATTTTTGTTAAAACTAACGAAATATCACGACTTATCCTACTTAGTCGTCAAGGGCGTACAATTAACCTAACCAGGCATATATATATATATATATATATATATCATATATATATACATTCATTAACCTAACCGGCATATATGTATCCTGTCGGCCTCCGAGGTCATCTGAGGCCGCTGGAGGCCTCTGTATTCCGGATTGGTTGGAAGATAGTAACATATAGATACGTCATAAAAGATAGTGACATAAAATGGGCGGAACTGAATGCCCAGTTAAGTTAGCCAGACTCCTTACTGAGCGGACGCATTTCCTGGTCTCTCTGCTATTGTTGCTACTTTTGGATATTGCCGATAAATTTACTGTTGGAAAGTTCTGAATTTTATATACTTGCGTTTATATTCACATTGTTATAACTAACTGAATATTAGTGATTTTTGTAGATATTCGATTTTACTCCCAGTCTGGTTTTATAATGAGAGCAAACTTTTCTGGTCAATTTTGAGGCGCTTTGCATGAATCTGCCATTGGTTTCCTGTGCAAATGCGTCGTTTTTGGATATCGTAACATAAACATATAGGATATATTCATGTTACGAGATCTCGTAAACGACGCATTACCACAGGAAACGTGCAAAACACCTCAAAATTAACCAGAAAAGTTTGCTCTCGTCATTTTCGTTTAAACTAACGAAAATATCACGACAACCAATCATCAAGGACGTACAGTTGACCTAACCGGGCATTCAATTAATCTAACCAGGCATTCAGTTGACCTAACCAGGCATTCAGTTGACCTAACCGGGCATTCAATTAACCTAACCAGTTAATATTGGTTATTTCACCTAAATATGTTCTGATCTTTTCGTATTAGGTACTCACTGTCACATTTCGGGCAAGTTAAGGATGAGAAAATAACGCCATAATTGATAAAAACATCCAATCCTGTCTTCATCTAGGGCGCATGATGAATCACGTTCTCAAAGTCGAAATCACACGAACGGCACGTCATAATTCTATCACAAACACCACCAAACTGAATCCAATTAGAAAAAAAAAATAGCCAGAACAGAAAACAACAAACTAATTAAGTCGCAGAGTAGCAAAAAAATAGCCCAATGAAGAAAAATATTTTATGAAAAAAGTACATTATAGCTAAAGCAGACCCTTTGCTTTGTCCGGAGCGATAGGGCGCGTCCCTCTGTGGCGAATGTGGGAATACACCTTTCTTCGGTGTAAGGGCTTTCTCTGCCCTCGTGGACCATTGGGCCCGTTTGGGGACCCGGCTGATCTCCTGCTTCTTTTTCTTTCTTTCTCCTTTAACCCATTCTTTCTGGCTTCTCTCTGTTTTTTGGCGTCGTTCTTTGGACCTTGATTTTGACCCCTTCCTTGGCCCTTGGGTGTGGGAGGTGGTTGCCCTGCACCCTTGTCGCTTTCCAACCAAACCCAAACCCTGTCCCTGCCACTTTTCACCGCGCGTTGGATGAGAGTGGCCGCCTTTCAGGCACAGGGACTGGGTACGGGTGTATCTCCCCTGCGTGACATCTATCGGCGGTGGGACCAAGTGTGCCCACGATTCGCCTTTCCCTTTCCCTTGTTGGAGTCGGTGGTGGCTGGATGCGCGCGGGGGATGAAGTTCTTTTGTTTCGCTATGGATACTTCTCCCCCTCGGCTTACGACTACTGCTTCTCATTCCCGGACTACTCTTCTCTCAACACTCGGGTGGTGGGCAACCAGGCCCTCGAGTCCTTTACCACTGGAAGACCGCAACCTAATGGGGTTGACCCCCCTGTGGAAGCGGAACGCTTGCACTCTCCTTTTCCGTTGCCGACCCCAGTCCGTCCCTCGACTATGCCCTTGGACCTACACTCTCTGGAGCAGGGGTCTCGCCCCAGCCCACTTCAGCCACCTTCGGGCAAGTCAAGTTCCACCGAGGACTTGCCCCCACAACCCGGCTTCTTGCTCTCCCCATATGCCCCCCTCACCCGCCGTCAGCCCACCTCCCCACGGAGAGAGCCTCGCGGCGGACGGGGGAGCCGGCATTCACGGCCGTCCTATCGACCGTTGAATATCCCAGTCCATTTCGACTCTACAGCCTCCCTCTCCCTTCCAAGTATCCACAAATTCCTGGTGATTCGGCCTACATCTGGGTCCCTCCCGACCAACTCTGAACGGACGTTCCAGGCGATCCGAACCCACAGCAACTCCAGCCGCTATGACGTACGCCCACAGAGGGATGGCTCCCTCCTCGTAAAATCACGCTCAGCCGCAGAGACAAAAGCCCTACTCTCCGTCACTGAGGTCCTTGGATGCTCGGTGTCCGTTTCCCCACACCCTCGCCTGAACCAGAGTCAGGGCACTATTTACGCCACCCGCCTATTGTCGATCGCAGTGAACGAGCTCCTGGAGGACCTCGCACCCCAAGGAGTCACTAATTTATCACTTCACATCCCGACAGGGAGGCACCCCCTCCCCCACCCCACGTCTGCTCCTTACTTTCAATACACTAATCCCCCCCGGCCGCATTGTATGGGGTATGGGAGACCGCGCGTCATGCGAGTTTTCTATCCGCCCATACATCCCAGACCCGACCCGTTGCTTTAAATGCAATAAGTTTGGACACGTTAGCTCCGTTTGTCGACAGCCGCATCAACTGTGTTCACTGTGGACGACTCGCTCACCCTGACAGGTGCCCCAACACACCCAAATGCTCCAACTGTGAAGGCGCACACCCCTCTTCATCCCGCGAATGCCTTTTCTTCAAGTTCGAGAAGGAGGTCCGAGGCCTACAAGTGACGGACTTCCTTAGCCCCCGTGAGGCACGAGACAGGGTGCGGAGTCGGGAGGTGAGGCCGGGGGTGTCCTATGCCGCTGCTCTCGGCTCTATCATCTCGGTACGCCGCCCTGGCTTGCCGCCGAAACCCCCCCAGCCACTGCTCCCTGTTCCCCCAAAGAAATCCTCGCAGGACCCGACGGTCTCCTGTCCCCCACCATTCCTCCTCTTCCCGCACCTCACCTGCCACGAATCCCCCAGGAGTCTGGGACCAGGACACCCAGGTCCCATCCACCTCAAACCCTGCCTTCCCAGTACTCCCTGTACACGCCCGAACCTGCCGCCCGGAGCAAGCCGTCGAGGCGGAGACGCCGGAGCGTGTCGGACCCTCCGGCCTTCCAACGTCTCTCCCTCTTCCCCTAGAACCAAGAAGACGGCTCGGACCCTCACACCGCCCACCACGTCTACTATGTCCATCTCTCCCCATCGCAGAAGTCCCACCACTCTACCCCCACAGACTCTGACAATAGTGGCTGAAGACCCGCCCCGTACGACGAGACCCAGTCCGAACAATATCCTCTCCCCCGAGGATCCAGTGGATGCGGCCCTGGCGCAGCTGCACGGTGTGACCGAGGGAAGCTCGGCCGCGCCCACGCCCACGAGTCTCATGGATCTGCCCTTGCCTCCTGGTGCCATTTTCTCCACCCCTCCACGAGACCACTCTGGTTCACCTCCTTCCACCCCCATAGTACCTACCCCCCAACATCCCCGGCCCCCTCCTTGTCAGCTACCCTGAGTACGCCCTCCCTCCCACCCGCCCGGTCCTTTTGGTACCCCCTGTCACCTAGGGTCCGCCGTGAGACCCCGGACAGGCGGGGTAGCGCCACTTTTGGGGTTAACGTGCCCCCTCTGGCCGACCATAGAAGCCCGTCAAGCACTTCTGACCCTCTCAGCCCACGATGTTCCTCTGCCTGCCGTGATCCACGCCTCCGGTCTCGCTCGGCCGACTCGACCCCGCAACCTCCGCGGGTTCGACAGGCCGACCGATTCCTTCCCTGGTGAACGGTAGATAGCCAGCCATGCTCCCGACCCAGCCTTCAATTTCGCGAACTCCAGATCTCCCTTCACACTCCAACCTCCTAGCTACGCCTACACCTTTACCCATCCCCCTTCATCAACTAATGGATCCCCCGAAAACCACAATAGTCCACTGGAACTGTCGAGGAATATTCGCAAACTATGAAGGCCTTAACTCCTTGATTGCCACTTCCCGTCCGGTGTGTGTCTGTCTCCAGGAGCTAATCCTGGGGACCAGGCCCATGCCCTGCCCTACTGGTTATTTTGCATCGCCACCCCGCCTCCTACCTGCACTCGAAGGGGAGCTGCCATCCTCGTACACCACGCAGTCCCCTTCTACAATCTCTCCATCCGGTCCCCGCTACAGGTGACTGCCGTCCGGCTCTCCCTGGATAGACAGTACACCGTCTGCTCAATCTACCTCCCCCCCACGCTCAAGTCTCCCGCGACGACCTGGTGGAAGTCGTGGAACAACTCCCCAGGCCCTTCCTACTGGGCGATTTCAATAGTCGCCACCCCTTGTGGGGCGACACACACCACCTATATGGCCCCAACCCTGATATCCGTCATGACCGAGCTCTCCTTCGAGTGCCTCAACGATGGCTCTCCTACATTCTACCATGCCACCACCTGCACTCCATCCTGTATAGACCTGTCCCTCGTTTCAACTGATGCCCTCCTAGACTTCACGTGGCAAGTCCTCCGAGAGGACCATCTCCCCATTCAACTCACCCTCAATCGACCCGACCAGACTGTTCGGGTACCGGTAAGGTGGGTTACTACCAACGCGAATTGGGCCCGCTTCCGCGACAACTATACCACCCTTACAACTGCCCACTTCCCATCCATCGACGAGTGCATCGCATACTTCGAGTCCGTCGTTCTAGCGGCCGCAAGCACTAGCGTACCACAATCCTCCGCCTACCCCCGCGCCCGACGGGTGCCTTGGTGGACCCCGGAGTGCGCGGAGGCCGTGCGCGCCAAGAAGAAGGCAACTCGGCGCTTCTACCGGACGCGACTCCCCATCCATCGCACGGAGATGCAGCGGGTCAGGGCCATCGCCCGCCGCACAATGAAGACAGCGCGCCGAGCCTCTTGGCGTGCCTTTGTGTCCGGCATCACCGCCAACACACCTTCGGCTACCATCTGGAAGAAGGTGCGGGGTGTCGAGAGGCGACATGTCCCCTCCCGACCCCCGGTCCTCCGGACTAACGACGGACTCCTATGTGAGCCCAAGTCGGTGGCAGACCACCTTGCTTCTACCTTCGCCGCCGTTTCTTCCTCTGCAGCCAATTCCGTACCCGCCCCTGACGATAGCCCCTCTCCCCGTCCATAGACAGCACCTACAACCGATTGTTTACCATGCGTGAACTACAGGCGGCACTGGCCTCTCGACGATCCCCTTGTCCCGGTCCGGACGGTATTCCGTACGGCATGATCCAGCACATCCACTCTACCTTACAAATTTTCCTGCTAGACTATACAATCGCATATGGATAGAGGGCGCCTTCCCCTCTAGGTGGAAGGAGGCCCACGTCATCCCTATCCCCAAACCCGGCAAAGATTCCCTGGACCCCACAAACTACAGACCAATCGCCCTGACGTGTTGTGCCTGCAAGATCCTCGAAAAAATGGTCGCTACGCGATTATCGTTCGTCCTTGAACATACAATTCCTTCCCGTCTACCCAGTCCGGCTTCAGACAATTCCGCTCCACCACTGATCCCCTCCTGCTTCTCAGCCGAGACATACAGGATGCCTTCGACAATGGACAGTTCGTACTGTCAATTTTTTTTGACATCCAGAAGGCCTATGACACCACCCGTCGAGCAATGATCCTCGGTCAGCTCCGACATCTGGGCCTCGTCGGAGCCATGCCGACCTTCATCAGGGGCTTCCTTTCTTCCCGGACCTTTAAAGTCCGGGTGGGCTCAGTCCTCTCTGACACCTTTGTGCAGGAGGACGGGGTCCCACAGGGAAGCATCCTCAGTGTTCTCTGCTTCTCCGTCGTGATGAACACGGTCTCACAATGCCTTCCACCCCATCCGCTCTTCCATTTACGCGGATGACCTTGCAATCTACTTCGCAGGGCGAGAACCGTCTGTCGTTCAACGGCAAATGCAGCTCGCCATCTACCGGGTGGAAAGGTGGGCGACGTCGGTGGGTTTCCGCCTCTCCATCCCTAAGTCCAAGTGTATGGTCTTCAGTAGAAGAAGACCCACAACCCTTCCTCTACCCTCTGTCACATTATACGGCAGTCCTCTTGAGGTGGTACCCTCCACGCGTTTTCTGGGCATGACCCTAGACTGACGGCTCAATTGGGTTCCCCATCTCAAGCACCTAAAGCAATCCCTTCGACGCCCCCTCGCTCTCCTGGATCACCTCTCACACCACATGGGGTGCAGATCGACGCTCTCTTCGCCTTTACACTTCCATAGTACAGTCGAAGCTGGACTATGGTAGTGCAGTTTACGGTTCAGCCTCCAACGCCCGCCTCCGTATCCTGAACCCGGTACTTAATAGAGGCCTCCGCCTCGCCACCGGTGCTTTCCGCTCCTCCCCAGCCTCCAGCCTCCATGTGGAATGCGATCATCTCCCTCTCGCCCTCCGACGTGGTCTCCTCATGAGGACATACCTCCGTGCACAGAGGCTACCTTCGCTTCTGGGCACGGCGGTTTCAGAACTACCACCTCAGGGACGGAGCTGGCACTTCACTGAAGCGGTCCGCTCTTTCCTTGATCTTTTCAACATGCCCGCCCCCTCAGTTATCCCCATTTCATTCAGCATCTACCCCCCCTGGATCCTCACCCCTATCAAGTTTTGCAAAGATCTGTGTCCCTACCGAAGACTACCACGAGCGCCATGATATACAGGTCACTTTCCGCGAACACGCAACCCAACACCCGGACGCAGTCGCCATTTACACGGATGGTTCCCGCTCGGAAGCTGGTGTGGCCTCCTCAGCGGTGATTCTGTCCCAGCCGCTTTCCCGGGGCGTCGGCCTGCCCCGCGAGGCCTCCGTTTTTTCGGCGGAACTTTTCGCCATTACGGAGGCCCTCGATATTGTGCGCACCCACTCTGCCAGCTCTTTCGTCATTTATTCGGATTCCCAAAGTGCACTTCTCTCCCTAGAAAGATTTAACTCCCTCACCCGCTCGTCTGTACCATCCAGCAAACCTTCCACTTTTTAACGACCGTCCAACACAAGACAGTCGCCTTCTGCTGGGTCCCGGCTCATGTCGGCATCCAGGGTAACGAGGCGGCGGACCGCACAGCAAATACGGCCTGCTCACTGCCGGCCTCCTCCCGACCCCTCCCCTTCTCCGACTTCTTCCCGACTTTCCGCTCCCACTTCCGCTCCATATGGCAGCGGGAATGGGACCAGGCCACACAAAATAAACTCCACATGATCAAGCCACAAATAGGATACTGGGCCTCCTCATTCCACCGGTCCCGCCATAAAGAAGTAATCCTAGTCCGTCTCCGCCTAGGCCACACCCGCATCACCCACGGACACCTTATGGCGAAGTCGCCAGCCCTGCTTTGCCCTACCTGCCATACCCCTATCACTGTCATACACCTGGTGGAATGCCCAAAGTTGTCCGCTCTTCGTCGCAGGTGTTTCCCTCTCTTGGCCGAAAATCCCATACCCGACCGTCTACGATCCATACTCGCCGACGATCCCCACTTTTCAACGGAAGCGATTCTCTTCCTTACTCCCATCTGCTCCATCGCATCTAAAACCGTACCCCTCCTACCCACTATCCAGCAACTGACCCTTACTCACCCCTAGTCTACCACCCCCAGCACAGTAACATCACCCACTCACTGCCTCGCCGAGATATGTACCGCTCTCTTTAGGTACGAATCGGCGGTAAATTAGAGAAAGAAAAAAAAAGCTGAAGCAGAAAATATATTTTATTAAAAAAAGTACATTTGAACATATTTGCACCGTGAATTTTAGCGATTTAAAAGTTTTCATAGCGTGCCGGCTTAAATTAATTTCAACTTGTGACGGTTATAATCGTTATTATTGTTAGTCTGTTTTCTGTGCAGCTAACCACGAAGGGTCATTCACACATACACACATACATGTCTTACACTAAGTTATAAGTGACGAGTTTTGTAAAAAAATGAGAGCATGAACCACGATCTGAAAAAGGATATTACGAAGCCACTCCATCTTCAGTTCTGGGCCTATTTTCAGAATACACAAGGACAGAATGATGATATGGCCTGTTAGTACGCTAACTAATAGGAGAAATGACAATCGCAGGTATATTATTCATGATCAGTAACATGAACCTATCACAGCAACACAATACCACATTGGAAAAAATATACAAAGGTAGCACTGAATGGATCAAATTATAAAAGTTGGTGATACGAAGGAAGGTTAGTATTATTTTAAGAGGAAAGTCCTCCGATTGGAGGATAAGAAGTGACAAATTCCTGTTATACCTTCTGTCATAGTCAATCAAAGGAAACCGATCTCTCTCAAAAACTGGGCACTCAATGAAAAGGTGATGTAAAGTCGTAGGCACTTGGCAGGAAGTACAAAAGGTTCTACGAATGTTAGAAAAATAATGTTGATGAGTAAAGTAACAGGTTCCCAGTCTCACCCTTGCCAGTACAACTTCGTCTCGACGTGACAGTCCCTTGGGGGACAAATGTCCATTAGCTACTTTAACTAGGGTCCCATCTCTTATATTAAAGTGTTGCTCCCAGTGATTCTGCCACAGTGAGTCAATGGTCTTCCTTATTTTGGTTCTAATTTGTGAAAAAGTTACTAAAGTCTCATACTCTGTGCCATAGATATGTGCATTTCTTGCAATCTTATCAGCATATTCGTTTCCCACAATCCCTTTATGACCAGGAACCCAAATAAAATGAACCTCTGTTGGGTCCAAGAGATGCAGGAGGTGTATTATTTGATACAGATAATAGTTCTTGACAGAGGTGTTAGATATAGCTGAGAGAAGATAGTGAATCACTGCAAATGATAATTTTATTAGTACTGGGATGAACTGTCTGCATATACAGGAGAGTCCTGTAAATGGCAAAAAGTTCAGCATCAAATATGGGTGTCATTAGCCAGGACAAAAGAAAAGTCCCTTTCTTCAATGCAAAAACCTGCCTTAGCTGAGCCCATGGGATCCACTGAGCCATCCGTGTAAATTACAGTTGCAGGGAGGAGTCCATTAAGTATATCTTTGAATGATGATTGGAAAACTATGTTATTTATTGAGTGCAAAGGGAAGATGGTCAAATCAAAGTGGAATGTCACTTTTCAGAGCAGATCAAATACTGACATTTTGGGTGAGAGGAGTACATAGCATCACATGGTACCCTATATGTAATTGTGAGAAGAGAGATTTTATTCTGCCTACAAACGGTAAAGGGAAAGGACGAAACAGATAAAACAAAAATATAGAAGTCATCAAAGAGCTTATGGACGGAATGAGGAGAAAAACTAATACATTTATTCATATAAATAAGACCTAATAATTGTCTCCTAAAGGCAAGTGGCAGTATATCAGCCTCAGCTTCCAATCCATCTACAGGGGTACACTTTAGTGCACCTACTGCCAATCTGATGCCCTGATACTGAAGACGATCTAACTTCAGTAAGTGAGAAGAGGCAACGGTTTCGTAGGGAAATGAGCCATAATCTATTCTTGATCGTATGAGGGTTGAATATAATAAAAGAAGGGTCTTCCAATCTGAACCCCATGATGTGTGGGCAAGCATCTTCATTAAGTTAACCGCTGGTTTGCACCTCTCACAAACATAGTTTATATGAGGACCCCAGGTGAGAGAGGGGTCCCATATCATTCCTAAAAATTTGCTGGTATAGACACGAGCAAGTCTCTGATTTGCTAATTTTGGAGGAGGATGTTCTGGGACAGGTCTGTGGGTAAATATCATGTAGGTAATGACACTTATCAGCTGAAAATTCTAAACCCCCAGAGGGTTGACCATTCCATTTAGACGAGGCAAAATCTGAAAAAGCCTCTAGAAATCACTTTAGGGGTGACGGAATGTTAGCAACTGTCATCCATGTCAGGCAATTAATATGACCTATACTGAACACATTTCAGGTGGATGACACTTAGTTTAAGCTTTTATTAGATTTTTAAATGAAAAATAAAATTGCCGCCGAAGCCGTATTTGACAGATTTCAATAAAATCTGATATCTCTTGAACTAAACAAGCTAACTTCATGAAATTTGGTGTGCTTAAGGCACACCAAATGTGCTTTTTACGTATGTGCCAACAAAGTTACAAATATGTTTTTATGTATGCTAACTAACAAGTGTTACAAATGTGCTTTTTACGTATGTGCCTACAAAGATTCACACATGAACACATACATACAGGGGTTGGTTGAAACAAATGCTTTAGTTTCATTTCTTTTCAATAGATGGCGCCAGTGTTGCTTTTGCGCATGCGCGAAACCAGTCCATAGTGTCCTTTCGGCTATAAGCATTTGTGATAATGATTTGATTCCTTTTTTTACTAATTTGTTTTGAATATCATTTGATATATAAGTGGCTAATGTTAGAATAAGGTATATATATATATATATATATATATATATATATATATATATATATATATATATATATTTATTAGGTATTATATATATTATAGATATGTATATCCTAAATATCTCCAGCCTGTTAGACGACTTTGTATCAACACAACCTCCTACCACCAAATTCTGGATTACCTATTTGAAGATGGTCTCAATTCTGCTGCAGTTCGTTCGTGCAGAGCGTGTTGGGGACTGGAATCTGCACAAGTCAGCTTTTGCTGCCATGTTGCCATGGTTTGCCCTGTATGATCACACCAATTATACTCGATGCGATGAGGGGGCAGTTTATCTCGCTGATGTCATGCAGCTGGAAACAACTCATCCTGATGTGCAGAGATGGGCACGATCTTGATCTTCAAGATCAGATCGTGATCTTGAAGATCAAGATCGTGATCTGATCTTGATCTTGAAGATCACTTTTATTATGGTGATCTTGATCTTGATCTAAGATCACTTTATTTCTTGTGATCTTGATCTTGAAGATCACTTTAGACTTCAAGATCACTTTTAATTTCAGATTCTTAAATATGCCGCTATGCGAATGTCATTTGTTTTTTGTCCAAGCGACATCTGGTGGCAACTTTGTTCAACACCGACTGTTTATGTTTTCTGTTAGTTCGGTGACTTGCGTCATGCGTGGGCTCATGGAAGGTGTAGTTGCTGTGGAATTTAGGCTCGTAAAAAGTGTAATTAAAAGTGTTCTATTAATATATTATTATATATAGGCATAAAATATAGCCTATAGGTCCGTATTCATAATAAATTAATTCTAAACATATTTTATTTACAGATTGAATTTTTTAATAATGAGTGCAATTTTACAACTTCAACAGGCTCCCAAGGGAACCAAATATTCTAGGTTGTCACCAGAACAGTATTCAATATATTTAGATAACAATGTTGGTAATAAGGATCAATCTGTGCTATTGAACGGAAAATATTTTCAAATTGTCGAAAAAACTGGAAACAGTATCAAAGTTATTTGTAGGCAGTGTACAAAGAAAACTACAATTCTGTCTGCTGGCCTCGACTCAACAAGCAATCTTCTGAGGCACCTCAGGGTTAGTACTACTTAGTAACTAAGTAGTAAGTAGCAACATTAACATAATGGTTCAAGTCATATTTTAAGTGACTGGTGCCATACAAGACTAATGCTACATTTACATAGACGTCCATTTGAATATATTGTGCACTTCAGATATTAATAGATTATGGACTAGTAACTACATTAAAAACTGCCGATATCCAACTATAATAAAACGCCAGGTGTATCTGTCTTTCTCTCTGTCTGATCCATGTCTGTAATTTCTCCTATTTAGTTACTGAAGGACGAAATTCGGCTTTCAATTTAACATAGGATAAAAATGCACTGATCATGGTGAAAATAATTTTAGTTAAAGATAACAAAATTTTAGAATCTTGTTAAGTATTAATTTCAACTAGAAGTTTGATACTCTGATAAATATTATACAGGGTGTTCAAGAAGTCTCCGCATGATAATAATTTATTTTCTTGTGCAGAAACTACATTCGGATCTTTTGGGTGAATATGAATCGGAGAAGAAATCTCGCAAGCGTCCAGCTAAAGAAGAAGATGCCAGCGGCAGCAATGCTGGCCCTGCCAAAATTGCCAAGCAGTCAACACTAAGCATGTTCCACATTTCCAAGCAAAAACCAGGACCACCAATATGCAAGGATATTCTTGAAAAGAAGATTCGCTTGTGGCTAATGGGCTCCTACCATTGAGCCTAGTTGAACTACATGAATTTAAGGATCTTCTTTCATGTTAGTATAACTCAAATATTTTGCTATTTTTTCCATAGCTAATATCTGATTAAAATAATTAATCATATTATTTGTATGAACATTAGACTATCGCTAGCCTAGCTAAATATTTTGATATTTTTTCCATAGCTAATCTATTGTATTTGTTTTAATTTTTAAATATTTTTTTCAGACGTCAACCCGGCTGTTCAGGTGCCATCTAGACGCACCCTGGCTAGATCTCTTGCAACAACAACCAGTACAATGAAGGAAGACATACAAGCAAAACTGGCAGCAGTTGACCATGTGTGTGTTACATGCGACATATGGTCAACTAATCACCGCAGTTTCATGGGAGTCACTGCGCATTGGGTATGCTATTGATTTAGTGTATTATTTTTATATAATTGATAAATTGACCATTGGTGATAGACTGATAGTCTGATAGACTTATAGTATAATCTTTTCAATTATTCGACATGTGTTCCTCATTCATTAATTTGGTGAGTCTTCATTTTGCTGTGATTCACAGTAATTTACACTAATTCACTGATTCTGTCATCTGTCATTGTGTCTGATTCACAGCAAAATGTGGAAGAGTCCATATTCACAGGCTGTGAATATGGACTCTTCCACATTTTGCTCTTATGGGATGGGTCACTGATGTGGTGGTATGGTAGGCGACTCATCGCTGAATTGCCTCCTTTATATCACATAGTTCTTCTCTTCAATGTTTGGTGGCGCAGTTTAGCTGGTGCGTGTCTAACCAATATTATTAAATTAAGCTTAAAAAAATGTTCATACAAACATTGATTTTATATTCTTACATTACAGATCAATGATGACTTGTCGCGAGGATCAGCTGCACTGGCATGCCGAAGATTTCGTGGAACACATAGCTTTGATAAAATTGCTGGAATATTGGACAGGATCAACTCGGAGCATGGCATGACTCCAGATTCCTGGGATCTTGGGAGCATTGCTCCAGTAAATTTGACCATGAGAAAAAGTAAATTTGGGTTTGGGTTTTGTTCATCCGCTAGACGTTATGCAATTTTTTTGCGTATACGTTCTTGTACAAACCAATTTTTTTAAATTACAAATTTAGTTATTTTAAGTTTAGTTGGTAATTCCATATTTAACAATTATTTTTATTTTTTAAGCTTCAATGTTTTGATAATTAAAATTTTATTAAAACGTATATTTTTTTAATATAAAATTATCAGGATTGGACTATGTTCCATTGATCTCGGCCAGGTTTGATAAATTGGACAGATAATTACTTGTGCGGTTTTAAGTAATCCACCATGACTCTAGAATTGAAAAGTTTAGTTAAGTTTAAACTTACTTTTACTTACTTTAACTTACCTACTTTTACTTACTCTTCCTTACTTTTACTAAGTTTAAAGCACTTACTTTTACTTACTTTCATTGTACTATATTTACTTACTTTTACTCACTTTTACCATACTATATTTACTAACTTTTACTTATTTTGTATTTTTTCAGGTAGTCAATAATTCAATAATGGATCCTAATATTGATGAAGTTGGAGAGAAAAGTGAGGGTGTTAAAAGGGGTTACTTTTGTGGTCAATGCAAGAACAAATATTCAAAGAAGCAAAACTGGGAGGAACATTTTAATTCCAAAAAAAATATTTGTTACAATACAAGAGGTCCCAGAGTTTGGGCCCACAGCTTAGATATTGCAGTAAAGAAATACCAGGATGAAGTGCAGCAAAGAGATACGGCAAAGCAGTCATTTAGTTTGTTCACAAAATGTGCTAGTGCTAGACCTCAGAAAAATGAACCAACTTCATCAACTGCTAATCTAGAAAATGAAACTTTTTCACTAGATGTTTCACAGACTGAAGAAAGTGCTTCTCCTCCACCTAAGAAACAAAAGGTAAGTGAGGAATCTGCGCATCAGACTAACAAAACTGCTTTAGAGGAATTTGAAAATTCCCAAATCCAGAAGACATTGAATGCAATTTTGCGCCTAACAAAATAAACTCACCAAGCTGTTGTGGTTAATAAAGAGAAGAGTCAAAATATGCCTTCAAGTTCAAGTGTTGCATCCAAATCTAATAAAGCAAAAAGCAACAAATTTGACATTTCCATAGCCCATTTAAGCAAGTGTAAATCAATACAAGAAATCCTGAACAATGATTTGATCAAATCTACATTCAAATTGGTGGAAAAGAAGGATCTAGGGCATGCTGATGATTCATTTTCAGTACCAAGTGATATAATGGAAAACATTGCAAATAGTGACACTAATATGCCTGATGTAGATATAGCTGTTGAGGATGAAGATGATGATAATCAAGAAGATATTGATGATGCTTCTGATGATAAAATGTTTACATTATATTGCATAGCTTGCACAGACCCCAAAGCATGTGCTTCAGACAAACATTCTAACATAAAAGGTTACTTCAATGTTAAAGATTTAACCTATGTATGCAAACAAGGAGAAAATCAAGAGAGATGGTTTAGAAATCTGAAAACCCACCTGAAGAGACATTTAATTAAACTTCAGCATCATCAAAGAGCTGCTGTTTATGAAGTGATGAAAACATCTTCTCGGAACACTACTAAACGCATAGAAGACTTATGTGGCAACATCTTATACTACATAATGAAAACAAACACTGCATGGGCTCTATATCCAGTACTTCTAGCTGTATTACATAGGTCAGGTTGTGAGATTGGAAATTTGAATCATAGCACACATGCGTGTGAGACAATTTGTGAGCTATTAGATAATCAACTTAAAGAACAAACTGTAAAGTGGTTCTTAGAACAAACTTCAGTAACAATAATAGCTGACATTGGAACAATTTTGGGATTAAGCATGCTAGTTGTATTAGTTATGAGTGAAGAAGATAAGACTGTAAAACTTGCTGGGATAAATTTAGTACGCAGCAAATCAGGAGTTTATTTGGCCAATGAAATTTTTGATGTGTTGAAGTCTCCTAATCACTTGAAACTATCTGAAGAAGCAATTAAATCCAAGGTATCTGGAATGGTTGGAGATGGGGCTTTTTGTAAGGACAACGAGCCATTTAAAAACGAAATGAAAAAGTTGTTTGGAGAAAATTTCAAATTTCGATGGGACTTAATGCATCTTGTGAACAGAGCCCACGTTGATGAATTGAAGAAAATTTGTAAACTAAGTGAGCTTTTAGACTTTATTCAGAATCACTTCAAATCTGAGATCAGGCCTTGACTATACCAATATGGTTCTTGACAATATCAT
Organism: Bathynomus jamesi; assembly: GCA_023014485.1. NCBI lineage: Eukaryota > Metazoa > Arthropoda > Malacostraca > Isopoda > Cirolanidae > Bathynomus > Bathynomus jamesi. The sequence continues at coordinate 356,402 of JAJOZX010000319.1, read as the reverse complement.
TGGTTTTAAGAGACCAAAATTCAAATCTGATACTCGCATGGTTAATTACGAATTTGATCAATTTGACAGATTTGTGGAAAATTGTTTTTTTTTTTTATCATCCACAAGAGAAAGAAATTAGTGCCAAGTTCTATGTATTGATTTCCTATACATGTAATAAAGATTATGTTGCAAGTAGCTAAAAAAACCACAGTTAGTGCAGAATTTGTAGAAAATATATTTTATAAAGAAGGAGGGAAAACTGTTATGTTAAGAGTGATGGAAACAATTTCCAAATTAGCTAATGGAGGAAATGCAAATGATGTAGTTTCTGAATTTAAGCACGATACCACAGGGCAGCAAAAGGAACTAACAGCTGAGGATTACATCCTAAATGAAGTTTACAAATACATCAAGAAACGTTCTGATTACTACCAGGTTGCTGAAGTTGCTAGACCATCCAGAACCAGATCTAAAAGTAGTTTTACAAAAGACTCGGTGATAAATTGGCTGACAGAATATATAGAACAGCTGTGGAAAGGAATCACAGAGAGATTAAAGCATTTTGATAAAGATGGATCAACTGCCTGGAGTGAAGCACCAGCTGAAGGGACATTCTCCATTCTTGGTTACATTGTTGAACACAAAGGATCCATTAAGCCATCTCATTTGACTAAGCTGTGCAGAATTGTGAAGGAGGGTCCAGCTCCAGGCACTAGATCTGCTGTAATGATCACACAGAAAGCCATTGATCAGTGGCCAAGCATACATGGCGGTAAATTCACAACAAATGCCTACATGCAAGGTCTAACATCGTCCACTGTTGCTGCTGCAATGAATAAATAAACTTAAGGTGAGTTATAAACTGTACATTATTGTATTATTATGTTTAGCTAAAACAATTTGTAATTGGTATGTCGTCAATTCAAGAGTTTACTATCATTAACCTATCTAGTGGTGTAAGGGGAAAAAAAGTAAATTCAGAGCTGTGCTCCAGTAAATTTTTTCAAATCTGGAGTCATGGAGCATGGTTTATCTTATAGAAAAGTTGTATCTACAGTCACCGACAATGCATCGAACATGGTGAAATGCTTTAAAGAGTTCGGTGTTCGTGTTCAGAATCGTACTGACGACATTGATGAAGATGATGCAGATGAAGATGATGATGAAAAAGATTCAGATGAAGAGGTTATCATCAGCAACTTTCCTGAACATTCAGGAGAGCATGGAGAGGAGTCAGTGAAACTATCATCCCATATTCGATGTGCCTCCCACACATTGAACTTGGTAGCAACAACTGATGCAGATAAAGGACTGAATTCACCTGGACTAAAGAAGATAAAGCATTCTGCAATGGGAAAATGTTCGGCGCTGTGGAATGCTGCTGGTAAACCCAAGTCAGCAGAAAAAATACAGGAAATAACTGGCGTCCAATTTAGGTACCCATGCGTCACCCGATGGAACTCAATGTACGACTCATTAAGCCAAATATATAAACATAAGAACGACGTGAATGTAGCTCTTGAAGAACTGAATCTACCCATCCTCAAAGACAATGAATTGGAATTTATTTCAGAATATTTGTCTGTTCTAAAACCAATTGCAGCAGCCCTCAACAAATTACAGGCAGAGAAAGAATGCTACTACGGTTGTCTTCTTCCAACAGTCCTAGTGACTCAAGATGCCCTCGCAAGATTGGAGCCTATCCAACCAAACGACCTGCGCTTGAGACACTGCATGCCATTACTGGCAGCAGTCGTCTCTGGCTTCAGTGCCAGATTTGGTCATTTTTTGTCGTTGAGCCCCGAGGTAACTGATGCCGTTTTGGCCTCAGTATCTCATCCGTATTTCAAACTTAGATGGATATCATTGTTGCAAGGGCCTAATTTCGGCGATCATGAAGCAATCAAGTCTCAAGTAAAAGACAAGCTGCAAATGGCTGTAAGAAATTGTAATTCTGACAGCAGTGGTAATAGTTCGGTGAACTCAGACTCATCGTCTGAAGACGATTTCTTCAGAACTATGGACGGCTCATTCTCTGCTCCTAACAACAAGGAAGACTTGGAAGTCCTCAATTATTTGCAGGACACCAGTAAGGCACTCGACTCTTTAGATAGGTATCCTGCTATAAAGAAGATCTCCAAGAGGTATAACCACGCTACCTTCCTCTGCACCAGTGGAACGGTTGTTTTCGTTTGCTGGCATGGTTCGTAGCCCCAAACGAAGTCGTCTCTCGGATGGTAACTTTGAACAATTGGTTTTGCTGAAAGCAAATGTTTACAGCGGTTGAACATTAAATTAACACTCTTAACTTGCGGTTTTTACCCTTATATTGTCAGTAATTGCGTACTGCAGTAAAACTGTAAAATTAAATTCTATGTAAAAAATGTTTACTTATATATGCTGACCATTCATTGATATGGGTTATGGACCTGGTGAAATGAGAATTGAGAAAAATAGAACTAAAAACTATATTTAATAGTTTTTTCTTTGCTGATAAGTTATGATAATACTAAGTTTTAAGTTTACCACCTGAAAAACTGAAAGGGGGAATCGTCAATCCCCGTGGTTTAGATCAGGTGACATGGGTAGGATGCGATGCTTGTATTGCCTCAGCCCTCAGGGGAGTATTAGGAGTGATACTTTTCAGGAGTGATTAACAAAATAATTTGTTTTTGTTTACTCTACAAGAGTACAACTTTTTTCAATTCATATAAAAGTGATCTTAAAAAGTGATCTTGAAAAGTGATCTTCAAGATCTTGATCTGGATCTTCAAGATCACATTTTTCTGGTGATCTGATCTTGATCTTCAAGATCACATTTTTCTGGTGATCTGATCTTGATCTTCAAGATCACCAAAGTTGGTGATCTTGCCCATCTCTGCTGATGTGTATGGAGAATTTCTCTCTGGGAACTTTGTGGTGAAGACGACACATAACACATTCAACCAGCTGTCCACAGACCAAGCCTTAGAACATGTAAATAAAGTAGGGAAAGTTGCTGGTGGTCTAGTTGGAATAACAAGATCAGAAGGGGCAAGAGATCAATGGTGTCTTACCTTCAATGAACGCAGCCGATTAGTTGATGAGACAAGTGATATATTTGACATACACATACACACAGAAGACGAGGACTATTTCCCAACAAATATGAAAGAAGTGGGACTGTCAAGGATACAACGTGACAAGCAGGATGTCCAGAAAATTGTTGACCAGCTTAACAGGTTTGGTATCTTTCGACATGAAAATCGAAGTATTGTTTGCCTGGCCACTCGAGACGTTGCTCCACAACATATCACTGAATCTGCTAACAGCATATACCCGTGGACAAGAAAAGATGCAACATTTTTTTCATTTGCGCCTGATCAAAAAGGATGAGAGATTTCATGACAAGCTAAAGCTATCAAAGAGCCCAACACTCACAAACATGTACCATGTGCAAAACAAAGATCCAGCACTGAAAGGAAAAAGCGTGAAAGCAGACAGACCTCTCTTTCAACGTTTGATGTGGTCTTCGATCGTTATGAAGAAAAAGTATCAAACATTCAACGCGTATTCACAAGATGGGGAAAAACAGACCAATCCGGCGAAAGATTGAAAACAAGGATGTACCCTTACCAGTAAATTGGAAACAGTTCATTCATCTCCCAGAAAACAAACAAGATTTGGAAAATTTCTTGAGCATGGACCTCATTGCTCAAGCAAAATCAATCTTGCAGAATTGTGAAATTGTAACTTTTGGGGGATTCCATGAAAGAACTGCTGCCGAGTCCTCTCTTGGGACAGATGTCAGTTCACTCAGGTTTAACCATGATGAAGCAGACACCCGAATAATCCTTCATACCAAATCATTAGCCACTGAAGGATATGAACGAATAGTCGTCAACTCAAGAGACACTGATGTCTTTGTACTGTTAGTATGTTAGAAAATCTAGAAGAGGAAGAACCATTGTTGTCCCAAGGCGATATGATAACTAAGTTGATTGATGCAGCATTGCTTGTATATATTCATCTCATAATTGTAAGGTTAGTGAAAAATTCACTTAATTTAGAGCTAGCATTTTTGGGCTCTTGTGGCATAATTTTTTGGGGCGCTGCGCGTCTTTTCTACTCGTTTGTGAAATGCGGTACTTACAGGGTGTGGTCTTATAAAGAGCTCTCTTGCAATTCAGTTTGGTTGTTTAGATACAAGATTGTTGCATCGTGCAATAGTGCAGGTTGTGTTGTTGTTGCAAGGTTTAGAAAGAAGACCATAAATAGTGCCCCTTTTGTTTTTTTTATCTTAAATTCATGCAACTGAGGCCTAAGGTAGGCCCACATCGAGTCAGCAACCCTGAGGTAGGACTAAATAGGACCTCCAAGTCCGTAAGTTTTTAATCTAGCTTAACTTGGGCTGTAGGTTGAACTGGCCCTTCAGAGCTTGGCCGTTCACGGCTCAGCTGGGATTTTGAACCCAATAAAAAAAAATAATAACATGGTCCTTCAGAACCGGATTCTAGCCCAAGACTGAGTCAGTGACTATTTTTTCTGCAAAGTTCTGATTGTGCAAATTGTAGCCCAAGTTAGGCCTAGACGGGTTGAACATAATTGAGTTAAGGTCCCAGGGTAGAAAGTTTGGTCGCCCAATTGCGAAACTTGGCCACTCGTCTGTCGTTGTTTTGGGCCTACATTTTTACCGGTTTGGTTAATTTTGGTTTATTATTCGTAGGCGAAGGTTGCAGACTTCGGTGCGCCAGTTACTTGGGTGGAAAATTTGGTATTCCATACTGGTGGTTGGTCAGTACCCCAACCAAACAATTCAGTTTATTTGAAAAAAGCAAAATTTGCGTTTGATCAGTTTGGTTAAGTATTTTTGCCAATTCAGCTTTTTTGGCATTGAGCCCAATTGTTGTTTGCATTGAAGATGAGTGCAGCTGAATTGAACAAGTTTAAAAAAAGGAGAAGCGCCTACAAAGGTCTAATTACAAAGGTCATTGCCATTATAGATTCTGCCATAGAGCAAGAGGATTTAAGCTTGGTGACTGCGCAGCTTTCCATATTAGAAACTAAAAAGGTTGCTCTAAGTGAAGTAAATGTTAAAGTTGAGGCTCTTATAGAAGAGGATGAAATAGAAAATAACAATTTACTTTGAAGAGATTATTGATGATATAATTAAAGTATGCCACCGAGCAAAAGAGTTTAGCAGCTCAGTACAGTTAGAGACCAGGTCTAATAATGAAACACAACCCTCAACCAATGGTGTTTGTGAAGTTAACGTTAACAGATCTGCAGTTCAATTACCGAGGCTTGTACTCAAAACATTTTCTGGGAGTATTCAGGAATGGCAAGGATGGGCAGACAGTTTTCAATCAGCAGTTCATTCTAGTCAAGTGTTAAGTGCGGTGGAGAAGTTTAATTATTTGCAGTCCCTCTTGGAAGGGGAGGCAGCAAAGACAATAGCAGGATTAGCATTAACAGAGGCTAATTATAATGTGGCTTGGGATATATTAAAGAAACGGTTTGGTAGGCCAGAGATCTTAATTAAAAGCCACCTCCGTGAACTTTTAGCTATACCTCCTGTTAATAATCCCAATAGTGTCAAGGAGTTACGGCAGTTATATGATGAATTTGAAGTTAGAACTAGGTCCCTGGACAACTTGGGTGTAAGAATGGAAAGGTATGGTATAATGTTGGTCACTATACTGGAGTCTAAATTGCCTAGCTCAATTTTGCTTGAATTAAGTAGGGGACACTCTACAGAACATGTGTACATCCCCCTTCAGCAGATGTTAAGTCTTTTAGGCACAGAATTAGCAAGACGAGAGGGAATTGAGTTTGCACAGTGGGATGTTAAACAAGGGGACAAAGGTAGGCACAGCACCAAGGTCTCTACAAAAAGGAATAGCCCAGGTACAGTGCCAACTCTACATGCATCCTCTGAGAACAAATTAAAGGGAATCAAGGAATGCATATTTTGCAAAGGCAACCACAAGTCCTATAAATGTGAGGTGGCTGAGGCTTTACCTGTTGAGGAGAGAAAGGATAGGGTAACTAAGTCCACAGCATGTTTTAAATGTTTTTTGAAAGGTCACAGAGCAAGGTTTTGTAAGTTTAAAATTTTGTGCAAAAAATGTTATGGCCGGCACCAGCCATTATTGTGTGAAAACACTCCTAGTAGGCCTACCCCAGAAGTAGAGACATCAGTGGCACATGCCACTGCTATGAAAGGGAGTAAAAGTAAAAGGGGATTATTGCAAACAGCTGCAGCCTTATTAATTGGGAATGATGGAGAAGCTACTGTAAGAGTGTTGTTTGATAGTGGTAGCCAGTGTAGCTTTATTAAGACCAGAATTTCCAGAAAATTGAAGTTTAAAGAACTTAAGACGGAAAATTTAAGAATTTCTGGGTTTGGGGGTTCCTTTCAAAACCGAACCAAAGTTAAGAAGGTAGAAGTTCTGGTTAAGGGGTTACCACCACAAAGTCCCACTATCAAGGTCCAAGCTGTAGAGATTGAAGAACTTTGTGCTCCAGTCACTACTTGTTTAGATATGGCATGTGTCCAAGAATTGCAAGTTAAAGGAATTAATTTGGGCAATAATAAGTTTGAAGGAACAGCAGATATTAGTCTTTTGATTGGAGCTGACTATTATTGGGACTTCATCACTGGTAATATTGTCCGCACATCTCGAGGCCCGGTAGCTATTGAAAGTAAGCTAGGCTGGATGCTACATGGTAGCTATTGCAATGAAATGGAGGTTAAAGCTCTTTTTGTTAAGATTGAGGAGAACGGCCATGGTTTGGAAAGGCATTTGAGAGCGTTTTGGGAACTTGAATCCATTGGCATAAAGGACAAACAGGCAAGTACAGTGAACAGTGATGTTTTAGAGCAATTTGAAAAAGGGATTGAGTTTAGAGATGGTTGCTATGAAGTTGGCCTCCCTTGGAAAGATTCTTGCAAACCCGGTTCAAACCTTCAGCTAGCTAATCGGAGGTTGGAGACTTCATTGTACAGGCTAAGAAAAAAATGAGTTGTTAATTGAATACAATGAGGCCGTCCTAAGCTATGTAAGGGAGAGCTATGCTGAAAGGGTGCAAGGTGAGCTGGTGAGCCAGGAGGCACATTATTTGCCACACCATGCAGTGGTACGGCGAGACAAAACTACCACCAAACTGAGGGTAGTTTTTGATGGCTCAGCCAAGGACAAAGGTGGTGTGTCCTTGAATGACTGTTTGGATGCTGGGCCAAATTTAAATGCAGATTTATTTTCCTTGTTACTGAGATTCAGGTTTGGTAGAGTAGCATTGACTGCAGATCTGAAGCAAGCCTTTTTGCGGATAAAGTTAAAACCAGAGGACAGAGATGCAGTAAGGTATCTGTGGGTGGATACGAAAGACTTGTTGGAAAATGAACCTAAGGTTCAAGCATATTGAATGAAATCAGTGTTGTTTGACCTCAGCTCTAGTCCATTTCTGTTGGCAGCTACTATGCAGTACCATTTTAAAAAATATTCTGAAGTCTATCCTAACACTATTGAACACAAGAAAAAAATTTATGTTGATGATTTGCTGTGTTCCGTGGATAATACAGAAATGGCTAAACAAATATTCAAGGAGGCTAGAGCTATAATGAGGCTGGCTGGCACGGAGCTTAGAAAATGGCAGACCAATCATTCTCAATTACAAGAGTTTATGAGTCAGTCCTGTGTAGTACCTGATGCAGCAGAAAGTATTGAGGATTCTGGTATTAAGGAGTTGTGGGCAATAAATGCAAAAGTGCTAGGCATTGTTTGGCAGCAAGGAAAGGATTTGTTTACCTTCAATGGGAAATCTTTAGTAGAGCTGACTGAGAATGAGACAAGGTGGACAAAACGTGCAGCTCTTAGTTTGGCTTCAAAGGTCTTTGATCCTCTTGGATTCCTGGCTCCATTTGTGATAAAGTTAAAAATTTGGTTTCAGAGCCTCTGGGAAATTGGACTTGGTTGGGACCAAGAGTTACCTGATCATATGGTGGTAAGGTGGAAATATTGGTTCAAAGAGTTGGCACATCTTGGAGATATTGAAATCCCAAGATGGTACTTTGGAGAGTTGAACAATAGTCCAGACAATTTGGAGCTGCACATCTTTTGTGATGCAAGTGAGGAAGCCTATGCAACTTGTATTTATATAAGAGGTACATTGAAAGAGGAAGTAAGTTGCAGGTTGGTTGCTGCAAAGAGCAGAGTAGCACCTTTGAAAAGGCTTTCTGTTCCAAGGTTGGAATTGATGGGTGCAGTTATTGCTAGTCGGCTTGCAGTTACAGTGCAAACGTCTTTGAAATTCCAAGCTATTATTGGACAGACTCCACTATAGTTTGGCACTGGTTAAGAAGCCAGGCAAGGAAATGGAAACCATTTGTTGCCAATAGGGTGGAGGAAATTCAAGCACACACAGATCCCAAGCAATGGAAGCATTGTCCAGGCACCCAAAACCCAGCTGATTTACCAACACGAGGAATTTCAGTGAAAGATCTTGTTCAGTCAAGTTTGTGGTGGAATGGGCCAGAGTGGCTAAAACTTGGAAGCGAAAACTGGCCTAATCAGCCTATTGTAGGAGAATGCCAGGCTCAAGAAGAATGAGTGAGTGAAATGAGAAAATGCTCTGTGAACAGTTGTCAAGTTATGCAGCAGGACCCCATATTGAGGCTTGAGGACATTAGCAGTCTGAAAAGGTTTTTAAGAGTGACAGCATGGGTATATAGATTTACCAACAATATTAAGGGAGAAACAAGAAGGGAAGGAATTCTGAACAGTAAGGAAATTCAGCAAGCCAGGCAATACTGGGTGGTATATGTGCAGAAGGAAAAATTTGGTGAAGAGGGAATTGCTCACCAGCCGTCCATTACAGGTTCTACCAACACATTCTGCTCTCAAGGGTTTGGATGTGTTTTTGGATCAGGATTTATTGAGAGTAGGAGGTAGACTACAGTTTTCTGGGCTTCCAGAGGAGAAAAGACATCCAATTTTGTTACCTTCTGGGGGGCACTTTGTGGAACTTTTGATCCTGGATACGCATCATAAGTTGTTACATGCTGGAGTTAGAGAAGTGATAATAGAGATCAGACAACAGTTTTGGATTCCCAAAATTAGACAAGTAGTAAAAAAGGTCTTGCATAAATGTGTGGTTTGCAAGCGTTGGAGTGCAAAGCCTTATTATGAAAAGGTGGCTCCACTTCCAAGAGAACGGTGTGTCTGTGCTGCCCCATTTGATGTAGTGGGAGTAGACTTCGCAGGTCCAGTCTATATGTATGAGCAAGGGGAGTCTAACAAAGGTTATATATGTCTTTTCACATGTGCTACCACCAGAGCAATCCATTTGGAGTTGGTAAGCAACTTAAGTAGTGATGTATTTCTTTTGGCCTTTAAAAGGTTAGTGAACAGAAGGGGTTTCCCAAATAAAATTATATCGGATAATGCAAAAACTTTCAAAAAGGCTGCAAAGGAACTCCAAGAAGTTTGGTCCTTGCTAAAAGAGGAGGGATTCCAATCCTACTTTTCACACCAAGGGGTACAGTGGGAATTTATTGTTGAGAGAGCACCATGGTGGGGAGGATTTTGGGAAAGGCTAGTGAGAAGTGTAAAGTGTCCATTAAAGAAACTTTTAGCTAATGCTCATTTGAGCAAAGAAGAATTCTGCACTGTTTTGTGTGAAGTAGGAGCAATGGTGAACAGTAGGCCTATCACTTTTGTTTATAACAGTATGTAGAGCCATTGACACCAAATCATTTTCTTTGTGGTAAACGATTAACATCAAGCCCCAGTGTGCCAGAAGACTTGCAGCCTATCCAGAACACTCAAGGAGAGTTAACCAGAAGGTTCAGGTACCGTGAAGAGCTACAAGATCAGTTATGGAAGAGGTGGCAGATGGAATACTTGCCAGAACTCAATTATTACCCATCAGGCAATGTAAAGGGCTCCAATGCAAATTGTATCAAGGTGGGAGAAGTGGTAATGATTGGGGGTGAAAGACCAAGGCAATGCTGGAAGCTTGGCATAATTGAAGAGTTGTTTGTTGGCAAAGACAATTTAGGTCTACACTGGTAAAGACTTCAGGAGGAAAATTAAAGAGACCTATACAAAAATTCTATGCTTTAGAAATCAGCAAAAACACGGATAGTCAAGATGAAACATTTGAGTTACAGCCTCATGGAGAAGGCTCGGCTAAACTTGCAGACGGTAATGACAACAATGCCTCTTCGGTGGGGAGTGTTAGAAAATCTAGAAGAGGAAGGACCATTGTTGTCCCAAGGCGATATGATGACTAAGCTGATTGATGCAGCATTGCTTGTATATATTAAGTTAAGGACCGTCACTGTATATATATCCATCTCATAATTGTAAGGTTAGTGAAAAATTCACTTAATTTAGAGCTAGCATTTTTGGGCTCTTGTGGCATAATTTTTTGGGGCGCTGCCCGTCTTTTCTACTCGTTTGTGAAATGCGGTACTTACAGGGTGTGGTCTTATAGAGAGCTCTCTTGCAATTCAGTTTGGTTGTTTAGATACAAGATTGTTGCATCGTGCAATAGTGCAGGTTGTGTTGTTGCAAGGTTTAGGAAGAAGACCATAAATAGTGCCCCTTTTGTTTTTTATCTTAAATTCATGCAACTGAGGCATAAGGTAGGCCCACATCGAGTCAGCAACCCTGAGGTAGGACCTAATAGGACCTCCAAGTCCGTAAGTTTTTAATCTAGCTTAACTTGGGCTGTAGGTTGAACTGGCCCCTCAGAGCTTGGCCGTTCACGGCTCAGCTGGGATTTTGAACCCAATAAAAAAAAATAACATAGTACACTTCGCGAACCAAATGAACACAGAGATTTGGTTTCGGACTGGTACATCGAAGCAACGAAGCTATGTTGCTGTACACAACATAGACATTGACCCAGTTCTCCGCAATAATCTTCCAGGTTTTCATGCACTACCTGGATGTGACACAGTCAGCCAGTTATGTTGCATCGGAAAAACAACAGCCTGGAAAATATTCAAGAAGCACTATACTTTGCTAAATGACCTCGGATGTGGTGCTCTGAATGAAACAACACGACAAAACGTAGAATTGTTCATCTGCAGGCTCTACTCCTCGAACGAAAATGACACAAAGATCAGTGATATTCGTTACAAGATGTTCATGAAAGGTACAGAGAAACCTGAAAAATTGCCACCAACCCAGTCCTCTCTACAACAACACATCAAACATGAACACCATCAGAGAATGGTGTGGTATTCGTCACTGATTGCACAACCAGACATTTGTTCTCCTATTGACAATGGTTGGTACGAAGACCCTTCAACTGGGAACATACTTCCTCATCTGGTGAGTGAAGAACAATTTCCCAGTGTTTACCTTAAACTAACCCAATGTCAGTGCAAGAACTGTGAAACAACAAGATGCAGTTGTCGTGCAAAAGAACTGAGATGTACTGCTGGATGTGGCTGCAGTGATGGAACTTGTCGAAATCCACTCAATAGTGATAATGATGACTTCGACTAGACTGTATATGTCAAAAGATAAATGTCAAACATTTTTGTTGTGTTTACGTAAATAAATTTGGAAATATTTTATTTACAGTGTCAATTTCTTTTTGTGCCTTTTGTGTATTATTAAAAGCCTTAAGCACACCGAATTTCATGAAGTTAGCTTGTTTAGTTCAAGAGATATCAGATTTTATTGAAATCTGTCAAATACGGCTTGGGCGGCCATTTTATTTTTCGTTTAAAAATCTAATAAAAGCTTAAATTAAGTGTCATCCACCTGAAATGTGTTCAGTATAGGTCATATTAACTGCCTGACGTGGATAACAGTTGCTAACATTCCGTTACCCCTGAAGTTAAATTTCAATATTTTGCCACCAGAGTGACCAGACTATACAGTCTAAGGCTGTCTGGAGGGATGAAGTACAGGTGTTGAGATCAGGAGAAGAATACCAAAGGGCACAGTCATCTGCATAGAGAGATGTTTGTACATGAGCAGGGATATTAGAGACAGTCATCAATATACATAAGGAAGGGAGTAGGACTCAATATACTACCCTGTGACAAACCAGTCCCGGTTTCAAAGGTGTCAGAAATACATCCTCCATAGGACACTATTATTTTATGGTTGCTAAGAAAATTCTTGATAAATATTGGAAGATTCCCTCTTAGCCCCATGTTGGACATTTTGAGAAGCAGTCCATGATGTCATACAGAGTTGTAAGCTTTATGAATATCTAAGAAAACTGCTGTGGTAAAGTTAGATTGTAAAAAACCTTCACGTACAGCACTTTCTAGTTGTGCTAAAGAATCTAAGTAGAGAGACCTTTCCTGAAACCATGTTGACTACTGGAGAGAAGATTATTCTCCTCCAAATATAACTGAAGTCTCCGATTGACTATTTTTTCCAATATTTTACATATACAGCTAGTTAATGCAATGGGTCTGTAGGATGAAGGAGCCATAGCTATTTTGCTTGGTTTCAAAATTGATAACAAAAGTGAAGTTTTCCACAGGTCTGGGAATGAGTGATTTATCCAAATTTGGTTGTAGAACTGCAAGATTTTCTTCAACTCACTATCAGGCAGATTTTGAATAAAGGAATGTGGGACTTCATCAATACCAGGAGCAGAATCCTTAGCATGTAGAAGCACATGTTTGAGTTCAGCAAGGGAAAATAACCTATTGTATTCATGAATATTCAGTGTAGAAAAATCAACAGCTGTTAATTCTGCCTCTGCCATATGAGTAGCAAAGGAATCTTTGTAAGTAGTAATACTGTTCACAGTAGCAAAATGTTACACTAGTAGATTGCATACTTCTCTAGGGGAGGTAATCATATTACCATCATCCAATATAGTTATGCTCTTAAAAGAAGATGATGACTTAAAAGCTTTCACCTTTCTCCACACATATGAAATGGAACTATTAATTGTCAAAAAAAAACAACTTTTGCCAAGAAGCGCGTTTTTGCTGCTTTACTACAAACCTAGCCTGGGCTTTTGCCCTTTTATATGCAATGAAATTCACTTGCAGTGGGTATTTCTTGAAGATCTGTAATGCTTTTTTACGTCTTGCAACAGTTGTGGCACAGGTGGCATTCCACCATGGGTTGGAGTAACCTGGCTTTCTAATATGTAGAATACGTTTTATAGGTATGTTCTTTTGCGCAGCCAGAACTAAAGATGATACAAGTTCATGACAAGCAGAGTTAGCATTAATGTCTACCATTAAGGCAGGTATGTTAACATCCTTCGCATAGTTTGCCCAACTGGCTCGCTGTATATCCCATCTGGAGGTACTTTTGATTGGAGAATGGCAAGACAATGACTGGGAAACAGCTATGTTAAGATGTAACCATAATGGGAAAGTGGTCACTATCCATTAGACAGGCGTGTGTCTGTCATTCAAGATTATTGTAAATATTAGATGTACATATTGAAAGATCAATATGGGAACACTGACCACTGGAATCAGACATGTAGGTAGGTTGTCTATCATTTAAAATACATAAACCCTGATCATTCACAAAGTCAGCAATAAGTCTTCCCCTACTATCAAAAGTATCTGAGCCCCACATGAAGTGATGAGCATCAAAATCTCCCAGTATAAGGAAAGGGGATGGAAGCTGACAAGTTGGAGAAGATGATCCTGAACTAAGAGAAATTTGAAGGAATGTAAAGTGATACAACCGACAAGGTGGTTCCGTTCAACTGTACCGTGACACCAATGACTTCCAGGTGGGAATTGATACGTAATTTAGTGGAGAAGCACGACTCATGAACCAGTAGAGCAACTTCACCACCACGTCTATTTCTATCCTTTCTATAAAAACTGTAGTGTTTAAAGGAATACTGTACAGAAGGATCCAGAAAAGTTTCCTGAAGGGCTATGCAGCTGATTGAAAAATCAGATAGCAGCATCTGAAGGGAGGATAACTTAGGGAGAAAACCTCTTAAATTACATTGTAAAATCATGAATATTAGAAATTAGTGGTGTCAGGAATGTTAATTGATCTGGAGGCAAGAGTGGCTAGGTATCTCCAAAGAGGACCCTAAATCCACCCCTTGAGTCTGCATGAGACTTGGGAAAACCAAGCCTTGTGAGATTTTGTGCCATTCTTTGAACGATAGTTTTAGGGGCAGAGTTTGATTCCATTAAAGTTTTATAATCGCTTAAAATTTTCCAGAAAACATCAGGTGGGCACTGGCTTGTAGTGGTGACCAGTTTATTTACATGGGAAGTTCTGACTTTGGAAGTTAGAGTTGAAGGTTCTGATCCCGATTCAAGAGAGTGTGTGGAAGAGGAAGGGGGAAGATTTTGAAGGTCACATTGTATCTCAACTGAGACCTAGGAATATTCACCAGACTAGGAGGAATCGTACAAGTACTTGATGGATTAGAACTAGAGGATGTCCTGAAAGGAACTCTAACTGACTGGAGTAAGTTTCATTAGGAGAAGCTGACATATGTTTGGGTCTCTGAGAGTAATAAATCCTTTTGGCCTCAGAAAAGGATACCTTATTGTCCACTTTAATATGTACAAGTTCCCTCCCTCTCAGCCAGATGGGGCAGTTTCTGGAAGTAGCTGAATGTTCACCCTGACAGTTGCAGTAAATTGCCATTTTATTAGGGTTTTGACAAGATTTAACTTCATGATGTCCGCCACATATTGCACATCGGACTCTATCAGTGCAAGTCTTAGTGCCATGTCCAAAGTTCAAACAAGTGAAGCACTGTAGAGGGTTGGGATAAAATTTATTTACCCTGTAGACTATATAGCCAGCATGTATCAATTCAGGAAGGGTATCACCCCCAAAGGTCAAAACCAGTGCAAATGAAGGAGCTTTTTCCTGGCCTCTAAAAAGTCTACGGACATGTATGAGATTTGGGTAATCAGTTCTAACGAATTAAGAATTTCCTCTGTGGATAAGTTGAGCAATTCAGGAGCTCTGATCAGTCCTTGGATCTTATTTAAAGTTTCTTCAATCTGAACTTGAACCCTATACTGGTCATTAAAGATAGTCTGTGTAGCCAGCAGTTTTTTAACCTGACTATGATTAGCTGTTTTAATTAGGATAGTACTGCTAACACGACGGTATGAGACTGAAGCAACGGGGCCATTGCAAATGGACTCTATTGCCTTTTTAATCCCGAAAGGATTGAACCTAGTAATGTCTATAGATGGGTCACAACTTTTCATGAACACGTAGGAGACATGTTCCGGAGGTAACGGAAGAGGACAGAGTATCGGTTGCTGCATTTATACATTATCAGACGTAGCTGAACTTGAAGACTGACAGAGATGGTTTTGGATGTTGTGAAGAGTTTTGAGAGACAAGATGAGGTCTTCCATGGACTAGATCCATGGAAGGATGACAGCCGAGTCTGACTGTTTGATTGCCAAGTCAAGGTCTTGAAACTTTGTACCATCTTCAGGCTTTTCTGAAGATGGCTTGAACCGTTTATGCTTTGAGCTCGTCTTAAGGGTAGGGTTGTCAACTGGTATGTTGACTGGCCAGGCTAAGCAAGGCTTAGCCTAGCCGAAATAAATGTTCTAGTCTACGAATAATAGTTTATAACCGACAAGTAACTTATTCAACTATATATTGCTATATTGTAAAGGAAATTTCGTCTCAAACTACAACTGCTAAGGTTAAATAGTTTCAGCAAATAATAATGAACAGTAATATTAATAATTATAATTAAACAAAGATAGTTAAACTTAAAGCCACAGTGATCGAGCCCAGGTCAACCTTTTGGAGGCATGGAACACCGAAGCTTGAAGAATAACTACACACACACACACAAAAAAAAGAGTAAATTATTTAAAGTAAAGTTAATTTATCAACTAATGATTTGGCGTCAAAATGAAACTTTCAACAAACAAGTACAGGTAACACCGGAGTGATCCTATACTAATTAAAATAAACAATTCCAGAATGCAGGATCAATCTCAACTGCCCTGGTTTCAGTAATAAATAATTTTAACTTTTTATGTACAAGCAATTCTAGGTACGTCCGATTATCACGAAGGTTCACCGAAAAACCTTATAAACGTTAACTACTTTAACTTGCGCGATG
Organism: Bathynomus jamesi; assembly: GCA_023014485.1. Taxonomy (NCBI): domain Eukaryota; kingdom Metazoa; phylum Arthropoda; class Malacostraca; order Isopoda; family Cirolanidae; genus Bathynomus; species Bathynomus jamesi. Next base: position 340,355 of record JAJOZX010000319.1, on the reverse strand, counting down.
CTGTCGCAAAAAGTGTCGTGTGCTAGGTGTGGGGTTAATCGGTGGTATACTGATTTTAAAGATTACAACCGAGAGATCGGTTTGTTTCTTTTGTGAGTTAAGCGAAGAGATAGTTTATTTAAAACGTAGTGTACGCGATGTGACGGAAAGACTTGCAACGCTTGATGAGGGCAGGGGTAGGCTTACTGTTGACGAAGGCTGAACCTATACTAACGTTGAAGATGTTAGTGAGTTGAAGGGTGAGGTTAGGAACCTAGTTTCTAGTATAGTAGCTTATCGGGAAAGTTAGACAGAGTTGAGGAAGGGATTAAGGTTGGTCCGAGATTAGTAGACGGGGAGGGATTTAGAGTAGTTAAGGATGGAGCTAGGCCACGTACAGTAGGTGATAGGAATCCCCCCCCCTATCGAGGTTTCGAACCCTTTCGCTCAGTTGGATAGGGATGTGAATGAGGGGGAAAAGATTTTAATTGGGGACTCCTTAGTGCGTCATATGGATAAGGAGTTCGTTGAACGGAATCCAACCAAGAGGAGGAGGGTCTGTCTACCAGGGGCCAGGGTTGACAGAGACGAAGTAGATAGGATTGATGTTGCTTCCCGTCACTCGATGTTGGTGACGATGTAGGGGGCAACGACTCGTATAGGCCCGATACGAGAGTGCCTGACCTTTTGGAGGCAAGGTCAGATAGGTCTTTAGTTCTAGGCATTACCCCTAGGTACGGTTTAAATTTTAGGATTATGTCAAAAAATATTTTTGAACACTAAACTAGAAGAGATTTGTGCTCAAGAAAATGTACCCTTCGTAAAGCTGTGGTCAGAATTTAGTGATCCTATCCTTTTTAGAAAAGATGGGGCGCATTTCAGTGAAATAGGGAATGCTAGGCTAGGTAGGTTAATCGATGAGAACATTCGAAAGCTGTATAGGTCGAAGCCCTCTTTAAACGTTGTGGGTCCGCGAAACGCCGTCCCGATGTGAAAAAGAGTAATATTTAGGATAGTATAGTTGTCGGAGACTTTAACTGTCCTAACGTTAATTACGAGACTTTTACTGGTAATGATGAGGGTTTGAGACTGATTGAGTTCATGGAAGATAATTTTTTACGACAGATGGTTACCGAACCAACACGCAGTGACAATATTTTAGACGTGGTGATGACCAACGACGAAAATATAGTCGAAGGTTTGAAGTGAGAGTTTGGGATGTAGTGATCACCCAATTATTAGGTTTAAACTATTGATAGAAAACAGTAAGGATAGTAACGTAATAGAAGTCCCTGATTTTTGTAGGGCTAATTTTGATAGTTTTGCGAATAGGATGAGAGTTTGGATAAATTGGGATAATTTATTTATGGGTAATGACGCAGATTTTCATTGGGAGGCGTTTAAAGGAAGTTTTTTGAATAGGGAGTTTATTCCGCGTAGGCCCAAGTGGTGGACTATGGAAATAGGTGAGTTCATAAACGAGCGTATAAACTTAATAAGCGCAATGGCATGGTAGCTAGCTTTAATAGATATATCGAGCTTAGACGTCACGTTAAAAGATCTGTTAGGAATGCTAAGCGTAATTTTGAGATACTTGTAGCTGCGGATAGTAAACAATCCGAAAAAGGTTTTTGACCACGTCAATAATCATAGGCGGATAAAAGATGACATAGCCCCTCTAGTGGACGCTAACGGCGCTTTGGCTTCCGATGCTCAGGCGATGGCGGGTATTTTTAACAACTTTTTGCGACAGTTTTTACCGTAGAAGACGTAAACAATGTCCCCGACGTGGACGATATCGTTCCATTTAGTAGCGAGACTATTTTGAATGAAATAACTTTACAAGGGTGAGATTGCGCATTATATCGATAAGCTAAAAGTTAGCAAGGCTCCACGCCCTGACGCTCTTTATCCTAGAGTAGACATTTAAAAGATTTGAAAGACATTATCGTAGGCCCCTTAACAAAAATTCTTAGTAAGTCACTGGAAGCGGGGATTATTCCTGAAGATTTCAAATTAGCTAACGTTACGCCCATTTTTAAAAAAGGCGACCACACAGTAGCTAGCAATTATAGGCCTATTAGTTTCGCGGTCAGGTAGCTAAGTGGTTAGTGGAATGGCTTCGTGCCAGGAAACAGAGGGTCGTTGTTAATGGTAGGGAATCGGGGTGGTTGGATGTAGGTAGCGGTGTCCCTCAGGGTTCAATGTTAGGCCCATTGCTATTCGTAATCTACACTAACGACATAGATGTAGGCTTGACCAGTAACGTGTCAAAATTCGCGGACAATACTAAAATAGGGGTAAAGTTCTTAACGTGGACGATAGAAATAGGCTCCAAGACGATGTAAATAGGATTATGGGGTGGACGGATAAGTGGCAGATGCAATTTAACGTAGACAAATGTAAAGTTTTGCATATAGGTTCTCGTAACAACAATTACACGTACACGATGGATGATAGACAGTTAGCGAGCGTTGACGAGGAAGTAGATTTAGGAGTACGCGTATCTAAGGATTTAAAAGTTAGGAACCAGTGCCTGGAGTCTTGCGCAAAAGCTAATAGGATGTTAGGCTTCATAGCGCATAATTTCGAATTTAAATCGAAGAATATTATATTGCCCCTTTGGAAGTCTCTAGTCAGGCCTCACTTAGAATATACCGTTCAGTTTTGGTGCCCGTATTTGTGTGAGGATATTGGTAGGTTGGGAAGGGTTCAGCGACGTGCCACGAATCTAATTTCGACACTACGCAACAAGTCTTACAAAGATAGGATTAGAGTTAGACTTGCATTCACTTGAAATTAGGAGATTAAGGGGGTAGCTTATTGAAGTTTTCAAAATCGTTAATAAAATCGATAACGTAAATTTTGACAAATTGTTAATTTTTTATAATAGCAATACTCGTAATAACGGATTTAAATTACGTGGCAGACGTTTCATCACTAACATCGCTAAAAACCTTTTTACGTTTGAAGTAATTGATAAGTGGAATAATCTTCCCGCATCCGTCGTGAACTCTACCAGCGTTAATATGTTTAAAAACCGTTTAGATAGGCATTTTAAATATTAACGTCGTTTAAAATAAAGCAATTAGCAACAGGAGCTCTTGGGGTAGTGATCGAGGTTTGAGTCTGTTGACGATTAATGCCACCGTGTGATATGCCAGCAATAAAATTATATTAAAAGAAAAATTAGACTAACACGAACGTAGATGTAGCTCGTAGCGTAAACTAACCTACTTTTTGTTATACTCTTCATACTTTTTTTTTGTTCTTTTCTTCTCTTTACTTGCATGGTATGACAGTGTTTAAATTAAGACTGTGTTTGCATGGTTTGTAAGTGTTCTTATTTTACTTCTTTTCATCTTTCACCCTTTTCCTATTCTCTTCGACTATTTTTCCGACTTGTAGGCAGTGGCCGGCGGATGATGATGGTGAGTCTTTCTCTCTCTTTTTCTAAATGAATGTTAACTCACGAATGATAGGTTTTGCTACTTACTTAACCCCTTATTCTCTTCTTTTAATCCCCTACTCTCTTCTTTCTCTCGGGCTAACCTTAGAGTGGATCTTAGGGTTTTTGTTAGCTTTAGTTTCTGTAGATATCGAAACCTAAAGTAAAATTATTGAATAACTTGACGATTGGTTAGGTTAAGTTGTGATATTTTCGTTAAAACTAATGAAAATATCACGATTTAACGTAACCACTCGTCAAGAGCGTACAATTAACCTAACTGGGCATTCAGTTAACTTAACCGGGCATATATATATATATAATCGTTCAACTTTCACCTGGGCAACGCCGGGTTGCTCCGCTAGTGCATATATGCTCATATATACTCATATATATGCTCTTATTTTAGTAGGTGGGTGAAATCTTTCTGTACCGTACGTAGGCAACTGCCCACCCACCTGGGTAGCCCTGATGCACTTATACAGAAAACGACTGTTTCATGTTGCCTAACGTGCTCACGTGAGTTCATATCAGGCGATTTGATTTGTTTGATTGGGTTTAACCTCCTTCGCAACATTGAAGGTAATGTGACGGAGGGGACCTACATATTTACGTGGTATCCGAATTACGGGTCGCTACATAATCTGGGTGTAGAGAACGCTCTTCCATCCCACTACTATCCGGGCCCAATGTCGCTTAACTTTGCTGATCACCGGGAAGCGGTGTTACGATATTGGACATGACCTAGCCCCCATATCATGCGACTGGCTTGGGCATGGTAATGTTCTGATGGCAATGCTATTACATCTTTGAGTTGTGCGACCATCTTCCATGAAGACTTCCTTCTCTAAACCCCCGACCACTTTTAAACAGGGTGGAATCCTTGAATGATGCTGATGTACTGGGAAAGTGTTATAGTTTCTTCGTGTACTGTTTGAGGAAAGTCTTAGGGCCTAATTTCGCAGTGGGACTACAGTGTCCCTAAAGTCACCAACCTATAACTTTTGTTCACTAAAGCTAAATGCCAGTAAAACTACAAACAGATTTTTCATAAAAATGATTCCCTTCCTCTCTCCCACAATTGTACAAAAACTGTATCAACCCGTAATTGCTGAATCTTCATTTTTTGACTGTACTCGTCATTGGTTTAATCTTTATGGATATACGGGGCTCGTTAAATTTCATATTAAAATGAAAAATTTTGGTGGTATTTATTTCAAAGCCAGTAAATTAACTCAGACTTTATGGTTGCTTTCACCCGAAGATACTTTATAAAGTCAATTTTTATAGCTTTATAATGTATGAATGAAGAAGAAATTCATTGCTTGCAGTTTCTAAACTTAAACCACAGATAACCGCCTAAAAAAAATAGAATATGTATCATATGTACACTGGCGCTCATAAGTATTCGTACAGAGAAATATTTCGGTTATATTCGTCCTTATCTTTTGTACTATGTATTGGACAGTCATGAAAGGTTTACCGTTGGTTTGGAAAAATTTAACAAATAAAAAAATGGTTTAACTCCGATATATAATGTAAAACATCAAAGAATTTGAGGAAATAAAATGGTTAATGAAAAAGTTTTCGTACAATTATTTTCAAAATTATTTCTTACGTTGTGTCCACTTTTTCTTGAATGACTCCACTGATTCATTTTGGATATTTTTCTACGAGGTTTCGACATCTCAGTAAAAATTTTACCCTATTCTCCTAAAGAAATTTGCTGCAATTCATTCAGATTCGAAGGGTTTCCCTCGCGGACAGCATTTTTCAAATCAAACTATAAATTTTTTATTAAATCTGGACTTTTACTGGGCCACTCGAGAAGCTTGAAATTCTTTTGTTGAAGCCATTTCATGATGCTCTTACTATTATGTTTTGGATAATTTTCTTGATGCTGTACCCATTTGCGACCCATTCGCAGCCCCCGAACTATCTTTACATTGTTGCAGTACCCATTTGCGACCCATTCGCAACTCCCAAACTGAAGGCATTTTCTTCTAAATTTTCCTGATATTTCTTCCAATTCAAGATTGCATTGATGACAACAAACTTTTCTGGACCAGAAGCACTAAAGCATCCCACAAAGAAGCAAACTACCACCACCATGTTTAACCGTAGGAAGGATGCAGTGGCGTACTAAGGGGGTGCGAGGGGGGCGGTCCGCCTCGGGTGACAGCCAGGAGGCGGGTGCCATCGTGAGAGTTGAAATACCAGTACAAGTTTTCAAACCAAATGAAAAATTCGTCAAAGTAAGAAAAAAAATTTAAAAATGTTCAAACTATTACAACAGCTTAATGTCAATTTCCACTATAAAATAAATTTTTATTTTTATTGGCAATACAAAATTTACAAACGAAAAATTAAATATTTGATAAAAATTACATCGAAAGGCGAACGTTTGTTGACGTTTTAGTCATCAGTTTGTTGAGCATAGCCAGCTGGCTGCAACTGACATTCCAAGTCTTGTTCACTTGACACTGTGACTCCACGTACATGAGGTATGTTTCATTAAATAATTATGATGAAGCATAAAGTGCTGGTGTTTATAACAATATCATGGTACTTATACCATTGTCCAGTAATTTTTGACAATGTAGTATCATAGTGATGTTTAAGTGTTTATAAATGCATCGTCGTGATGTTATAATACCCGGTAAATGCATCGTCGTGATGTTATAGAAACTCATGTTTATGAATGGTGGTCCCTGTGACTACTGGTTATCAGTAAAAAGACACAGGAAAGTCACACTTTGTACTAAACTTTAGACTTTCCTACCAAAATCAGCGTTGAAGAGGCAAGGAAATGGACAGCATTGCAGTTTCTGGAGTTTATTGTGAAATGGGATTTTTGTGAATCTTTGCCAAGCTTGTCACTGTGTTTGAGATCCTTTTTGACTGTCTGTGTGTCTATTGCTTCTTGTGAAAGAAGTTTTCCCAAGTTGAAATTGATAAAAAATTTCTTTCGCTCGACACATGAGTCAGACAAGATTGACAAATCTGGCTTTACTTTCAATTGAACATGAATATGCAAAGAAGGTGAATTTTGATGAGGTCATTGATCAATATGCAGAAATTAAGGCTCGAAAGTAGAGACTGTGAATCCTCTCTATTTACCTTTGAAGAATAGGCTGAGCGTTGAGACTGGATTTCCTGTGTTTTTTGTATAAAATAAATTGCAGTATTACCCGTTCACTGAATTTTTAATGTCCTGCATTTTTCTTATTTCCAATTTGCTTATGACAGTACTGTACTGTTTAAAAATCTACTCGCAAACATAATATATTTTTCTGTGTTTAAATTTAAAATTATTTATGGGGGGGGGTGCCAAAGGAAGGATCCGCCCCGGGTGCCAAATACTTTAGGTACGTCCCTGGAAGGATGTTCTTTTTTCCTCGAATGCAGTATTTGATTTTCGCCAAACATACCGTTGCTCGTTCTCAAATAATTCAATTTTGGTCTCGTCTGTCCAGAGAACTTTCTTCTAGAATGCAAATCCATCATTTTGATGATCCTTGGCATACTTTAAGCGAACTTCTTTGTGCGCTTTTCGTAGCAGAGGTTTCTGAAGGCAGTACATTTTCTAAAATTTCCTGAGTGAGTGAGTGAGAGAACGAAGAATGACTTGTATTTTATTGCAAATATTTATAACGGATGCAACTAAACTAGGTAAATACAGCCTACCCGATCGAGATTGTGTAATTAAACGGTCCATCATACAAGGCGACGTGTGTGTATATATTATATATATATATATATATATATATATATACTCCTGGTAACAAGGAAGATATAATTAAATTGTGATGGGCAGAGTTAAAATACCCCAACGTATCTAAACACATCAAACTGGATCAGCACTCATTTGTCGAAAGTCTAACAGTGAACCAAGTTCCCATGTACGCTACTTTGTCTGTGATAAATTCAGCATGTCTAACTTTACCTCCTAGGAATTTTTAATGCAAGTTATATTTTTTCTCATAACATCAGTGAAAGTTGGTTCTTTTTCAAAATGTATTTTCATATTTGTAATATAAAGGCATTTCATATTATAGCGCCCGAACGCGGTTATCCCAGGCAGTGGAAAATGGCAGCATATTGGACGTATTTCTAATCGAGGAAACAAACTTTTTCAAACTTGTAATTCAATTTTTGTTACGTACAGTTTTTTCATTATTTTTCACAAGTGCAACGTGCCATCCGTTTATAAAATATTTTTCTTAGAACCAAAACATCTTAATATTTATTTTCTTATATAAACTAATTTCTTTATGCTTAGACTGATTGGTTTTAATAATTTAATGAGATACTTCGACTTTTCCAAACATTTTATATGCGGTTTCTATACAATTTATTTGTAGGAGACGCCTTTAGGGTGAAGAGGCTAATCTGTTATAGGCTAATAACTGAAGGCTTAGACGACCACGCGACTGAGCACTGCGATATCGACCTTGTTCGTTCAGTAGATCCAGTACACCCCATTTTGGATCAAGAGGGCATGAAATTTTTTTTTTACATTTAAGTGTGTCTAATTTATCAATTTTAAAACAATACAATTAGCAATGCTTTTTTTCCTATATAATTTTCCCTCTGTTTATCATAGTACCAACGCTTGCGAGCATTTTGAGTATGTATTGGAGAATGGGGTTCTATTTTATTCCAACCTTCTCGAGGAGACAGAAACGAATACGTCCGATACTATGTAAGTATCTACACATTACTTTTCATATGTGCGGTAAAGCGCCAACAGTTTCTGAAATATTTCTTTCTCATAGAAAGCAACTTATCCAGCAACTTAATATTTATTTTCTACTGATTCAAAATACCACTTCTTATATATATATTATATATATATATATATATATATATATATATATATGGATCTTTTCCGTTCTACCCCAGCAACAATTTCTAGTGTAGTTTTACTTGCTGAATTCAATAATATATATTTTATTTTGGAGAAAGTATTCGTGCTTTAATTAGTTATGGTTATAATTATTAATTTTTTTCTCTCTTTTGTAGATATTGTTATGGATGATAAATGGAATTTCATAAACATAGTTAAGGAAATAACGTTCTACCCCAGCCTTCTTTAGTTAACCTTATAAGGCTAACTAACGAAAATATCACGACCTAACCCAACCAATCGTCACGGGTGTACAGTTGATTTAGCTAAACAAAGGAACGAGAGACATTGGGGAACATCTAGAAATATGATAGATTCTTATTTATGTGAATTTCTGTGGAGAAGACAAAAAGGAAAGGACATTTTTATTGAAATCTTAAATGCAATCTCTACCTTTAAATAAATAAACGGACTATAACTCTTTTGTTATTAATTTCTCCAAAATAAGATATATATTATTGAATTCAGCAAGTAAAACTACAGTAGAAAATAATATATAATTTCATTTTTTGTTGCTGGGGTAGAACGGAAAAGAGCCATATATATATATATATATATATATATATATATATATATATATACATATATATATATATACAGGGCGTCCCAAAAAAATGTATACACACTTTAAATAATTATAAAGGCAGTGTTTATTAAATACATTTCATTTTCAAAATGTAATAGAATCTACAGACATTATTTAATTGTTTTGTCAACGCCTGTTTTCAAACTGACGTCCGTTCTGGTCCAGGCACTGCTGATAACGCGAAGCAATGGAATCGCAAACATCACGAAACATTTCGTTTGGTATTTGTGTGCATTCTCGTTCAATGGCTGCTCTCAATTCAGCGACTGTTGCAGGTTTTATAGCGTAGACTTTGTCTTTTAAGTATCCCCATAAAAAAAGTCTAGTGGTGTGAGGTCTGGTGAACGCGGAGGGTATTCTACGAAACCCCTTCGTCCAATCCACATCCACATCGTGCCAAGTACCACTCGCAATACTCCACTCTTCGGTCCGGATCATCATCTTCATTAATAGCATGGACTAATCTTGGAATGTAACTTTTCCATTGACAGCGCTTCAAAATGCGTTGGACAGACGATTCTGAAATTCCTACCTCACGACTCGCTTGCCGCACAGATTTTCTTGGACTTTGGTGATACGTTTCCAGTACTCTTTCTTGCTTTGTGGGGCTTGTCGATGTCCGTGGTCTTCCGGAACGCTTCTTGTGGACATTCTGAACAGTTCCATCGGCTTCAAACTTATCTCTAATTCGAGTGATGGTAAGTCGCGTTGGTGGATCTGTTTGAAACTCCCTCCTAAACTGTCTTTGCACTTCAACTGCGTTTTCACACTTCCAGTAGCATTTTAGAATGAATTTCCTTTGTTCAAAGCTTAGTCTGACTGCCATTATTAATTCTAATGGGTTTAACTTTGAAAGAAAGAAACATCAATTGAGCTATCAGCTGTTAAAGTGTGTATACATTTTTTTGGGACGCCCTGTATATATATATAATTTCTTTATGGTTAAATTGATTTTAATAATTTAATTCTTCCCTTGATTTATATATATATATATATATATATATATATATATATATATATATCTGTTCTATAAAAAGGGAGTCCCGTCCGTCCGTCCGTCTCAGAAATAAATGCGCTTTGCTTTGTTTCAACGTTTTACTGTAGCGCGTTAAGATTTTCATTGTTGGATACACAATGGGTTCGGATGTGAAGCTCAAGATTTTCATTGCTGCGTTCTTTTCTATAGTTTTATTGACCGAATAATTGACTCCCCAGTAATTGGGGGGCCGCAGGCCCCAGCACCGCAGGTCTAGCTAAATCCAGTTTTGCTAGTATGTTTTAAAAGGTTACATTAATTTAATCATGCACGAAATACATATAAAGGCTTACACTTTCACAATTATAGCCTTAACAATTAATAACTCCAGAGTTTACAAGGTACATAAAAAATATAAATAAAAATCTTTCATCATACTATGAGCTAAAATGTGTCTGTGTGCCTGTCTGTCCGCTTTCTTCGGAACCGTGCACAGACTAAACGGCACATCGGAAAATTTTGCAACCACCACCAACTGATAGCCCATGAGATGCCGATGTGCTCTGTCAAGTTTCCCGGTCCTAGGTCACTCCGCGACCGAGCACGAGCTATTTAATGTCTATTACAAGTGAATGTAAGTACTTCGAAAACGAAAATGACGAGAGCAGAAATACGTAATAAACAGTTTGGTAGTCCCGATAATACGTAAGTACCAATATACATATACATATATACAATATACATATACAGCTAGCTACCGCTTGTTCTTACTACATTATACACTGATTTTTAGTAACAAACAGAAAAATAATTTATTTGATTACATACAAATTCATCATTTAGGGGTGAATCGCATTTATTAAAATTTTCCAAAAGTCCTTATAAGAAAACTCCCTGGACATGTACAGCAAAAACAGCAAGCAGTATTGCTCATATACATTACTAAAAATGCTTTGGTGCTTATAAGGATTCGATATAATGGTAGGTATACACAATTATTTTAGTAATTTCGTGATACTTTTCTCATGAAACGGCAATATCCGCACTGACATAGTAGCAACACATTTCCTGTCTCCTGAAATACACGCCCACCCAATGAATTCCCGGTCCTGAGGAGATATCGGTATTGAGTATAAAACGGACGGAGTCTTTTTTTTTTCTTGGGGAGATTCAGCACTTCATCTTTTGCGTATGTATCCATGAGAATTTTTCGCGTAAAGTTTGCCTTCATAACCTAGATTGTGAGTTCGTCCATTAAAAATCCGTTATCACCGATGTAAACCAGTCAATTTCAATCAGGCCTTGGGATTCCAGATAGAATAGTACACTAATAGGATTAGATAAAGTTTGCAAAACTTTATTTTCAATGCCAAATGCCCCTGTGTTTGAGGATTTAAGTGTGTGCGAGCATCCGAACAGTGATCAGCCGAAATGTCGAAGACGTAGACATTAGTCATGTTTAGTCGTCCAATGATACACCTATCCCAACATTGTTACAACCGTTTGTACCAAGGAGTAAGTTGTGGAAGGAACAAGAACATGGTGAAATTTCATTGTCACTATTGTGTTTCTGGACCTCTACCGACAGAGGCGCCATTCACCAACAATGATGTATTTTTCAAGCTAAAATTTAAGGTGGTATAATAAGCTAACCTTATCATCCTATAGTTCGTGAAAATTATCTCTTTGGAAAGCAAAATTGTATCTTCCGTTAGGTAGAATCTTGATAACTTTTTTGTCCCTAATATTTCTTTTCGTCTCCGATCCCAACAATAGAGTATGTTTCCACCCCTCCACATTTTTGCTCGCATACCGCTAATGTACAGTATATGTTGAAATTAAACTAATTTTTTATTTGTTAAATTTTTCCAAACGAACGTAAACTTTTTATAGCTATCCTATGTATGCACAAAAGATAGGACGAATATAACTAAAATACTCCTCTGTACGAATACTTGTGAGCGCTACTGCGTTATATAATGCTCTGGTAGGAAAAACCCAAAAAATTATGATGAACTAATACACATTTTCTTAAGCTGTTTACATATTAAATATTCTCCCTCCCCCCCCCATTTTAAGTACCATCCCCCTTTTATAATCGTAGCTATATAGTGGTTGAGAGTTAACGCTGAAGATATATATATATATATATATATATATATATATATATATATATATATATAAGGCCGAGACACTGAGGCCTCCGAAATTAATAATTTCTGAGTGATTACACTCATATAAGGGTCGGGCAGAGCCACGGAGTTCGATCATGTTTACTGTACGAGTTAAATAAAACTTAGTGTACATAACAAATTTACCTGGTTATTTAAACCCTTAACCCGTAAGAAAGTTAATTTACCATTTGGGTAATATGTCTGGGTAGAGGTACGAAACATCACGGAAGAGAAGACCGCCCACCGATAATAACAAATAAATCGTGGTGAAGAAAAACAACCACCATCAACAACCCCAAAACACAATTCATCATTATTATATATATATATATATATACAGGGTGTCCCAGAATTAACTATCTATTTCAATGAAATCGGACAAATTTTTTTAAAACACACTTTTATTTATGTTTATCATGTTTAATATGTGTTAAAAATGCATAAATTTCTAAATTTTTTTCAGAATTTTATTTTCATAATTTTTTCATAGTTTTTCATAGTTTTATTTTCATTCTCTCTCAGAACCCTATTAATAATGAATACACAAGAACGCATCTTTGTTGTAACATCCCGTATCAAAGCCTTTTTCATCAGTGTCGAACGCAAGATTCTATGAACTGTTGTCTTGGATATGTTGAGTCTTCGACCGGCCTCCCTAACCGAAGTTGTTGGTTCATCCTCAAACAATTGTCGTACCTGTTCGGTACTGTTACGTGCTGTCCTTGGGCGTCCTCTTCCCACCTCGTCGTGTACGGATCCAGTTCTTTTAAATTTGTTCACAAGTTCACGAATCGCTTTGTCTGTAGGACCGGTTCTGTGGAATCTCTTGTAAATTTTTCTCTGATTTCATTACATTGCATTCCTTTGATACGGGATGTTACAACAAAGATGCGTTCTTGTGTATTCATTATTAGGGTTCTGAAAGAGAATGAAAATAAAACTATGAAAAAATTATGAAAATAAAATTATGAAACAAATTTAGAAATTTATACATTTTTAACACATATTAAACATGATAAACATAAATAAAAGTGTGTTTTTAAAAAATTTGTCCGATTTCATTGAAATAGATAGTTAATTCTGGGACACCCTGTATATATATATATATATATATATATATATATATATATATCGTAGTAATTCCGTGCGTCAATCTTTCTTCACAAAAGTCAAGCTGATGGCCCCACCTCTAGGCCTGACCTGGTGGAGGAGCGAGCGAGCAATCCTGCGATTTCCATTGCACATAACCAGGCACACCCGGCTCATCCGGTACCGTCCTGAGCTAGGCGTTTAGTTTCCTTTTAAAAATTTCATCTTTGACATCATTAGTGTTTCTGATGTCTTTGGGTAGCGTGTTAAATAGTCGGTGCTACTGTAGTATGCGGTCTACCTACGATTCGGCGGTCTACCTTTTAATTATAGCTTCTTATCTTGTTTACTAATTGTTTGTTTACATCCCATTGTCAATCGCCCTTGACGATTGGTTAGGTTTAGTCATGATATTTTCGTTAGTTTTAACGAAAATATCATGACTAAACCTAACCAATCGTCGGTAGACCGCATACTACAGTAGCACCAAATAGTCTTGACCCTTTGACAACCAAGCTATTTTCCTTCAAAGTTGAGGATGCCCCTTGTTTGACTTTAGAATGGGAAAACTACATATTCTACATCTATTTTCCACTGTTGTCTGGGTGGTTACTGCGTTCAGTTTGAGGTTAGGTACCAGTTTTTAGATAATTTTCCGCGTGTAAATTATGGTGTTTCTCTTCTTTCCAGTGAATACAGATTTAATTTACGAAGTCTTTCTCAGTAGTTGAGAGTAGTATGCCCGCAAAGAGGTGGGGTGCAAGTTGCAATTGCATAATATTACGTAATGTTGCAATCAGCCAGAGCCAGTTGGCTTAAAGGCTGAAGGCTGAGAAATACATTGTTTATTATTCCTCCGTCATCTGTCTTAGAAAGCTGATAGCAATAATTAATTTAATTAAAGCATATATTCTTCTGTCATCTGACTTACAGGGTTGAGCTACCAGATAGAAATAATCATTTAATTAAAGCATTTATTAATCAGCCAGAGCCAGTTGGCTTAACAGTCAGTTGACTTAGAAGGCTGAGAAATACATTGCTTATTATTCCTCCGCCATCTGTCTTAGAAAGCTGATAGCAATAATTAATTTAATTAAAGCATATATTCTTCTGTCATCTGACTTACAGGGTTGAGCTACCAGATAGAAATAATCATTTAATTAAAGCATTTATTAATCAGCACTCCACCTTTTTGCGGGCATACTACTGTTGAGTTCTTTGCAACCATCAGTCTTAGCTGTGAACTTTCTTTGACTTACTTCTAGTTCATTAATTTGGACGATTAGTTAGGTTAAGTCTTAATATTTTCGTTAGTTTTAACGTTTTATTTGATGGATTCATTTAAAAGTATCTCCTAAAGATCCTCGTGTAGTTTACGTTCCCCAACTTTGACCTAGTGTAATTTGTGTCCCTTTTTGCGTCAGAGGGACGTAAACTACACTTGCTCCATTAATTTCTTTATATGGGAACGTCAAGACTAAGCCGTATTCAAGTTTGGTATGATCATTCTTTTAAGTTTGTTTCTCAGTTAGCCTGAGCACCCTACATATAATTTGTGTAAATGTACTACGTACTGTACATGTATTGTTAATAAAAAGCTACAGAAAAGGCTCCCCCATATTCTTCATTGCCCCGGGGCTCCGAGGTGTCTTAATCCGCCTCTGACTGGTGGGGGGGGGGGGAATTTGTTATATGTTAAATTTTTTGATAAACAGTGTGTTTTTCAAACTATGTGAAATGAGTTAAAAAGAATGAAGTAGGAACTTAGAAAGAGAAAGGTTACTCAAGACCTATTTAAATATAAAAGTTCAAGAGTCCAACTTCTCAAGTTTAGTTGAAGTTATGTCAATCAATTTGACACCCCGTAGGTATAGGAAGTTAATGGAATTAAAGTAAATTTATTAAACATTTTAACTTTGCTTGCTCATTATTTGTGTAAGTTTTATAAGTCACCAGTTTTTAAATGCTGCTTTACTAATGTTGTTTTGGAGTTTTGTCATGTTTTGTTAACTATTTATGTTTTAAAGGGACTTCTACGTTGGTGAGTTAATTGAAATGTACTTCCATGTTGTATTGTTTGGGTAAAAGAGTTTGTACTGTATTCAAACTTCCTACCACTTCAGACTAATCAATACCCGTAGTTTTTGTAGAGTAAATGTTACTCCTCCACAGGTAGATCTGGAGGGCTTGGGGCTTTGAATCCTGTACTGGTTTTGTGTTGTTTGGTCTCTGGCCAAGGGATGCCATAAGACCCTTGTAATAGTTTGCCCTATAGCCAAGGTAGGCCACAAGACCCTTGTTTTTTTGGCCCATGGCTAAGGTAGACCATAAGACCCTTGTTGTTTGGCCCATGGCCAAGGTACGCCATAAGGCCCTTGTTTGGCCCATGGCCAAGGTAGGCCATAAGACCCTTTAGTGTAGTTTGGGTTATGACTAAGGTAGGCCATAAGACCCTTTAGTGTAGTTTGGGCTAGGGCCAAGATAGGCCATAAGACCCTTTAGTGTAGTTTGGGCTATGGCCAAGGTAGGCCATAAAACCCTTTCTTTGTTTGTATGTGCTACTGTCTAACCATATAATTTTTGGCACAAAATTATGTGCACAGAACCAGAGCGCAGCAATAAAAGCTTTTACTTTCCGATCCTTGGTTAGGACCTAAAATGAGTTAAGCCTGTTAAATGAGGCTTTGTTTTGAGTTTAAAGAGTACAGTGTGTGTGTGTATATATATATATAAAATATTTTTGCATTCTTCTGAATCCAGTTGTTCTTCAAAATTTGGATTCACCACTCCGGTGAAGTCAATACCTGTAGTTATGATTGAGTAAATGTCATGTGTCCTACAGGTAGTTCTGGAAGGTTTGGGGTTTTGAAGGAATCCACTCTGTTTGCAAGGAATGCATGTGTCTGTTGATGAAATCTGTTGAGTGATTCTTCCTTAAAAGAAGCCTTAAAAGAAGAATTGGATGCTTCGAGTTGTATGTATATATTATATACTGTATGTATGTGTAAATGTATATTTTGTTGTAGGGTTTTATTTTTGAGTTTTGTGTTAGGTTAACGAATTTGGCTGAGTAAAGATCCTCAAGTGTTGCATTTGAGACCCTTATATCAAGCCTTGTCTGTTTTATGTCTATATGTGAACTAGGACTTAGAATAGGTTACGCCTATATGTGAAATAGGACTTAGAATGGGTTACGCTTATATGTAAAATAGGACTTGGAATAGGTTACGCCTATATGTGAAATAGGACTTAGAATGTGTGTTAGACCTATATGTGAAATAGGACTTAGAATGGGTTACGCCTATATGTGAAATAGGACTTAGAATAAAGTTACGGTGGGTGTAGGTTTGAGTTCGTGCAATTGCTTTAGATGGGTGTGATGTTAAAGTTCTGAGTTTAATTTTGTGATGTTTATGAGTTATGAGTAAGTTAAATTGCTGAAATAAATTTTATAACCTACACCACATGTTGAATTAAAAATTTACAAAGTGTTTTTAGTTAGGATAGGGCTTGAGTGTAAAGAGTTGGGCCTACTTTGAGAGGTAGGCTTCAAGTGTCTAAATTGTAAGTTGTAGTGTTTGAAGTAGGCCTTTAGTGTATGAGTATATTAGACTTATTAGGTAAGGGAAAGTGGGCCTACTTAATAGGCTTATGTTGTGGGCCTACTAAGTAGGCTTATGGTGAAGTGGACATATTTCGTATAGGGCCTAAAATGAGTTAAGCCTGTTAAATGAGGCTTTGTTTTGAGTTTAAAGAGTATGACCTATTAAATAGGCTTAAGGTGAAGTGGGCCTACTAGTAGGCTTAGGTTGAAATTGACCTATTTTTTATAGGACCTAAAATGAGTTAAGCCTGTTAAATGAACAAGGCTTTGTTTACGGTTATCATCGGCCTTATCCTTCGCCTATGTTAGGTCGGGTAGAGTTACGGTTAGTGTAAAGGTAAAGTTTGTGTTAGTGTAAATTTTAGAGGGGTCGATTCCCCACGTGCCACCACTACTAAAAAACTATATAGGGCTATGGGTTGATTGCTTGATACCTCTTATCTGTTGGAAATTACCAGCAGATTTCAGTGTAGAGTTAACGACAAAAACCCTACGTTTTTTCGTTAAAGAGTTATGTATGTGGAGGTCTTCAAAGGACCTCGTTAAGTAGTTTTTTATTGGTTAAGATCTCGCTTCTGGTTGTAGGGTGCGTTGATCTTTTTCGATGTAGGGCCGCTATACGATGAAGTTACGCAACGAGGTGATTTGATTTAATATAGGCAATCAACTACACTTAAATTCCTGAAGTTATAGGCCTATCATTTTGAGTTATTAGGTTTATATTACTTTATGATAATAAAAACCCACTCTAATAGACAGAATTTATTTCCACAACAGTTTCGATGCCACTGCATGGCTCCTCTTCGTTTTTCTGTATCCACCCGAAGAGGATGCCAGTGGGCATCGAAACTGTTGTGGAAATAAATTCTGTCTATTAGAGTGGGTTTTTATTATCATAATTTGACCTTCACGTACAAAAGTGAAGTTTTTTGCTTTTATATTACTTGTTATTCAATCAGAACTTAAAGGAAGATTAATTAAGTACACCTTCCTTGCTTAAAAGCATTGCTTAACATAAGCAGAGCAGCTCTCAGTGCCGCAAATATAAATCAATCTCTTGGGAATTCGCTGATTTTACAAAGTTCGTTGACTCTTCTTTCGAAGTAATTTTCACGAGTCAGCAATAGAAAATTTTGATACGAAATAATTCGTTTTCTTCTTATGTGGACCCAATGCCTCCATATTGGGTTCTATGTATGGCAATTATTTTCATCCACAATAGGCTATGTCGCCAATCCCGAGGCAATTTTGTAGATATTTAATTCAATGAATTAATAATTTGTATTTAATTAAGAAGTAAAGGTATCACATACGATACCATATTGTAAGCATATATAGTTTTTCCATAACTTCATTGGCTTTGTCTGTCAGCATGGTAATGAATAGGAGTGGAGTTAATACTGTTCCTTGTGGTCCTTGGCTGCGTATTCCGATTTTGATGATGATATGACCCAATTTACGACTTGAAGTGCTCTGAGGAAGTTGTAGATCCATTTTTCCACGTTGCCTGTTATTCCCATATGTTTTATTATACTATGATCACACCGGTCGACGCTTTAACAAAATCCATGTATCATAATCCATCATACTAGTTTTCATTGCTTTCAAGTGCGTCAGTGATATTATAATGATCTATTAGTTGTGATTGTCACGATCTTCCTGATCGGAATCTGTGCTGGTTCTCGTTGAATCTTTCCTGTCTCCAAAAAGTCATAGATTTTCTCTCTTACTAGTCTTTCAAATATTTTGGTCATGTGTGATGTCAGTGACACTGGTCTATAGTTCTTTGCTTGGGACCTATCTCCTCCTCTATATATAGGGACAATGGCCACTCTTTTCAGGAAGCTCGGTATTCCTCCTTTGTTTAGGGATTTTCTCCATATCCAGCATAGGGGTGTATCTATTTCATTCTTACAGTTTTTAATTAATAACGTGTTCCATTTGTCCGGACCTGCAGCTGAATGTGATTTCATTTGTCCTATAGCTCGCGCTATATCTTCTCGGGTAAAATCAAAATCAGTTATACACTTCCCTTGTAATTTCGCTTAAAAGAAGGTATCCTGTCAAATATCATTTTGTCGTTTTTTGGGGCACCGAAAATTGATTTAGACTGAACTCTCAAATTTTCATTTTAAATCGTCGGTTAGTTCATTATTTTCTTTCCTTAAGGGTCCGACATTGGCGAGCGTTCTTGTTTTCCTTTTTGCATAGCTATTAGAAGTATTTTGGGTTTTCCTTTATTACTTGTACCGCATCTTCCTCTTCCCTCTTTCTACGGTCCTTAATTAGGGCTTGTATTTTCCTGTCACTACTCTCCAGTTTTTTGTATTACTTTTCTGATATTGTTGTCTGTGCAGTTAATTAACTTCGCAGTTGCTCTTTTTCTTTTGCAGACTATTGTTCTCTTTTGCCTCTCGAAACAACAACTGTTTCCTTTTGGTTGTGCTTTCGGAACATATTTTTAAGAAAATTTCAGCGTCTTTTCTTCAACGTTGTTAGGTTGTTCGGTTGTTTTATTCTCTAAAATTGTTTTCCACTTTTTTTTTTATTTCTTCCCAATTTATAGCATCGGAGTTTAGATTAAAAATCTCATATTTACTTCTTTCTTCAGTATGAGTATCTTTTAACCCTCATCAGGAACCATGGGTTCAAAACATTGAAAGATATGATATTATTTGTTAAAAGTGCTTAAATATCAAATACACCGTATCATTCATGTGATTGTTTCATTGTTGTCTTTTTATAGCACTATTTTTGGAACATTTTCGGCCTGGGATAATATAGACCCCATGATTCCAGCAACGTAAGTAAATTGAAGGTTCCTGACGAGGGTTAAGACTGTCGCCATATTAGTTGATATCTCGATTATGTTTTGGTCTGAGATACTGGTTGGGGTTATTTTTATATCATTTAAGATGATGTTTGTGAATACCACATCCAGGCAGTTAATTTTTCTAGTGTTATTTGATATATCCTGCGTTAACATAAATTAATTTGCTAGAACTATCGACATTTTTGGTTGTTCTTGGTCTTCTCTTGCGCCCCTTTGTCTTGGTGTATATACACAGGGTGTCCTAGGGAAATGTCAAGAATGCACCATTTGACTCTTTGGGTATTTCTAAGTAGAAAGTATTATATCGACATGTGCCTGATTCCCAACCGTTACTGAGATACAGGCCTCTACGGTTTCCGGGAAGGTGGATTGGACGTGGAGGACCTGTGGCATGGCCCCCTCGTTCGCCTGACTTATCTCCGCTAGATTTTTTTGTCTGGGGGTTCTTGAAGAGTAACGTTTATCAGCGGGGTAAGCCCGAAACTAGGGAGCAGTTGGTTGCACGTATACAGGATGCGTTCATAAACCTCAGAAATGAACTTCCGCGTTTTTCTTGGCAAGACTCGATGGATCGGAGGCTCGCCGCGTGCATTGAAGAAGGAGGGGGTCACTTTAAAACCATTCTGCAATAAGTGCAATAGTGTATTGTATGTTTGTACTTTTTGTAAACCACAAGTGTCATTAAATAGTATCTAAGATCGCCTTTTTATTATGTTTTAATTACCCAAATGTAGAGGCCTGTATCTCGGTAATGGTTGGGAATCAGACCCATATCGATATAATACTTTCTACTTAGAAATACCCAAAGAGTGAAATGGTGCATTCTTGACATTTCCTCCTGGGACACCCTATATACATATTTCTTCCCACCCTTTTTTATTTTATAAATGGGAAATTACAATCTCCGCAGAGTATTATATAGGGGGATGGGGTGTTTAAGGACTTTATTAGGTGCCTGATATCAGCAATGTCATCAGAGAATTTTGCAGTTGGAGTGTTCGGAGGTCTGTAGATGACTATTAGTATCGTGTTTAGTTTCTATTTTTACTGCTAAACGTTCCATGAAGCTGTTTAATTTACTTATTACTGTCTCTGCCCTATGGCTTTCTCCTGTGTATATAGTAGTGATGGGACGATTGTCATATTTCATACAATCGCTGTTGCGATTGCGATTGTCAGAATTTGAAAAGCGCGCGATTGCGATTGCGATTGCGATGTTTTAGCTTTAGCCTCCCATAACGCTCATTTATGCTTTAAATATACCTAAACGCGTTACCTACCTCAGTCAGGGAGTTAAGTATTGATGTAGCTCCTGCTTCAGTCTGTGAGGAAAGTCCAGTTTCAACCAATGGCTTCACCAACTCCATCCGTGATTTTTTTTATACTGGTACTGAATCCTTCATTACTTTATCAACTAAGAAATGAGAGACAATATACCTAAACGCGTTTCAGCCACACATGATCAACCCGTTTTCATTTCTGTTTTTGACTTATTTATTATTTATTTATTATTCCGTATTGTTGTTAGCTAAACTTTCCTTTAAGTACGCGTGAAAGAGCAGCTTTCATAGCAACTTTTGTACAGATTTAAATCTTTTGTTCACAATCGCAACAATCGCACTCATTAAATGCGATTGCAATTGCGATTGCGATTGTAAAAAATGTGCGATTGTATCGCGATTGCGATTGCGATGCATCGTCCCATCACTAGTATATAGCACAACCACCTTTTCGTCTTACTGTTCTGTTAACTCGTAGTACGTTGTAACCATCGATTTGTATGTCTTTCTTATTTATACAATATTCGCAGTTTTTCACCGTCTTTGCAATCTTAACTATGTGCTTCCGTGAGGCATGCAATGTCAGCCCTTGTTTTGCTCATAAATCCTTTCAGGTATGAAACTTTGTTTAGCGAGTGGTTCGGTTTTAGACCTTGAATATTTGCCAGGACAATATTTATATTTTCAGTTTTGGGTACCCTTTTTTTTTGCATTCCAAATTCGTTATCCTTCAGCGTCGCGTTTTGTAGCCCCATAGTAGTAGGGTCCTCCGAGGAAGATCCGTTTTCGTTTATACCTGTTTTGGTAACTTCTTGCCTGATATATATATATATATATATATATATATATATATATATACTTTTATGACAATATATATAAAACAATAAATGATAAAACAGTGAAACATCAATTGTGTGTGTGTGTGTGTGAAAGCGAAGAGAACAATGAGAAAGAATTGGAAACGTATGATAACGCTGGGCGAAAGAAAAGGTACCCGGGCTCAACCAGGTGTATTCACCCAATTCGGTTGCGTGTGTGAGAGCGAGTCTTCTTCGTAGTCTTCAAATTCCGAACCCCAAATCTACTAACCTCTAACCCAGGGGTGGGGAACCTGCGGCCTTTTGAGGTACTAGTTGCGGCCTTCTGCCTATTTGACATTCAGAATTCATACCGTACGATAATGGACAGCAACTGATACCCCTTTAGGGCTTTAGGCTATTTCATTAGATCATGGTTTCAGCTTCACTGCTTCTTACACATACAAGCCTTCTTTATGGCTTGAACAATAGGAAATATGGCAACGTTGCCAGTTGAAACTGGCAGAGTTGCCTTAAGGCTTACGCCCTTACCTATCAACGATCAACTCGACTGGCTGACTGGATGACAGTTACTGACGATTCTCCGATAGTGACACGCAAGCTTGTTCCTTTAAAACTGTAAATCTTTGATCAATTCGTGTACCATTTTTATTTAAAAATCTTATGGTACCCAAATCATGTCAAATACTGTGAAAAGAAAATTAAAGGAAGAGAACAGAGTATTCCATGAAGAATGGGAATTGCAGTATTTCATAGTTGCTGAGAAAGATAAAATGATGTGTTTGCTCTGCAACGCCATAATTGCAA
The DNA here is from genome assembly GCA_023014485.1 of Bathynomus jamesi. NCBI lineage: Eukaryota > Metazoa > Arthropoda > Malacostraca > Isopoda > Cirolanidae > Bathynomus > Bathynomus jamesi. The sequence continues at coordinate 317,852 of JAJOZX010000319.1, read as the reverse complement.
TAGTGAAGAAACACAATGCATATCAGCATTATGCAACTCATAAGAACCACAAGTATGCTATATTGGAAGAAGAACCCCGAAAGTCTGCACTTACGAAGATGAAACTTCAAAAGCAGCAACAACAGCAAGTATTTAAAACGATGTCAGGCCTAGGGACTGAAATCACTGAAGCAACTTATAAAGTAGCATATATACTTGGAAAAAGAGGTAAGCCATATAGTAATGTGAAAATCATAAAAGAATGCATTGTTGAAGTTGTAGCCTCTTTAGATTCAGACAAGGTTAACAAATACAAACAACTACCTCTTTCAAGAAGGACCATAACTGATCGGCAACATGAATTAGCCCTCAATGTAACTGAACAACTTCATACAATATGCCAAAGCGAAAATACTTATTATTCGATTGCCTTGGATGAGTCCACTGATATTACTGACAGCGCAAGTGTCATTTTTTATTCGTGTTATAACTGCAGATTTTCAATGCTACGAGGAGTTACTGGCTTTGGGTACCCTTACGGGGAAGACACGTGGAATTGACGTCTCGTCTCTCTTCAAAGAAAAATGCCGTGAAGCGAAACTGAATTTATGTAATTTAGTAAGTGTATGCACAGATGGTGCAGTTGGTGCACCTTCCATGAGAGGAAAATGTGCATGATTTGTTGCGCTACTACAAAAAGAACAGACAAATCCAGATAGATTGATTTCCTTTCACTGTATTTTGCATCAACAGAATCTCTGCCAAATCTTCTGTTTTAAGTGACATATTAAGTAAAGTTATATGTATTGTGAACTACATTAGAGCAAATACATCACGACATCGCCAGTTTTGCAATATGCTTATGCTTGATGATGAAACATTCAGTGTGGATCTTCCGTATCATTCTAAAGTGCGCTGGTTGTCACAAGGGCAAGTCTTTGAAAAACTTTTGTCTTTGCGAAAACAAATCACAAGATTTTCTGAGGAACTCAATGAACCATGTGAATTGTCAAAAAAGGATTTCTGCAGAAATGCTGCATTTTAGTGTGACGTAATGTCAAAGCAAAATGACCTGAATATTTCTTTGCAAGGTAAAACTAAATCCATATATGAAATGTGGCAAAAAATCCAGGCTTTTCGGAGGAAGCTGCGTTTTTCAAAACTATCCTTACCGATCGGAACTTTCAGCTGAACACTTCCCTGAACTGGCAAAGGTAATTGATGAAGAAGATACAAGCAAATCATTAAGGGAATGCGATATGAAAGAATACACAGCTGTCCTAGACTCCTGATTGAAGAATACGATAAAAGATTTGAAGATTTTGAGAAACATGACTTCACACTGAAACTAGCTTTCCAACCCACCTGGTTGATGTCTCCAAAGCACCTGAAGATTTACAGATGGAGTTGATTGAGCTATTAGAAGATAATATCCTTAAGTCTCTATTTGATACTAAGAAGGATCCTGTTGAAATATGGAAAAATGGCGTTGAATACCCACGTCTGCGCTAACATGCTCGTTGAATGTTGCCTTCTTTCGGCGCAACCTACTGTTGTGAATCAACGTTTTATATGTGACTCAAATCAAAACGCGCTTGAGATCTCAGATGACGAATATTCACCTGGAGGACCAACTAAACTACGGTCAACGATATTGGAACCAAATGTACGACTCTTGTCCCGCAATAAGCAGTCACAAAAAAGTCATTAAATGGTTTATCACTTTTTCACTTAATATTAACATCATTTTCATTTAATATCATTTTTCACTTAATATTAACATCATTTCATTTAATATCATTTTTCACTTAATATTAGTTCTATTGTTAATTATTCACCCCCCAAAAATAAATGTGCACTTGCTGAATTTTTTATTTATTATAAAAGCCCTCACGTATTATCAAGTTTGATTTAAAATTAATAAATATGTAGATTGTAGACTAAAATATGACATTTTGTTGTACTGTATATGTTAAATTCTCAGCATGCGGCCTAATAGGGTCTTGGTTAAATGAAATGCGGCCTTCCAATGAAAAAAGGTTCCCCACCCCTGCAGTCTAACCCCTACCCCGACCCTCGAAAAGAAGAGAAAAGCACATACATCCTATAATGAAAAGCCTAATGAAAAGCTGCAACGGGATGGGACCACATTCTGTAGAGATAAGTCGAGAAGACATTCTCGTGAGTCATGACACCAGTAAAAAGGGACCTATACGCATTTCGTCGATAACACCAAACAACTCTTAAGAAAACTAACAACCTAACTTAACTTAATCTAACCCACAATATACTTGTCGATAGAATGTCGAGTCGATCAGATATTGTAAGGCCGTACCCCTCGCGGGTAACTAGTAATTATTATTATTATAGAGAATAAGCGTAGCCTCGAGCACTCGCACAATTCTTTGAACTGAAATAGATTCTTCCAATGTGGAATTTCCCTAATTAACATCGTCAATTTAATGTTAAATTTAAAAGATAAACAAAAAATCCTCGGGCCTGTCCGGGATTTGAACCCGGGACCTCCTGCACCCAAAGCAGGAATCATACCCCTAGACCAACAGGCCATGAAATTAAGCGTACAAAAACGTTATTATTAACGTATGTATGTGAAGAGTATGTTGTCAAAAAAATGTGTCGCTGAAAAGCAAACTAAAAAGAGAAATACGTAATTAATCCGCCACAACCCAAAATAGTTCATCACTTTCGATACAGTAACCACTTGTCTCCAGAGTTAAAATGCAATAACAAACGATTATTATTATTGCCATTGTTGTTGCTAACTCGCTATTATTACTATTATTACTATTATCATAAACATTTTTAATTAAAAATAGTTGGGCCTGTCCGGGATTTGAACCCGGGACCTCTCGCACCCTAAGCGAGAATCATACCCCTAGACCAACAGGCCAACCTTGAAACACGGTTTCTTTTTTTCCTGCATTTATTTTTAAGTAATATGCTTCAGTGCTTTGTTTTGTATGTGATTAAATTATCTCTCTCTCTCTCTCTCTCTCTCTCTCTATCTATATATATATATATATATATAGTACTGGTAAAAAGTTTGGAAACACCTGTACAATTTATGTAATTTCTCCTTATTAACCAATAGAGTTATTTAGTAGACTGATGTTTGTTCCTGTAGAATGTAGATCAATAGTCTATTTATAGGAACAGACATTAGTTTACTAAAATAACTATATTTTAGGAGAAATTACATAAATTCTACAGGTGTTTCCAAACTTTTTATCAGTACTATATATATATATATATATATATATACGGTACACACACACACACACAAAAGAAGACTGGACACTTGACTCAGGACAGTGCCAGATGAGTCAGGTATACCTTACTATGTAAGATGGAGAGTTCAAGAAAGCAATTCTCTCCTTCACCAGGCCAATTCCAGAGGTAGGACCGCGAGCCTGACCTCCACGCGATAGGAGATTCACGCATGAAACTCCTCCCAGGTTTCCAAGTATATAAGTTCCTTAAGAAAAGAGGTATTTGAATACAGACTCGTTATATTGATCATTAATAATGCTTACCTTTAATTACTCTGAGAGCCCAGTAAAGGCCAAAGCTTAAGAGCCAAATTAAATAAAAATAAATAGTTAAATTAACAATTGTTTATTCCACGTTAAAATTATTGTAAGAGGGCAAAATTTTTAATTCTGTAATATTTATTTAATCAGTAAAGAAATTTATTTTTTTCTTTTTGAAAAGGACCCCATTTTGCATCCTTTGCGTACGAAAAATATTTCCAAATAATATAGAAAAGAATGACAAAAAAGTTTTAAACTTGAAAACATAAACAAAACGTTCATGAAACAAAGTTAATGATACGTAAGCAAAATTTATATTCACTCGTTCTTGCATCAAAGTCTCTTCCTCCATGTCGTGACGTCACACAAAGTATTGCGTCCTGTTATTGTGATGTCATACACCGACGTCACACTTTTTAATATGTATTAGTTACGTGGGAGAAGAAAGGGCTTCCGGAAGCTAGTTTTGCTGCCATCTATTGGCAGAACTTTTAATATACTCATTAGAAGAATACACACACACACACACACACACACACAGCGGGTGTCTCCCCAAAAATGTCCCTATTTCTAAATAAATGTTCTAAACTAAAACAAGAAATCTAGACACGAAGATAAACGCAATAGGTATGTAAAATATAAGAATTCATTACCCTTAATTAAACATGTTCATTATAGTCGCCATTTTTTTCTAACACAATATTCAACTTCGCAAAAATGTTTGACACAAATTTTGGAAGTAGCTCATTTGGGATGTTACTGATTAGTGATTACCTCATAGAGTTTGGTCTTTAGGTCTTCGAGTTTCTTACGCTTGGTAGAATAGATCCTGTCTTTTATGTAACCACCAAAAAAAAACCAGTCAGATGTGAGGTCAGGTGAGTATAGGGGCCATTCTACTGGCTCAAGAAAGGAGATTAGTAGCCCGGAAAATGCTTCCTCAAAAAGTTGGGAGTTTCACAAGCTGCGTGGGGAGGTGCTTCATCTTGCTAAAACCGCTGTGAATCTGGAGTAATGGGGTTATGACTATACTAGGTTATAGTCTATCGGTAGCGGTATTGTCTTTTCCTAATTTTGGAGAAATTAGGAAAAGTTAATTGCTTTAAGTATGAAATGGTGAAAGAACGGTTTGAATGTACAATATTAGTTAAATAATGAGAGATTGGAAATCTCCAGTATAGGTATATACGAATAAAAAACCCAATCTGTTACCTTCCTGAAGAAGAAGACCCAGTAATAAAATATACATCCATATACAATTTAGGGTGGATCGATTTTACATTTTTTTCGATTTCCATATTCTAATAGAGACAAAAACTTGCGCATGCATGAGAAAATAGCCTCTGCAAAATCTTAGCTTAATAGGTAATCATCTTCTGCCCCCGGCAGAGCGATGAAAATCATATTTTAGTAGTCAAAAACATATTTTTCTTATAATTTTTAAAATATTTCAATATGCATCAAAATTATTCCTAATAACTATAAAGTCGATGAAAAAGACCTCATATGATCGTTTTTCCAAGCGCGTAGTCCTACGTTAATATCTTTTGCCCCCGGCAACAACGTCAAATGTTGAAAAAATAGGTAATTTATATACATATTTTCAGATCGGCTCTTTGTCTTAAATAATGCATTTATATATTTCCCATAGCATTTATATCGTTGTTTAGGCATGAAATAACACACACGCAAAATTTTATGACTCTAGAGTAATATCTTCTGTCCCCGAGAAAAGTCTGAATGTGGATTATAATTAGGTTAATGCGATGTTATAAGTACGATAAGTACTTTGTACAGCTCCTCGCTTGCTAATTTTATAAAATTAGCAACCCAGAACTCACCACGAGGAGGTGGCTGTACGTCGAGTTCCACCCTATCCAGCCCCAACCACCCTTCCTTTGGCTGCATGTCGATTTACATACGGTAATCTTTCTTAGAATCAAATCGTGGAATTTTTGTTTGGGAGTGAAGACGGGAGCGGATGAATCCGTCCCTCTCTTCTATTCCACTTACACTGGCAGAGGCTTCGGTTACTAATTTGATGAGTCTCGACCGCTTGAGTATGACAAGGGAATAGTGGGATCAGTCCATCAGGCTGGTCTCCCGTCTCAACAAACTCTTTTATTCGGGTATCAGGTATTGTTTTTGTAACGGGGGGTTCGGTCACCTCAGCCGTTTGCCAGTTGATCATTTCGTAATAGTTTTGACTATCGTAGAGCAGCTCAGGCATGGCGAAGGCTCGAATTTCCCCCGCTGGTGATTGTTTTGATCGTGCTTTTAATATTCTTCTCCATCCCAATTCTCTTGTGTGTTGCTCATCGGCATGTAGCATGGAGATCAAAATATTTTCTGGGTGAGCAAAGAAAGAATTTCTACGGAGGACTTTGTTGGCGATTGTCTTAGATCTTTGAGGCATGGTCTGAGAGAGACGCATCATTTCGAAAAAATGTTTTGCGCCCTCAGTGAAACTGGAGTTTTTCTTTATCTTAAACCAAATTGGTGCGTAAACTGTCATAATGAATCGCACAATTTCGTTGAAGGTGCTGGAGGGTTCACTGGTTGAAACATAGAGGCGCAGAAATCTATTTGCTGTTGTCAGCCACCTGGAATGCGCCATCTTACCTGGATTTCGAGCCGCGAGAGCTGAAGAGCAGCTACCGCTCGACACTGCTCTGTAGATGCCTAACAAATATTTTTGGTCAGTGCTCAACTCGGCATCATCTATGTCAATGTCGGGAGATGGAATGGCATCGAATTCTGTAATTGGAAGTTTTTCGCAGTCGTTCAGTTGTTTTCCAACTGGTCCAGTAAAGCCCATTGGCCCAGTTGTTTTGCCGTCCAAGTCTTGAATGAGGTGTCGCAGTGATAATTCATTACCGTGTAATAGGCATATGATCCACTGAACTGGCCTTTGTAGTTTCATTTCAATCATACGAATGGCTCCACCCTTTCGACCCGTGTTCACTGCGGCACCATCACAGCCGATAGCCACAATGTCGTCCGTGCTAATATTGTTAGTCTCTAGAAAGTTGATGATACCTGATGTTATTGCAGTGGCAGAACCTGATGCAGGAGTGAAATGCCCCATGTACTGGGATTCTGGTTCTTGAACTAAAACTATATGATCTGAAAATATGTATATAAATTACCTATTTTTTCAACATTTGACGTTGTTGCCGGGGGCAAAAGATATTAACGTAGGACAACGCGCTTGGAAAATCGATCAAATGAAGTCTTTTTCATCGACTTTATAGTTATTAGGAATAATTTTGATGCATATTGAAATATTTTAAAAATTATAAGAAAAATACGTTTTTGACTACTAAAATATGATTTTCATCGCTCTGCCGGGGGCAGAAGATGATTACCTATTAAGCTAAGATTTTGCAGAGGCTATTTTCTCATGCATGCGCAAGTTTTTGTCTCTATTAGAATATGGAAATCGAAAGAAATGTAAAATAGATCCACCCTAAATTATACATCCAACGTAAAATAACGGGCAATTAAAAATAGGGACATTTTGGGGGGACACTATATATATATATATATATATATATATATATTATATATATATATATATATGATACACACAGACCGTGCATGGAACAAGGAACTCTTCTGGGATAATGAAATCCACTATAGTCCGAATAAGTAATGATAAATGACAAATACCATAGTTTTTCTTTTTCATGATGCAAGCCCGACGTGGGCAACGGGTCTCTCGCAAAGAGGTCCCATCATGAAACGGACATGTTATGTGCCTTGAAAAATGGACGCTCAATTCTGCCAGTTGAGGTTTAAGTTTTGGTTTTGGCTAAAAATATAATAGTTACCCCTTTTTCTTTGATTTATTCAATCCGACGTGAATGCAACGAGTCTTTTACTTATATTGAGGTTCTAAATGTAGTGGGGCTAGGTTGCTTTAAACCCTAGATCCATGTCCCAAAGCTGGATCCTGTCTGCTTTGCAGATAGCTGGTGAGGGAAGCTATATTTATGGGACCTCTTTGCGAGAGACCCGTTGCCCACGTCGGGCTTGCATCATGAAAAAGAAAAATTATGGTATTTGTCATTTACCATTACTTATTCGGACTATAGTGGATTTAATTATCCCAAAAGAGTTCCTTGTTCCATGCACGGTCTGTGTGTATCATAAAAAACTCGGGGAACCATTCTGAGTTCATTCACACACACACACACACACACACACACACATATATATATATATATATATATATATATATATATATATATATATATATAATGTTAAAAGTTACGTTCGCTCCTATTCGGTGCTATCTTTTGTATCACTTTCTTCCTACACGGGAAATAGCTACTGCTTTGTTGCAGATGTTTTTGGGGGGTTCAGTTTAGGTTATGTTAACCTAACCTAAAATAAAAAAACCTGTGTTTGTAAAATCCTCAGGTGGCATGAAGTAGTAGTAATTTGATTTCCAGTTTTTTTAATTAATAACCTAACGCGAGTGAAATTCGAAAAATAATTATATATAGTAAAAAAAAGCGCATTCTCTAAATTTTTTAATGAAACCCTTCTCTACCTTAACGCAAGCGTAAGTGATTAAAAGTTGTACAAGCTAATGTAACTTCCGTGACCATCAACGAAAATCGAGCAATTTGCCGATTTAGGAATATATATATATATATATATATATATATATATACACCTTACCTTATGAACCTTATGTTGTTTCGTGCGTTGGTCTCTCTTCACACGGAGGTCAAGCTGGTGGCCCCGCCTCTAGTAGGTCTGGCCTGGTGGAGGAGCGAGTTGCTTTCTTGCGCTCTCCACCGTACATAGCCAGGCACGCCCGGCTCATCTGGTACTGTCTTGAGCCAGGCATCCAGTCTTTTCTTGAAGACTTCAACTTTGACCCCCGTTACGTTTCTGAGGTCCTTAGGAAGCTGGTTGAAAAGTCTTGGCCTCCTGACAACCAAGCTATTTTCCTTCAGAGTTGAGGAGGTCCCTTGTCGTGCCTTTAATTTGGGAACACTACACATTCTGCCTTTCCTATTTTCCAGTGTTGTTTGAATGGTAATTGCGTTTAGTTTTACGTTTGGTACCAGTTTTTCGATCATTTTCCATATGTAGATTATGATGTACCTCTCTCTTCTTCTTTCCAGTGAGTACAGATTTAGTTTACGTAGTCTTTCCCAGTAGTTGAGTTCTTTGCAGCCATCAATCTTGGCTGTGAAATGCCTTTGCGTTTCTTCTAGTTTATTAGTTTCTTCCTTTTTATATGGGGACGTCAAAACTGAGCAGTATTCAAGTTTTGGTATAATCAGTGTTTTTAGCAGGGGAATCATTACTGTCCTGTCCCTTCTCTTGAACGTTCTTAGAACCTGTCCGGCGACTCTTTTTGCTTTATTTATCGCTATCTGATTTTGTGTTTCGAATTTCGCATCATCTGTCATTATTATCCCGAGATGAATCGCTTTCATGCTTCTCTGAATTTCCTGTCTATCTGGAGCATAATATGCAGTCTGTTTAAGTTCTTCTTTTCTACCATATCTCAAGAGCTGAAATTTCTCGGCGTTGAATGACATGTTGTCTTCTGACCATTTGTATATTTTGTTCGTGTCCCTCTGCAAGGCCTCCACGTCATGTACATCGCTGATTTTTCTGCTGATCTTTGTATCGTCTGCAAAGGATATTACTATACTATTGCTGTTTACTCCGCTGTCTATGTCTGTTAGCATGATAATGAACAGGAGTGGGGCCAGTACTGTCCCTTGTGGTACTGAACTGCGTACTTCCGATTCTGATGATGATATACCTTGAATTTTGACGACCTGCAGACGATCACTAAGGAAGTTGTAGATCCATTTTCCCACTTTGCCTGTTATTCCCATGTCTTTAATTTTATGTGCTATTATACCATGGTCACATTTATCGAAAGCTTTAGCAAAATCTGTGTATATAACATCGTAGTTGTCATTGCCTTCCAATGCATCTAGGATATTGTTGTAGTGCTCTATTAGTTGTGATAGGCATGATCTACCTGACCGGAATCCATGCTGATTTTCGTTGAATCTTTCCCGTGTCTCCAGGAAATCATAAATTTTCTCTCTAACTATTCTTTCAAATACTTTGGTGAGGTGGGACGTCAATGACACTGGTCTATAGTTCTTTGCTTGAGATCTGTCCCCTCCTTTATATATACTATATAGGGACAATGTTTGCTCTTTTCAAGATGCTCGGTATTTCCCCAGTGTCTAGGGATCTTCTCCATATCCAGTATAAAGGTGTAGCTATTTCATTTTTACAGTTTTTAATCAATAATGCGTTCCAATTGTCCGGACCTGCAGCTGAATGTAGTTTCATTTGTCCTATAGCTCTCGCTACATCTTCTGGTGTAAACTCAAAGTCTGTTATATACTCTCCTTGCAATTCCTCTTCAAAGAATGCATTTATATCAGGTATCGCTTTGTCACTTTTTGGGGTACTGAAAACTGATTCATATTGAGCTCTCAATGTATCAGATATTTCTTTTGGATCGTCGGTTAGTTCATTATTTCCCGTCCTTAAGGGCCCAATAGCGGCGCGCGTTTTTGTTTTCCTTTTTGCATAGCTATAGAAGTATTTTGGATTTTCCTTTATTGCTTCTACCGCCTTTCCTCTTCCCTCTCTGTATGGTCCTTAATCAGGGCTTGTATTTCCCTATCGATACCCTCCAGTTTTTCTTTTATTGTTTTCCTGTCATTATCTCCGCAGTTTCCTAACTTCGCCTCCACTCTCTTTCTTTTGCTGAATAGTCTTCTCTTTTGCCTTTCTAGCCAGCTCCTCTTTCCTTTTGGCTGTGATTTCGGAGCATATTTTTCTAAAATTCTCAGCGTTTTTTCCTCCAAAGTTGTTAGCATTTCTTCAGTTGTTTTATTCTCGAAAATTGTTCTCCATTCTATTTGGGCCATGTGCGATCTGATTGCTTCCCAATTTATAGTCTTCGAGTTTAAGTTAAAGGCCCCGAATTTACTTCTTTACACAATATGTGTATTGTCTTCTAATGCTGCCGTCATATTTGTTGATATCTCGATTAAGGTGTGGTCTGAGATAATGGTTGGGGTTATTTTTATATCAGCAATCAAGTTCGTGTTATTCGTGAATACCAGATCCAGGCAGTTATTTTTTCTGGTATTTTCTGTTATATCCTGTGTCAGCATAAACTCGTTTGTGAGAGCCATCAACATTTTTGCTTGTTCCTGATCTTCTCTTGTGCCCCCCTTGTCCTGGTGAATATAATATTCCTATTCACCTTTTTGTATTTTATAAATGGGAAGTTAAAGTCTCCGCAGATCATTATATTGGGGGATGGAGGGTTTATGGCCTTTATTAGCTTTCTAATGTCATCAATGGCCTCCGAGAATTTTTCGGTTGGGGTGCTTGGAGGTCTATAGATGACTATTACTATCAAGTTTAGTTTTTCTATTTTCACTGCTAGGAGTTCCACATAGCTGTTTGATTTACTTATTATCGTCTCTGTCATATGACCTTCCTGTACATATATAGCACAGCCACCTTTCCGTCTCGTCGTTCTATCCGCTCTTAGTAAGTTGAAGCCCTCTATATTTATCTCTTTCTTATCAATACAATGTTCGCAGTTTTCACAATTTCCTTGGCAATCTTTAAGATGAGTTTCTGTGAGGCATGCGATGTCCGCCCTTGTTTCGTCCATAAATCCTTTCAGGTACGAAACCTTATTGAGTGATTGGTTTGGTCTTATTCCTTGAATATATATATATATATCATGCAAAGAATGAGTGATTTTTTACAGTAACATTTCCAAACAACTTCTATTATGCACCTATCCATCCAAATATTAAAATTTCTTCCTCACCCACGAAGTGCCAATGTCATGACATCAATTTATAACTTGGAACAAGCTGTAATTGTTCGTGAACATCAAAATAGGATGATATTCACATATATAGTATGTATATACAATTTTCTAACAACCTACTAATAGCTGACTTTAGTGCCCAATTTATGCAGAGGGTATAAGAACACCCAAATTGTTATCATACATCGCCCCACTTTTGGACTCTTATAATGAACAAGTGGCGATTCTTTACAACTCCCTTATCATTTCCATCGGACATGCACTTGTTAGAAAAATAAAGCGAAGGACTTTCATCTACAGTGATGTACCTTTTGGGTATATACAAATTCTTAAGCTTATCGATTAGGTTCTGGAAAACAGGCTATATTTTATTCAGTTTAGGATTTTGATGGGATCGTGGGTCATTTACAAATGTTATAATGTTTCAGACCAACAAAGATTAGGATCCACTCATGGCTGGTCTACCTGACTGTGTTTGTAATTGTGTATTGCGCATGTCCTCCGTGGTGACGGAGGGGACCTACAATTTTACGTGGGTTCCGAATCACCTTAATTTTACTACCTTACACTATACCCAATCAATCAACATATGCGTCTAATTGATTTTTAAACATGTTTATAGACGTGCTGCTAATTACTTCTACCGGCAAACTATTCCACCTATTTACTATTCTATGCGTAAAAAAGTTTTTGGCAACTGCTGTCTCGAACCTTCTACTTGTCAGTTTACACCCGTTATTTCTAGTCCTATTATATTGTGCTATTTCGAAAAAGCTATCTCTATTTACGTTATCGAACCCATTCATAATTTTAAAAACCTGGATTAGATCACCCCTTAGCCTCTTAGTCTCGAGTGTAGTCAATTTTAACTCCTTAAGCCTATCCTCGTACGACTTCGACCTAAGCGACGGAATCAGCTTAGTTGCTCGTCTTTTGAACTCTTTCGATTTTGTCTATATCTTTGCGCATATGCCGATTCCAAAATTGGAGTGCGTACTCCAAATGAGGTCTAACTAATGATTTATAAAGAGGAACAATAATATCGCGCGATTTGTACTCAGAATTCGTAGCTATAAAACCTAGCACTTTGTTCGCCTTACTGACTGCTGCTGTACTTTTTTCGCTACTTTTAAGGGTTAAGGAGAAGATTGTAGACACCAGTTGACCAGGGAAGTACTCCGAGGGGAGAGGGGGCGTTAGGCGGGAAACAGGGAGGAACTCCCGTTTCTCCTGTCACTCTCCTCTTTAGCCGATCTTTGTCTGTCTCACCTACCCTGTGAACGATCCAGCATGTTGTCAAACACACACTTCTCCCACTATTCTTCACACACTTGAAAATTTATATATATATAAAAAAAAAAAAAGGGCATCGTGAACCTTGGAGACCTTGATTTTGGCTCTTTCTTATGAAGGGCGGGATTTTTGCGGACACCCGCCCTTGGCCTCTCCTGTCTACATAAAAAAATATATATATTCTTCATTATTTGAAAAGTGCAAGTATTGTTTTAGTTTACAAAATCTCTTGTATGACATTGTTTGTTGGAAAAAGGGTGTGGAAATTATTGCTTTCTTTGACCAATAAAGTTATTGCTCAGGTTTCTTTACAATAAAATACTGTAAAATGATAAGACTCAGAACGAGTTTACACGGGTTAAAAAAAAATTTCAGACTAAAAAGTAAGAGTAACTCGAGTTAACTCGGGATAATTATTCACAAAACAAATGAGCCCGAGTAAACTCGGGATGATCAGGGAAGCAGTTAAACGTTATATTAATGAGAATAACACTTTTTAACACATACCAGTAACGTTTAGCATGATCTTAACGCTTAACCACACCGAGTTTTCGCCCAAACATAATGGTATACTTACAAATTTGTGTAATTTTCTTGATAGCTAATACGATACATTTAATAGCTAATACAGTACAAAACATTTGGACATGTTTTTAGCCAACATACCCGACCAACCCACAGCGCCAGGGTATTCCTCTACCAGACCAGCCCTCACAAATTCAATAGTGGACCAAATCGTATGGCAAGAGCAAGAGAAAATAAGGGTGGCGACTACGTCGTGGCCCGGTGGCCCTGCCTCAGGAGGCGCTGAGCGGACTTCGTGGGAGCAGCGCACCCTTGAGGCAGAAGCGCTTCATGGAAAATTCAAGGTAAATGCATGAAGTGAAGGCCACTCTTATTTGCTCTCTGATTACCTTTGTTTTCACATCTATTGTGTTTTGGACCTCAAAGAAGGCATTGATGTGATATCTGCTGAAACGTCACAAAACAACGTTGCAGAACTGTTTCATTCCAACCATGCATCTAACGTTTCCTACCATCTGCTTTATGTCTACGCAATTTAATATTAAAACAATTTTCTCTCTCTCTCTCTCTCTCTCTCTCTCTCTCTCTCTCTCTCTCTCTCTCTCTCTCTCTCTCTGGATTCATACTGATCTTAGGGACTACGTTGGGGAGTTCGAAATTCCCGGATATAGAATGTTTCGCAAAGACCGCACCCGTGGGGAGGGGGGTGGGGTACTAATATACGTCAGAGACACGTTGAGTCCGGTTGACTGCCAGTTCCGGTCGAAACGGGAGCTGCTTGGCGTCGATCTGAATGTGGGAGGGACGAGCTATAGGTTAATCTTGATGTACAGACCTCCGCATCTCCTCCTCGAGGAGGATACAGCCCTGTACACCGAACTCAGTAGCCTGCTAGGGGATAGGGTGTGTGTAGTTTTAGGAGACTTCAACTGTATAGTGATCACGTCTTATTTATTTTACTTTCTCTTCTTATTTACTCTACTATCGTCTCTTTATTTCATTTATCACTTGCTTTCTCTACTCATTTCAACACTACTTTACAATTATATTCATGGTAGCCACGCCGAGACTCTGAAAGTCGTTACAAAACAAAGGGGGGGTTCATTAACACTCTAACACTTGTTAATATTTTATTTAATTCCGAAAATGGTTTAAGTAATTTAGGGGGATGCGAGTACGGAATTTCTATTATAATTTTACGTCGGAGAGGAACACAAACAATTAATTAAATTTTACGTTACATGACGTCAACCTCACGCTTAACGCGCCGCCTGAAGACTGACTCGCTTTGGGGGGTAGCCCGCTCTTTGGGCCTCTGTTCAGGACTGCCAACTCTACCCATTTTAAACAATTTAAATCTAACAACCATACTTTTTCGTAATTTCATAATTATTAGTAAATGATTTACATTAAACATTATCTTAATTAAACAAAAATTAATATTCTTAACTAGGCATTACTACACTCGCATCACCCCCTTGAAAATAAGTTTTTCATTAGTAAAACTTATTAATATCGTTTAACAAATTTAATAAATTTATTCAACAAATTTATATATTTTGCAATTTTTTTTTTTTTCTTTAACAAATTCAAAGTTGATAGACAAGAAATAATTAGAATGACAAATTCCACACATATATTTTGTATCATATAAAACGAAAACTTTATAATTTTCACATTTGCATAAAATAACATTTCACACTAATAATTAAATTACAACCTGTAACTAATCTACACGGCAAAAAAAATAACGGAAAATTTTCTTACAGTGGCTACACAAATCTCAAGTTCACAATCTATTCCCGCGATTCCTCATCAACGATCGCTTTACATTTGAAAGTTATTTGTATAGTTATACAGTTACTATCAGGGCAACATAGAAAAAAAATAAGAAAAAGTTTACATAAAATACTGACCAAGAGCGCACATACTATTTCACGAAAAACACAACAACTATGGGCAATAATCGCACCCTTTCACGTATAATTTCATTACATAATAATCAGTACATTAATTTGCTGGACGTTTAGATCACAATCCGCACGCTGACAACGGACTTCAATTTTCAATCGCAGCTCTCCTGCTCACTTCGCTAGAATGCAAGGGATTGCATCAATCAACATGCAACAGGGCAGC
Organism: Bathynomus jamesi; assembly: GCA_023014485.1. NCBI lineage: Eukaryota > Metazoa > Arthropoda > Malacostraca > Isopoda > Cirolanidae > Bathynomus > Bathynomus jamesi. Next base: position 302,513 of record JAJOZX010000319.1, on the reverse strand, counting down.
ACGCTATAATGGTTCCGCTCTCTCCAATGGCGAAAAAAAAAACAAGAGAGACGTCCAATTCTAAAAGGATCAGGTGGGGAGATATACTGAAAGCGGGACCACGCGCTGGAATTGGACGGAATTTGCAATTCTAGAAGTCGATGAAGAAATTCGCCTTGTCTCATCTCCACTTTTGTCGGTGAACGCTGCTCTTCCTACGTCCAGCTGAAAGACTCTTCTACTGGCAACAATCAAACGATCACTCCGCCGTAGGCCGTTTCCCAACGAACCTACTGTATGTCTGTATGGACAGTACAGTCGTAAACACCCGTTCAAGCTCACGTGGCTTGCCTACCGCGTGCTACAACACATATTTAGCGAAGCTTTCGAGCAGCGTGACCAGCTACTGCCCGAAAAATACCAGTAGACCATCTTCGATCGAAACTTTCGTGTGCCAAGACCCTGCACACGTAAATTTCTCTTCTCTTCTGAAACTGTCCTGCGCCAAGTCCCTGCGCATTCGGTTCCTCTCTTCTATCTCTTCTCTTCCGAAACCACCCTGCGCAGTTGGTTTCTCTTCTCTCATCACTGGTGATCGATCACCTATCCGGTCGACTAAACTCACTGGATGGAACTCGGATTCAACTTGGTTGCCTCCAAACCGAGCCTTTGAAATTTTGAAAAAAAAGTTTATTCGAAACGTTTCTGTACTGCTTATCATTTCATATTTAATTTATCGAATTTTCTCGACAGTTCACTTCGAAACAATAACTACACATTTGCTCTGGCCCAATTCACGGAAAAAAAAATTACACCTCAAAATTTCGCAAAAATTTAATCACATCTAGCTACCAATAAGGTCACTTATGGCAGTTACAGCGGAGAAGATAAAAAAAGTCATAAAACGTACGAAACAAAATTATACAGTATAAATATAAAAGCGCCCATACATAGTAACTGTTAGTATAATTTAAGAACTATTATTGTTCAAACTCCCGTCAGAAATCACATCAATACTTTCAAATACAAAAGACAAAAATGAACCCCAGAAACTTCATGTCATCCATTCTCTGACAATCATGAACCCTCTTGCCCTTTGAGGAGGAGCACACAAAGACGCCACAAAAACGTTACTGGCTATCTAGAAGGCTCCATTTCCGAGTGTACACTTGAGCCAATGTTTCAAGTGCATTATTTAACCCCGACTGAAGGTTTAAACAATAATAATTTTCCAAAACAGTTATTAAAATTTTAAAAAAAATTAAAAATTACTACCGAAAATTATTTTAATACAGTAATTCCAACTTGAAACTCTAAATTTCATATGAATTGAACTCGCAATTCGCAAATTACATCTGAGATACAACTCTCTCCTTCAACAGAAACCCCAGTATGGTTTGCAAATCACAAAAATCTCAGTAATTTATCGTTTCCAAGTGAAACTACAAAGTTGCATCGTTATACTAAAGAAGAATAGATAATATGCACTCAAAAATACACACAACCTACTGTAAACAAAAACAAAACATTGCATAATTAAGAGCGGTCGCTTTGTTTGTAAGCGAACCTCTATACAAATATCCCTAACCGAATGAAACTGCATTATATCCTGACAATTTTGTAATTTTTTCTATGCAAACGCTCGAACTAAAAAAAAGGACATTTTTCATTTCTAATACCCAAATTAAAATATCAAATCAAAACATCTTTTGTAATACAATAAATTCCAAATAAAAATTTTACCATTGTCATTGAACTGGAAGAAAGAAAGAAATAAAAATCGGCCTACCTATAAAAATAACATTGAATGCATTTATAAAACGTAAATATAGGCTATGAAAAGAATTTTCTGCACAAATTTTTGTAATTCTTAAAAAATTATAATAATATCAAAATTTCGTAATGCATAACATTTGTGCTTATAAAAAAAAATCCTATGATTATTTATGTTAAACCAATTAAAATTTTGTTAAATAACTAAGAATTTACTACTCAATAGACATATACCGTAGTAACGGTTAATCTCCGAACAATATTTAACGATAGGCCTACAAGAAATCCTTCAGTACAATACAATAGCCATTTTACCAAATATGTCGGAATTGTCGTGAAATGAACGAAAGGAACGGAGGAAAAAAAAATAGATAATCAGCCTACCTACCAAATTTTATGAGTATATAAATATATATAATTATATATATAACATATATACGTATAAGTTAATAAGTAAGTATATAATTAATGAGTATAAAAAAAAAAAAAAAAAAACAAAATTTCACAACACAATTTCTCTATTTCAGTTAAACGAATTCTGCTTATTTTGAAATTTAACACAATCCTATACGGCCAAATCTGACAAATTTAATATGTTTAAGATTATTTTTCGATTGTCCCTTAAAATGTAACTTAATCCTATATAGCGCGAAGCGAAGCAAAGCAAAAAGCCCGTAAACTTACATAAACAATTATTTAAAATAAGCCTATCATTATAATTTATGTACAACCAATCGAAATATAATAAAAAATCCGCTAATGAAACCCAGAAAATTTTACATGTTCATGAAATGTTTTACAATACTATATATGTATATATACCTAGAAATGCGGTACAAATTTTCGCTGAAACATTTTGAAAGGACCATATAAAATGTGTATCATACTGTATTTAAACTAACATACTTGACTTACGTACAAATCCAGTAAAATTTATTTATTAATCGTTATTCTTATTATTATTATCACAATTTCTAATTCCAAAAGTTTAAACACAAAAAGTAAACAAAGGTAAGCTGAACAGGCATAACAGTGGAAGAGACGAAAAAAAGAAAAATTGAGTCCTCAGGCAGCACGATAAATTTTCAAAACTATGTCCTCTCCGACCTAATGAACGAAATTTAACGAAATAATGACTCGCAATATTGAGTCAGACAAATTTTTCTACCGACTCTGCACCAGGACTAAAAGAAATTTTTGAGTCACTAGACTACGAAAAGTAACGAAACCGGTACGATAAAAATGGAACAAACGAACATTTCAGAATCAACGAACTCCCACGAAAAGAAAGAAAAATTTTTTTAATTTTTAGGCGCGAAGTTTGGAAGGGACGCTATCAGGATGTTGAAGGCGATGCGCCATTTTGAAATTACATTCACAATGAATTTTTAAGGAATGGAAATCGAAATTTGCCTGCAAACGGGATAAACTTTGCATTTAGATATTTTAATAATCGAAATAAAATATCCATTAACGCTATTGGCTAATATACCGGGTTAGAAGAATTTTAACCGAAATACTAGTCACGTGGGTAAGCCTCATACAAAATATGATGTAAGACCACCGCTAGCCACCAAATATAGTGATCACGTCTTATTTATTTTACTTTCTCTTCTTATTTACTCTACTATCGTCTCTTTATTTCATTTATCACTTGCTTTCTCTACTCATTTCAACACTACTTTACAATTATATTCATGGTAGCCACGCCGAGACTCTGAAAGTCGTTACAAAACAAAGGGGGGGTTCATTAACACTCTTTTAACACTTGTTAATATTTTATTTAATTCCGAAAATGGTTTAAGTAATTTAGGGGGATGCGAGTACGGAATTTCTATTATAATTTTACGTCGGAGAGGAACACAAACAATTAATTAAATTTTACGTTACATGACGTCAACCTCACGCTTAACGCGCCGCCTGAAGACTGACTCGCTTTGGGGGGTAGCCCGCTCTTTGGGCCTCTGTTCAGGACTGCCAACTCTACCCATTTTAAACAATTTAAATCTAACAACCATACTTTTTCGTAATTTCATAATTATTAGTAAATGATTTACATTAAACATTATCTTAATTAAACAAAAATTAATATTCTTAACTAGGCATTACTACAACTGTCGCGGCATAAAGTGGGAAAACAGGACTGCCGATGCTGAAGGGAGGAGGCTAGTTGACTTTGCTGATGAGAACTTCCTCACTCAGTGGGTCAACGAGCCTACACGAGGCGAAAGCGTTCTAGACTTAGTGTTCACGACCGAAGACAACCTCGTCACTGGCCTCACCGTTGACGAATCATTGGGTGGGAGTGATCACGGTCTTATTAGGTTCCGTGTGTGCGTCCCTCGGGTGAAGCGTAGTAACTCGAGAGGCAGTAAGCTCGATCTCTGGTGGGCGAACTTTGTTAGCCTCAGGGATAGCGTAGGAGAGATGGGGTTAGAGGTTGGCGGCGATGTTGAGGGAGTGTGGAGTGCATTCCGGGACGAGTTTATGGTGCTGCAGTCTGCTGCCATACCCTCAAAACCGATCACCCCTGCTTCAACGCAGCCTAAGTGGTTCAATCGTGACATCGCTTCGGCTATCCGAAATAGGAAAGTAGCGTATAGGAGGGCGAAGGCCAATCGTTCCCACGAGAACACTGAAGCGTATGTCCGCCTGTGTAGGGAAGTGAAGGCGAAGGTTAGGCTAGCGAAACGTAACGAAGAACTACGGGTGGCAAGCCTCTGCAAGGGGAACCCTAAGGAATTCTTCAGTTATGTTAATAGTAGAAAGCCCATTAGAAGCGGACCTCCGACGCGGACATCGCTAATGTGCTTAATGAGTACTTTGCGGGAGTGTTCACCAGGGGGGATACCCGCGTCATCCCTGAGCCAGGCGTGAGGCACGAAGGTGCTGGCCTGGATAGTGTTAGATGTACCGCGACAGTCGTTGCCGATAGAATAGACAAACAGCGCGTTTAAGGCTCCTGGGCCAGACCAGTTTCTACCCAGAGTGTTGCGAGAAGTGCGCGACCAGGTGGCTCCCCACCTGGCTACAGTCTTCAACAAATCGTTGGAGATGGGCCAGGTGTCTGGTGACTGGAGGGAAGCCAACGTGACCCCTATCTTTAAGAAAGGGGATCACGAAAGTCCAGGGAACTATCGTCCCATTAGTCTCACTTCAGTTGTAGGTAAATTATTAGAAGGGATAATAGCTGATAGGATCGTTGACCATTTGGACTCCTACAAGCTGCTTGGGGACTCCCAACATGGGTTTAGACGGCATAGGTCGTGTCTCACCAACTTGCTCGAGTTTTTCCACGTCATGTTGAGTGAGTACGATAAGAGTAGGGCGATTGATATACTTTATCTCGACTTTCAGAAAGCCTTTGATAAGGTACCTCACCGCCGGCTAATGGCGAAAGTGCGCGCGCTGGGTATCGGTGGGGAAATAGGTAGGTGGATTGAAAACTGGCTTAGGAATAGGCGGCAGAGGGTGGTAATTAAAGGTGCTAGTTCGGGTTGGGCCTCGGTCACTAGTGGGGTTCCTCAGGGTTCCGTTTTGGGGCCACTGTTGTTTATCATTTACATAAATGATATCGACGGTGGCATCGTCAGTCGGATCGCCAAATTCGCTGATGACACCAAGCTTGGGGCCAGTGTTGGGACGCCCGAAGCGATCGAGGAACTGCGTGCGGACCTAGGTAGGATAGGAGAGTGGTCCGAAAAATGGCAAATGCCGTTTAACTTGGGTAAATGCAAAGTGATGCACATTGGCTACGCCAATCCCAAGTCGGACTACTCGATGTTGGGTAGTAATATCGAGGTGACTGATTTAGAAAAAGACTTGGGTGTGCTAATTAGCAGCGACCTTAAGTTTACGAAACAGTGTGTAAAGGTGGAAAAGAAAGCCCAGAAACTATTGGGTTATATCAGGAGGCAATTTCAGTTTCGGAACAAGGAGATTGTGCTCTCACTGTACAATTCCCTTGTTCGGCCGCACCTGGAGTATGCTGTGCAGTTCTGGTCGCCCACCCTCAGGAAAGATATTGAGAGGCTGGAGCGAGTGCAGGCGAGGGCCACAAAGTTAATCCCTTCCGTTAGGCATATGGGTTACAATCGACGGTTACGCGCCCTGAACTTGTTTTCGCTTGAAACTCGGAGGTTGCGCGGTCAACTGATCGAGGTTTTCAAGCTCTTACGCGGGTTCAACGATGTCGATTTTCGAAGTATGTTTAGTTTAAATGATAACCCAACTCGCAACAATGGTTGGAAGTTGGATTTGAAACGGTTTAGGACTAGTGTGTGTGGGAATTACTTTACGTATAAGATCTGTGACACATGGAACAGGTTACCTTCGGAAGTTGTGAACAGTTCCTCTGTGGATCAGTTCAAGAAAAGGGTAGACGAAATCTTGCACACTATTTGAGTGTGTAAAGACATTTAGGACCTCAGTCTGCGGAAATTTCTTTTCCTATAAAATAGTTAATATCTGGAACCAACTTCCCTCAGAGGTTGTTTCCAGTCAAAGTGTAAATGTGTTTAAAAATAGGCTAGACAAAGTACTGAATACTCTCATGTGAGCAAACTAAATATAGAGCTATTTATATATTCTCCACTTTCCTGTAAAATTTCCTTGGCTACTTTTCCAGGGTCAATGTATTTTCTTCAACCTTTTTCCGTACCTGCCTCTGGCAGGGAGGGAGCGGAGGGTGGGGAGAGAGCCTTCTACTTTTCTATCCAGTTTTCTACTACTCTTAGGATAGTTGAAAGAAAAATAAACTTTTACAAAATTTTCCCTGGCACCCGTTGCCATTGGTACCTCCTCGGTATGGGCCGCAAGGCCTTTTGAGGTACTTCTTTTCCTTGTAACTCTCTCTCTCTCTCTCTCTCTCTCTCTCTCTCTCTCTCTCTTCAAAATAGGCTGGACAAATTACTGAATACTTTCACGGTTTAAGATTAAAACAACGTAACTCTGCAGGAGTTCGCCTGCGCGGTTTCTGTGTGTGCATGTGTAATTATAGAGCTATTATATTCTCCACTTTCCTGTAAAATTTCCTTGGTGACTTTTCCAGGGTCGAAATATTTTCTTCAACTTTTTCCGTACCTACCTCTGGCAGGGAGGCAGCAGAGGGTGGGGAAAGAGCCTCATACTTTTCTAGACAGTTTTCTACTACTGCTAGAATAGTTGAAAGAAAAGTGAACTTGTTTAATAACAGGAACCTCCCAGAGTGGACCGGAAGGTCTTTGGGGGCTCTCTCTCTCTCTCTCTAATAAATATATATATATATATATATCAAAACTATTGACTTCTCCTTAGGGAAACGGAGCTTACAGATGAAAAGAAGGATCAACACAACGGCAAACATTTTCATTTATTTGTACATCAGACGTTTCGACAAATCTTTTGTCATCATCAGTGAGTTAAGTCTTAAAACCTTAAAACAAAATTGAAAAGTGAAAGTTACATCAATACAATATTAAAACCATTAAAATTAAAACCTTAAAGCAAAATGAAAATTGCATCAATACAAAATTAAAATCATTTAAATTTCATCACTATAAAAACTAAAATTAAATTAAATTTCATCACTATAAAAACTAAAATTAAATTTTGTGTTTCCTTTCCTTCGTGGTTTTATTCATCATAAATATTTTTCACGTGTTACTTTCGTGAAATAATTTTCATATATATATATATACAGTATATATATATATATACACACACACCTTTGGTTAGCTTCCGCCCGAATTGTTCATTCTGACGGTTAAGCTTTTCACTCCACCTTAGACCTACAGTTTAACGTGGAATCCGAACCACGCCCCACCAGCAGCCCAGCGTCTAGGCCACCCAGGGTACCCATTTATCTACCAATCACTTTCTTTATTGTGTGGAAGGATGAACAGCTGAGTTTTGCTGCGCGCCGGCTGCAATCACCGGGTCTCGAACCCGGGGCCGATGGATTCGTAGTCAGAGACGCTAACCACTACACCACCGAGGCATATATATATAATATATATATATATATATATATAAGAGAATAAAACAACTGAAGAAATGCACCCTAAGAATTTTAGAAAAATTGCTCCTTAATCACAGACAAAAGGAAGGAGGAACTGGCTAAAGAAGCAAAAGAGAAGAATATTCCGCAAAAGAGAGTGGAGGCGAAGTTAGCTAACTGCGGAGATAATGCCAGGAAAGTAATACAAGAAAAACTGGAGGGTATCGATAGGGAAATACAAGCCCTGATGAAGGACCATACAGAGAAGAAAGAGGAAAAGGCAGTAGCAGCAATAAAGGAAAATCCAAAATACTTCTATAGCAACGGTGGCCAAACCCCGGCTCGCGAGCCGCATGCGGCTCTCGAGGTTGTTAACTGCGGCTCGCCAGACAATTTTGGTTTTTATTGTATTTATCATGAAAGACAAAATTCATGATACAAATATAATTTTTTTTCACATAATAAAAAAAAAAATAAAAAAAACAAGGAAAAATTGAATTGACAATAAAATGCGTCATGCGTACGACAATTTCTTTTGCGTGACAGGCACTAAGCGGGATAATTACGTAATTAACACCACTCGCCACTCACCAGTGTCCAGTACCCCTCGAGCTACCCTGCAGGCCGCGTGTAGTAACGAGTGAGTGTTTTAAAATTGGCTTCTTAGATCAAATAGTGGCTATTTTTCTCAGCTATACAAGTGAAAGTTATACAACCCCTTAGTTGATTAAAATGACTGAGCAGACAAAGTGTAAGAAACGGAAATATGAAGAAGAAAATAGAGTTTTTAAACAGGAGTGGGAGGAGAGCTTTGCCTTTACTGTTAAGGATGGGAAACCTGTGTGTCTTATCTGCCACGTGGCACTCAATCACTTTAAAGCCAGTAACTTAAAGCGTCATCATGAAACTAACCATAAAAATTTTATTACGGAATTTCCTCCCAAATCAGAATTGCGGAAGACTAAGTTAACAATGTTGAAATCTAGCCAATTTGCCCAACAAACTGTACTTTCATCATTATGTAAGACAGCTGACTTAACTACTGAAGCTAGTTTTGTTATGGCATGGAATATTGCTCGTGCTCAACTTCCCTACAGTAGTGGAGAATTTGTGAAGAAGAATATTGCCAATGTTACTGCAATTCTCGCTCCAGATAACACAAAGCTTCGAGAACAAATAGCAAGTATTTCTATTTCCCGCCACACTACAGAGAGACGTATTTTCCCAGATCATTACTGAAATTACATGTTCGTTGCAGAGTGATTTGAAGAATTCTGTTGCATTCAGTTTCGCCCTCGATGAATCCACGGATATTAAAGGTAACCCTCAATTGGCGATATTTGTTCGTTATGTTACTGGCGATGGAAATGTGAAAGAAGAACTCTTGGACTTAATGACCCTAAGAGAAACCACCAGAGGGGTTGACATAAAGAACGCACTTGACGAGGCATTATCAAATGCTCAAGTACCATTGAATAAACTTGTCAGTGTTGCAACAGATGGAGCACCAGCTGTGGTAGGACAAAATGTAGGCCTTGTTGGGCTCTTGACACGCGATCCCAAGTATCCTGCGTGTCTCTTTATTCACTGTATCATTCACCGTGGTCATTTGGTAAGCAAGTACTTTAGGTATGACAGTGTTATGAAATGTGTTTAGAAATTGTGAATTTCATTCGTTCAAATGCAAAAACGCACCGAGCGTTTAGAAATTTTATCGAGGAGCTGGATCTTCAAGATAAGCCAGATGGCCTTTCATTCTACTGTATTGTAAGGTGGTTATCAACTAGTAATCTCCTGAATAGGTTTCTTGCACTGTTGAAGCCTATCATTGATTTCTTGAAAGAAAAGGGAAAGTCATACCCACAACTAGAAGATCACGAACGGGTGCAGGATCTGATGTTTTTTACTGATGTAATACAACACCTTCAAAATCTAAATTTGGCACTTCAGGGAAAGGATAAGGTAATTTCTGACCTAACACAGACAGTTTTCAGTTTCTAGAATAAAATGAAGCTCTTCCAAAAAGATGTAGTAACAAAAAAATTTGACCACTTTCCCCACCTGAAAAACCGAGCAAACACTTTTCCTGATATTGAAATAAAAGAGAGTAAATTGGAGGAATACAAAGGTAAATTAGAAGGACTAATTGATGATTTTCAGTTCAGGTTTGATGAACTAAAGAAGCTAAAACCATACTTCGAATTTCTTTTAAATCCTTTCCTGATTGATGTCGTCAACGATGGCTGTCCTGTTAACCACACCTTTTGTTACGGAAGTTGCTTCAATACAAACAGAACTTTTGGAGCTACAGGAGGACGTGGTTTTAAAGTTGATACATAAAAGCTTATCTGCAGTTGAGTTTTGGAAGCAAGTACCAGAGACAAAGTATCCTCACCTCAGGAAAACCAGTTTCCGACTTATCTCAGTTTTTGGGACAACTTATTGCTGTGAAGCACTCTTCTCGATAATGAAATTTGTAAAGTCAAAACATCGTGCTGCCCTCACTAACGAACACCTGACTGAGCTTCTTCATACCGCCTTAACATCACATCAGCCAGACTTTAAAGCATTAACAGCCAAAATGAAGACCCCAAACTAAGCCTTGTACAAGCAGTAATTAAACAATTTAATAATGTATATGTTTTTAATAATTAAATTCTTTTTAAAATATTTTGCGGCTCTCGTACATCTGAAAAACGTCGTATGTGGCTCTTGGGTCCAGGAAACTTGGCCACCCCTGTAAATCTATAGCTATGCGAAAAGGAAAACAAAAACGCGCGCCGTTATTGGGCCCTCAATTAAGGAAGAGAAATAATGAACTAACCGACGATCCAAAAGAAATATCTGAAACATTGAGAACCCAGTATGAATCAGTTTTCATTACCCTAAAAAGTGACAAAGCGATACCTAACATAAATGCATTCTTTGAAGAGAAATTGCAAGGAGAGTGTATAACAAACTTTAATTTTACCTCGGAAGATGTAGCGAGAGCTATAGGACAAATGAAACCACATTCAGCTGCAGGTCCGGACAATTGGAACGCATTATTGATTAAAAATTGTAAAAATGAAATAGCTACACCTCTATACTGGATATGGAGAAGATCCCTAGACACTGGGGAAATACCGAGTACTTGAAAATAGCAGACATTGTTCCTATATATAAAGGAGAGGATAGATCTCAAGCAAAGAACTATAGACCAGTGTCATTGACGTCCCACCTCACCAAAATATTTGAAAAAATAGTTAGAGAGAAAATTTACGATTTCTTGGAGACACTGGAAAGATTCAACGAAAATCAGCACGGATTCCGATCAGGTAGATCATGCCTGTCACAACTAATAGAACACTACAACAATATCCTAGATGCACTGGAAGGCAATGACAACTACGATGTCATATACACGGATTTTGTTAAAGCTTTAGACAAATGTGACCATGGAAAATAGCACATAAAATGAAACATATTGGAATAATAGGCAAAGTGGGAAAATGGATCTACAACTTCGTCAGAGAACGTCTACGGGTCGTCCAGTACTGGCCCCACTCCTGTTCATTATCATGCTAACAGACATAGAGAACGGAGTAAACAGCAACAGTATAGTAACATCCTTTGCAGACGATACAAAGGTTAGCAGAAAAATCAGCAATGTAAATGAAGTGGAGGCCTTGCAGAGAGACACGAACAAAATATACAAATGGTCAGAAGACAACAACATGACATGTAACACCGAGAAATTTCAGCTCTTGAGATATGGTAGAAAAGAGGAACTTTGATTGCATATTATGCTCCAGATAGAAAATTCAGAGAAGCACGAAAGCAATCGATCTAAGGGTAATAATGACCGATGATACGAAATTCGAAACACAAAATCAGATAGCGATAAACAAAGCAAAAAGAGTCGCGGGACAGGTACTAAGAACGTTCAAAAGAAGGGACAACACACTAATGATTTCCCTGCTAAAAACGCTGATTATACCAAAACTTGAATACTGCTCAGTTTTGACCTCCCCATATAAAAAGGAAGAAACTAATACACTAGAAGAAACTCCGAGGCATTTCACAGCCAAGATTGATGACTGCAAAGAGCTCAACTACTAAGAAAGACTACGTAAATTAAATTTGTATTCCCTCCCTGGAAAGAAGAGAGGTACACCATAATCTACATATGGAAAATGATCGAAAAACTGATACCAAACCTCAAACTAAACCCAATTACCATTCAAACAACATTGGAAAATAGGAAAGGCAGGATGTGTAGTGTTCCCAAATTAAAGGCCCGACAAGGGACCCTCTCAACACTGAAGGAAAATAACTTGGTTGTCACGGGGCCAAGACTTTTTAATCAGTTTCCAAAGGACCTCAGAAACGTTACAGGGGTCAAAGTTGAAGTCTTCAAGAGAAGACTAGATGCCTGGCTCAGGACGGTACCAGATGAGCCGGGTGTATCTGGCTATGTACGGTGGAGAGCGCAAGAAAGCAACTCACTCCTCCACCAAGCCAGACCTAGAGGCGGGAGCCACCAACTTGACCTTCGTGTGAAGAGAGACCAATGCATGGAACAGCAACGAGGTAACATCCATTGTTTTTCGGATCTAATTGTATAGAATGTCGCTCCTAAAAAGAGGAAAAATTCTAATTACTTTCTCTTTGCAATTTCGTTGCCAAAATGTCAGTGTAACTGACATCACTCGAAGAATCCTATAAAATAATGATGTCATTAATGTAAATCAAAATAGGGGGCACCCGGGTTTGAACCGGGGACCTCTCGATCTGCAGTCGAATGCTCTACCACTGAGCTATACCCCCTTCCTTTACTAAGGCTTTTCTGTATACAAATAAAATATGTGAAATGCTTAAAGTTTAAAAATTACTGTAGTAAAGACAGAACTTAATATACAAAATTTAAGTAGAAATATTACACTAATTATAATTACTGTAAATATGCTTGTCACATCTTTAACCAATAATTAAAATAAACAGGGCTCTTATCAGCCATGCTTGCTCATATATATATCCCTTCAGAGTTCATGAAGGTATATATCTTGCCCCTGGTCAAAAATAAGTATGGAGACATTCTGTCCAGCAAAAATAACGGGCCTATTGCCGTCGCTTCCTGCTTCTCGAAACTACTAGAAAAACTCTCGTTACTCCGATTAAATGAGTACCTATGGACATCATCTAATCAGTTTAGTTTTTAAAGGTCTCACTCAACTGACCTGTGTATTTATGTACTTAAAGAAACAATTTCTAAATACATTGACAGTAATTCAATTATTTATAGCTGTTTCCTAGATATAAGTAAGGCATATGATAGAGTGAACCACAATATTTTATTTAAAAAACTAGAAGACAGGAAGGTTCCAATGTACTGTACATATTAAATTTATTGAAATTTTGGTATTCCCACCAATCTTTTACCGTTAGTGTTTTGGCTCCTCGCTCTCTCTTATGCTGTTTAATGTGTATATTGACGGATTAATTGCTTCATTTAATGAGGCAACAGTGGGATTGTTGTATAGATAACACGATGATATGGTGTTAATAAGTCCCTCTGTTAAAGGTCTGGATCTGCTACTAAAAGTCTGCGAAGTGTATTCGCAGAAACATATTCTTCTTTTTAATGTTACAAAAACTAAGGTTATGCAATTTCATCCTAAAAGCTGTAATCAGCCAGTAGATATTAGGTTTAAAATGAAAGGTGAAGTAATTGAGGAAATACAATAGTTTAAATATTTGGGTCAAACTATCACCAGCTCCTTGCTTCTTGAGTGATGACTCAGATGTAAGAAAACATAAGAAAACAATCTCGAAGCCTTTGTGCTAAAGCGAATATGACTATAAGGAACTTTCGGTTCTGTACAAGTGAAGCTAAAGACACTCTCTTTCGTACTTTCTGCAGTAATATATACGGACAGCAACTCTGGGTGAATTATAAAAAAGGTTCTGGCAGAACCCTAAGTGTGCTGTACAACAGGTCTTTTAGACTCTTACATAAATTACCCCCGAGATGCTCAACTTCGCAAATGTTTGCTACTCGCAATGTCCCGAGCTTCCCGGAGGTAACAAGACGTGATCAATACAGTCTAATGCAAAGAATTAAAAAAAATCAACCAACCCGATTATCCAAGCTATCCATGAGTCCTGCCGTTTATCCTCTAAGCCAGTGGTCTCCAAACTTTTTTGATCACGCACCCTTTAATCAGCAAAAATAAATAACACCACCCCTAATGAACATGAAGATTATACAGGGTGTACATAAAGTCAGGATCTATTTTTGTGAAGCACTTGGAAATTATATGGAATTCAATCATAAAATGATAAAGTGGTAACATTTATTAAATAATTAAGAGTAGGATTCGACGTGACGCCCATCAGTATCCCTGCACAGCTCAAATCGTTCCGCAGCATTTCTAAACACATTCTGGAGCATTTGCGGGGTTATTTATCTGCAGCAGTTCGTATACGTGTACGTAAGTTTTCAAGACTCGTAATCTTCGTCTGATAGACGTGCGATTTGATAAAGCCCCATGCAAAGAAATCTAAAGGGGTTAAATCTGGTGATCTCGCTGGCCAAGGTCTTTTGTTGCTTCCGCGTCCGATCCAGCGATTTGGAAAACGTCCATTTAGATAATCCTGAACAATTTTGGTATAGTGACAATGAGCACCATCATGTTGATAGACGACGGTACTAACAATCCTATCCCCAATCAGCTGAGGTTCAAGGAATTGCTGCAACATGTCCAGATAAATAAGCCCCGTAACTGTAGCTTCAGCAAAGAAAAAAGAACCATAAACCTTAGATTTTGTTAAACCCATCCAGACATTAACTTTAGGTGAGTCTCTTTCCCAATTTTGGACGAAATCATTCGGTCTTTCATCTGCCCAAATTCGACAGTTATGGCGATTTACTTTTCCACACGTATGGAAAGTGGCTTCATCACTAAAGAGAACGTTGTCCATTAAATTATCACTCCAGATTTGTTCTACGAGATCAGCACACACAGCACTTCGTCGAGGGAAATCTTCCTCATGTAAATCATGTAAAACCTGCAAATGATAGCTTTTCTTCTGCAAATTAACTTTCAGAATTTTGTGCACAGATGGCGTCGGGAGGCCGAGTCTGTGTGATGCAGCACGAACGGACGTACGTGGCTCCTCAGTGATAATTCCGCGTACTGCATTCACGGTAAGATCTGACATACACAGTCGTGCTGATCTTGCTTCATCATTTACAGATCCCGTTCGTTTAAATTTGTTCACCAATTTTTGTATTGTCTTGTCTATTGGCCCCGGCTTATGAAATCTCCTTCTAAACTTCTCTCTGATGTCATTGTATTTCTTTCCCTCGATTCGCCAAATTACTATTGCCACACGCTCTTCTGTATTCATTCTAAGGCTTCTGAAAAGAAAAATAGAAAAAAATAATTATTTCACAAAAATAGATCCTGACTTTATGTACACCCTCTGTGTATATATATATATATATATATATATATATATATATCCTTTCATTATTTACTAGTTAGTTAATAGTATGCAACAGAAATACGATAGGGTGAAGATATACTTACCAATATAATTTAATGAGAACAATGTGGCTGACTGTGCTTCATAATTTCTAAAAATCTTGGTTTGACACTTTGTGATACAGCGATTCGAAGGTCCGGTTCCAAGTTCAGTTTATTTCGATTCTTGGTTTTAATACCTATCATAGTAGAAAAAGACATCTCACACAGATATGTAGATCCAAATGGAAGGAGCGCATCGTTCGCTGCCCTTACTAAATCTGGGTACTCATTTTTTAATCCAGTCCACTAATTGTGCGCAGTTTTCTGTTGAAATTCGGTTCGTAAACTTGTATCTTCCCTGATGTCAATCAACTGTTCTTGGGCAGTGATCGGAAGATGTTCCATTTTTACATTTTCAGCATTTTTACATTTAGTTTGCTAAATTTTAATCGCAAGTAAGCAATATCGCGGATACTATCTCGCAAATTCCTAGGAATGACGGTGTGTTAGCGAGTATTTTCTTTCTCGGTCTTTTTCTTGAAATTCAAAAACTTTCTACGAAAAAACAATGATAAATCAGAATCATCAAATTTTCTTCGCGCACCCCTTAGATCGGCAGGCGCACCCCACTTTGGAGACCACTGCTCTAAGCTATGGACTTCTTGGTACGAAAATGTCTTTCTATAGCTCCGCTTAACTCCCTTACTGTATTATTTCTAATCAACTATATATTTCTATTCTTAGTATGTGAACTATCATTGTATTAATAATATTTGTCATATGGACTATAGACTTAGGCTGACCATACGTACCGTTTTTTTTATGGGTTCTGTATGGGTTCTGTCACTGAAGAATAATTGTAAGCTCAATATGTTTATGTACTTACTTTTTCATGAATACAGAATATTACATAACCCCCGTCCCTTTTTTGCCATCCCAATGTCCCGTTTTTGTCTCAAGGAAATATGGTCAGCCTAACTATAGTCTGCCAATATAACCACTAACATCAGTGATCATTTTCCTACTTACGCTATATTCAATAGCATTGTTCAGGTTGCGGACAAAACAACTATTGATTACAGAATATTCTCAGTGGTTAACAAAAGAAAATTTATTTAGGCTGTAGAAAATACTCGATTTGACTGTGACGAACCTTTAAATGACCCAGATCATATGTTTCAGTTCTTCTATGACACCTTATTCCATATTTTTAATATTTGCTTTCCTTTAAGGAGAAAAACACTTTCACCCAAAAGTGTCGCAAATCCATGGATCACTCCAGGAATCATCACTTCAGTAAAGAACAGAGATAAATTATTCAAATTGCAATTAGAGCAAAATTCCTAAACTACAATATACTCAATACAGAAACAAATTAACTAAAATAATCAAAATTACAAAATATAACTATTATAACAATCAATTTTCCAAACATAAAGGAGACATGAAAAACACTTGGACAACCATAAACAATCTTCTCGGAAAACAAATTAAGAAAAATTCAATAGAGAAATTAAATGTTGATAATAAAGAAATTACTGATGATGATGCTATTGCAGACCCTTTAAAATGCACATTTTACTTCAATAGCGGATAAGCTTCGCTCACAATTAATAAATAATGATCACTCACCTCTAGAATATGTGCCACCCAGCCCACTAAATTCATTTTTTTTGTCCCTGCTACCTCTACTGAGGTCCAGAATATTATTGGTAAATTAAAAAACACAAAAAATAACATTCATAACATTCCTGCACCTATATTGAAACTTGTTAAAGATAAGATATCTGTAACTTTGGCTAAAATTATCAATCAAACTATTTCCAAAGGAATATTCCCATCACTGCTAAAAACTGGTTGTATAACACCCTTTTTAAAGGGGGTGATCCTACACTAGCAACAAATTACAGGCCGGTGTGTTCATTATCTGTGTTTAGCAAAGTTTTTGAAAAAATTTAAAAAAAGTAGAATGCAGCGATATTTAGAATCCTACAATATATTATCTCCAAATCAATATGGCTTCCGTAATAATAAAACAACGGAAATGGCTATTTCAAATCTTATGGAAAATGTAAATATAGCTAAGGAGAACAAAGAAATAATGATATCAATATTTATGGATTTGAGTAAGGCGTTTGATGTAATAGACCATAAGATTCTACTTAATAAATTATATTGTTACGGCTTTAGAGGAGCAATTAGTGATTGGTTTAAAAGTTATTTGTCCAATAGATATCATTTTGTATCAATAAATAAGGTTTGCTCAACTAAAGCTCTTGTCAAACATGGTGTACCACAGGGCTCAGTTCTGGGTCCACTGTTGTTTTTATTATATATAAATGACCTTCCACGTTCATCTGATACACTGAACTTCATAATGTTTGCAGATGATACAACTGTCTCTTTTTCTTGCAAAGATGTTAATACAGCTAAGAATATATTTAATTCAGAATTCATCAGTGTAATGAAATGGTTGACCACCAATAAACTCTTCCTAAATACCAGTAAAACAAATTTCACGATTTTTACTAATAAAAGAAATGTATAGGGTGTCCATAAATGATTACCCTGATTAAAGTATGATATAACTTTTAAATAAACACTCGTATTCAAACACAGTTTTAATCATAAGTAGATAAACATACAAAGTTTTGATACATAGTTAATGAACTTAATAAGCTTCCACGTGTGCACCCCTAGTGGCACGTAAAATGTCTAAACGGTATTCACACTCACGCCACACATTTTCCAACATTTGTGGGTTAACTGTTGCAATTGCATCCGTAATGCGTTCTCGCAATGTCCTGATATCTGGAACAACTGTTGCATAAACCAAATCTTTAACATGACCCCAGAGAAAGAAATCCAGCGGGGTAATGTCTGGTGATCTTGGGGGCCATGGGATTGGCCCGTCCCTGCCAATCCATCGATTTGGAAATGTTGCGTCGAGAGTTTCACGAACAACATGCGCCCAATGAAGGGGTGCCCCATTATGTTGGAAGATGACAGATGGCTGCCTGTCCTGCAGCGGGGGGATGGCGTAATTGGTGAGCATATCCAGGTACACAGCTGCGGAAACAGAGACATTTTACGGCATTTTACGTGCCACTAGGGGTGCACATGTGGAAGCTTATTAAGTTCATTAATTATGCATCAAAACTTTGTATGTTTATCTACTGATGATTAAAACTGTGTTTGAATACGAGTGTTTATTTAAAAGTTATAGCATGCTTTAATCAGGGTAATCATTTATGGACACCCTGTATATCTTGATGAACTTAATTTAATGAAATCGCCATAAAGGAGTGTACTGTAACAAAATTTCTTGGTGTAATGCTAGATAAGAATTTGCAATGGAGTGATCATGTAAATTATATCACGAAAAAGATTTAAAGGAGCGTTGCTATAATGTTTAAACTTAGAAATGTAGTCCCTAAACAAGTTTTATTAACTCTTTATCATACTCTTGTTCTTCCTTGTATAACATACTGCACCCTTGTTTGGGGAAACTCCGCTAACAACGCATTAAATGGTATCTTATGGTATCTTTGTCATCCAAAAACGAGCAATAAGGTTATTATCTGATGCTGATTTCCTTGATCACTCTAGTGCATTATTTAAAGAGCTAAACCTACTAAAGCTCAACGATATAACCAAACTGGCACATTTTATTTTTATTTACGAGTGTAAGAACAAAATCATTAATTTGCAATGGGTAAATAGATATTTTGTAACTCATCAAGAAATTCACTCGTATCAGACCATAAATAGATCAAAGCTCGTTATATAAACCTCAATTTAGATTGTCTTCATCTCAAAAAGTACTCATTTTCATTGAATTGAAACTATGGAATGACTCGCATGCCGATATAAAAAATATTGTGAATGTAAATTTGTTTAAAACCAAGTTGAAATCCCGATTAATAATGGCATACTAACAAAAATGTAGGATTAATGTCCACTAATATTGTTTAATGTTGTCCGTTAATATTGTTTAATATTGTAATACACGTTTTAACTATTAATAATACTTTACTTATTTATTATTATTAATTAATAACAACTAGCTGCTTACGTTTAATAAGAGCCCAGTAAAGCCTAAAGCTTAAGGGAAAAAAAAAAAAAAAAAAATTCATAATATCTACGTAAATATTAAAATTTTAGATATTTATAAATTAATACTGCTAAAATTCTTCATATTACTGAATTCTTGATTTGAGGTTGGTACTGTTGCTTTATACGTCATACACAAATGTCAAACTCGCCACCTTATCACGAAAGAACAAAAAAAAGAAAGAGGAAAACTGATACATATGTCGTTCGCAAATGGTTTTCAGTTGCCATGGGAACTGAGTACATGGTAAAAAAGAGTAAAGAAATGGAATCTATATATTTTAAATTTGGAGGAACAAAACGTCTGTTGCCGACGAACATATATATATATATATATTTTTTTTTTTAAGGCTGACATTGAAAGTTCTTTTCTATATTTATACCTCTTTGAAAACACACATGTATGTATTAAATTTCCCATATTTGATTTGTACTTGAATGGTACCTATGCACACACACACACACACACGCGCGCGCTATTCCACAATAAATGCTTATTAGTATTCGAGTTATGTCCAAAGGGGGTATAGCTCAGTGGTAGAGCATTCGACTGCAGATCGAGAGGTCCCCGGTTCAAACCCGGGTGCCCCCTATTTTTACATTAATGACGTCGTTATTTTGTCATTTTTACAGAATTATTAGAGTAATTGTCAGTTGCAGCGAGACTTTAAAGGGCACTGAAACTACATACAGTGAAAGTTATTTAGATTTTTCTTTTTCTATTTTTAGAAACGTTTCTCCAAATAAATTATATATATATATATATATATATGAAAAAGAGAGATATTCTTTATTATTTGAATTGAAGATGATATACATATATGTTTTCTGTAATGAGTTTTGTTCCACGTTGCATTTTCTCTGACCAAAGTAGTGTTGCCATCTCGTGCTTAAAACAGGAACTAAAGTTCAGGTGTATATATATATATACACACACACACACACCATTCGAACGCTCCTTATAAGTCACAACTCTGTGAACAGATATGAAAAAATATGGGGGTTGAGGGGTATGTTTCCCCTAGGAACTTTATGGTAGAATCTCAGATACGTGCAATTTATAATAAAATACTCGGAAACATCACAAAAACAGACGTTTGCGATGGCCGGGAATCGAACCCGGGTCAACTGCTTGGAAGGCAGCTATGCTCACCACTATACCACCATCGCCCGCTTACCTTGGTTCTTTGAATTACGTATATAAAGAAGTTTGATGAGAACTGTTTGCAGTAGTATGACGTTCGTTCTAAAATAGATTCCTCTCCAGAAAAGGGTCGAAGTTTAGGAAAGGAAGGTTTTTTTTTCAGAATTTCACAAAGTTTTTCAAAAACATGTTTATACTCTCGAGTTAATTTAGAAAGGAAAATTTACTTGCTTCTTTTTTTAGATTCCCTGGGATAGTAATTCTCTCTCTCTCTCTCTCTCTCTCTCTCTCTCTCTCTCTTACAGGAACTTATTCTCACTTAATGCCAATCCGACAAGATATAATGGGTTTAAACTGGAACTAAAGACATTTAGGACCTCTGTCTGCGGGAATTTCTTTTCCTATAAAATAGTTAATATCTGGAACCAACTTCCCTCAGAGGTTGTTTCCAGTCAAAGTGTAAATGTGCTTAAAAATAGGCTAGACAAAGTACTGAATTCTCTCATAGTTTAAGACTAAAACAACATAACTCTGCAGGAGTTCGCTTGCACGTGTCTCTGTGAGCATGCTAAATATAGAGCTATTTATATATTCTCCACTTTCCTGTAAAATTTCCTTCGCTACTTTTCCAGGGTCAAGGTATTTTCTTCAACCTTTTTCCGTACCTGCCTCTGGCAGGGAGGGAGCGGAGGGTGGGGAGAGAGCCTTCTACTTTTCTATCCAGTTTTCTACTACTGCTAAGATAGTCGAAAGAAAAATAAACTTGTTTAGTAACAGGAACCTCCCAGAGTGGACCGGAAGGTCTTTGAGGCTTCCTCTTGTCCTTGTAACTCTCTCTCTCTCTCTCTCTCTCTCTCTGGTGAAGAACTGAATGTATATTTCATATCTCATACACTATTGATAGTGTTAACGATTATCAGGCTAATAAATTATGTGAATGTCATTATATATATATATCAGGTCATCCCATAAGTAATGTCGTTTTTTGCGATAGATTAAGTTTAAACTAGTCCTACTCGGTTTAACCATAAATTTTCCGAAGGTTATATCTAAGAGGAGATCTATCGTGTTTCGCTACATACTTTACAGACCTTGACCAGTGAAGACGTGTGTTTTGCTTTATGTGAACCCCTCGTAAACATGGCGGTATCAGAAGAGCATATCAGGCATATAATGCTTTACGAGTTCAAAAAAGGGAATAGTGCTACTGAAGCAACGCGAAACATTCAGGACGTTTATGGCAACGATATTCTGCATGTGAGGAAATGTCAAAGATGGTTTCAAAAGTTTAGGAATGGTAACTGCTGTTTGACAGATGCAGCACGCTCTGGACGCCCTGCTGAGTTTGATGATGACCTGCTGTTAGCCGCACTTGAAGAAGACTGTTCAACAACTGTCGAAGAATTGGCCCAGAAACTCAATTCATCCCCGTCCACCATCCATCGACATTTGCAACAACTCGGGAAAGTGCCTAAGTTAGGAAAATGGGTGCCACATGAATTGTCGGTCGACAATCTGAGGGTGCGGGTAAACATTAGCACAGCTCTTCATTCCCGTGAATCCAAGATTCGTTTTTGCATCGTTTTAGTGACTAGTGATGAAAAGTGGATACTGTACCAGAATGTTAAGCGCCGTCGACAGTGGGTTTGTGCCGGAGAACCAGCGACACCACAGCCAAAACCAAATCTTCACCCTCGGAAGGTGTTGCTTAGTGTTTGGTCGGATAAAGGTGGTGTAATACACTTTGAAACCTTACCACACAACCAAACAATCACCGCTCAAGTCTACTGTCAACAACTGGATTGATTGAACACTGCACTAAAAGAAAAGAGACCTTCTTTGGTTACTCGGAAAGGAATCGTGTTCCACCACGACAACGCACGTCCTCATACCGCTCGGATCACTTCTGCAAAAATTGAGGAGCGTGGGTGGGAAAAACTTCCACATCCTCCATATTCTCCAGACCTTGCGCCTTCAGATTATCATCTCTTCAGGAGTCTGCAAAACTATCTTGACGAGAAACAGTATACTGCTTTAGATGACTTGCACACCAGTCTTTGTACGTTTTTTGCCTCAAAACCGCCTGAATTTTATAAACATGGCATTGAAAAGCTTGTAGGACGTTGGCAGTGTCATTGATTCCGATGGAAAATATATACTAGATTAAAAAGTTTTCAGTTGAGTTTTTTTTTTGTCCTTCAAATTCCGATCTAAAAACGACATTACTTATGGGATGACCTTATATAGATCAATCTTTGTTCGATCCCTCCGCAACATCCCTCCTTATTTGTGGAATTTGATGGAGATAGTTGTTTTTAATTCTCATCCTGCCCCCATAGCCAGTCACACATTGCTGGTCAGGTGCTTTGCGCAGGAACCTGTCGAGTTGATATTTGAAGGTAGCTTGGTTAGTGCGCTGGAGGTTCTTCAGTTCATTTGGCAGCACTTTAAAGAGTTTAGGGCCTCGTATTCTGAGAGGGTTTTCCATCTTCGTTTTGTTTTCATGGCCCGTCCCACCGAAGTTGCAATAGTACAAAATCTACCTGTTTTCTCATTCCATTGCAATTCTATTTCATTTCTAAAGTTTGGAACATATCCCTTAAGGATTTTCCATACATATATTATTGACAAGGTGGTAGTACCGGTAGTGAAGTATATATACTTAAGTAGCTTTTTCGAGAATGTACTTTCAGGAAAATACATTTTTTTTGTAATACTTTTACTCTAACTTAAGTACAATCTTGGGAAAAATTTTGTACTTTAACTTAAGTACAATGTTGCGAAAATCTGAAAAGTACGAAGTAACAAAACAGCTGTATGCTTGACAGTATATTAATATTCTGGTATAATCACCAGACAATGACTGTAAGATGGGGTGGGGTTCATTCAGAACCATTCTCTGTGACCAATAGTGTCAAGCAGGGAGGGATACTATATCGCTACTTATTCAGTGTTTATATGGATAATCTATCTGTTGTGCTGAACACCTGTAAAATAGGCTGCTATATTGGTACAATGATTGTTAATCATCTGATGTATGCAGATGATGTAGTTCTTATTTCTCCATCTGTAAAAGGGCTCAGCACACTTTTGAAGGTGTGTGAAAGGTATAGGAAGGATAACGACATAAAATATAATCCTGATAAGTCATGTTATGATTATGAGGATCAAGGCCTACAAGTAAATAAAATTTTCTGAATTTCAATTGAATGGTATGGTGCTGTCAGAAGTAACCCAGACTAAGTATCTTGGCCACATACTAACGGATAGTCTTTCAAATGACTGTGATATTCTAAGGCAATGTAGACAATTATATGCTCAGGGAAATACTTTGGTTAGAAAATTTCATGTGTTCATTAGATGTTAAGTTGATTTTGTTTAAAACTTGTATTCCAATGTATACAGCTCATTTGTGGTGGAACTACAGGATGTATAATTTGAGGAAATTATATGTTGCATATAATATTTTTTGGAGTTTATTGAGGACTCCACGATTTGTAAATGGTGCTCCTTCTAATGTCAGTATGCTGTTTGTAGTCAATGAGGTACCTAACTGTGCCAGTGTCATTCGCAATTTTGTATTTAGATTTATCACTAGGCTTGGTGAGGCAGTCAATAAGATAATAGAAGCCATGGTTAGTGGACTGGTCTCCGATATATTTTATAAATCTCAGTAGTATGGGCGAAAAATGGACGAGTGCAAGAATGTTGCAATGGGATAATGATTAATGTTGCAAGATGTTGCAGGGGTTATGCGACAAGGGGGAGGGGGTGATGCAACACCAATGTTGCAAAGGGGGGTTGGGTAAGGCAACAACTCAATGTTGCCAAGGGGGAGAAGGGAGGATGACCTCTCCCCAAAGGGGTAGCCTTAACCTAAGAGAGGAAGAGAAAGGAGACGGAGGAGGTCTTTGGGGGAGAAGGTGGGGTGTCCTCACCCCCCGAAAGGGAACCTAACCTAAGTCTTAACCTAAGAAGGAAGGAGAGAGAGTTCTTTATTCCACCGGAGTCCGCAGCATTATGAGCGTCCAGGCGCCAAGCAGGTGTTATATAGAGGATCGTGAGTTGCCAGATATCACTTATTTATATATGGAGGAGGTTACCAGATACCACCATTTATTTTAATTGTTCAGGTATACATTATTAGGGGGAGTTGCTAGATACCACCATTTATTTTATTTACGTGAGTTGCCAAATAGTGTTTTTCATATGAAGGGATTACCAGATACCAGCATTTATTTTAATTATGTTGAGATGTATCTTATTAGGTTGAGTTGGCAGATACCACCATTTATCTTAATTCACACGAGTTGCCAAATAATGTTTTTATTTATTAAAAGCAAGAACGAATTTCTCCTTAAAGTTATTCAACAAGAGAACTAGTTATTAAAACAAAACCCAATATTAACAATAAAAGAAATACATTTAAACAAATAAATAAAACACCATTACATCATTCTGTTTATTCAGACGATTTATTGGAAATATATAGAAGATAAATATACACTCCTATACATACGATGGAATGATCAAAAAATAAAATAAAAAATAATACAAGAAATACGAAACGTATAATCATCAAAATAATAGTTCAGGCGAAATACACACACACAATTGTATTAAATAATGACCGACTTTCTCCTTAAAATTGTTCAGTAAAAGAAGTAATTTATTTAAACGTTCTATTTACTTTTGACAATCCTTTCTATACATTATACGAAATGAATGAAAAACAAGTTGCATCAGAAAAAATAACAATACACACACACACACACACACACACATATATATATATATATATATATATATATATATATATATATATATATATATATATGCTGCAAACCCACAAGGAAAAAGAAAAACGATTCAAAGCTACACCTCGTCAGGGAATGAAGATAAAAGGCGAGATGCCCATAAATATATACAACGTACAGGAAAAACAAAACAATTAGCACATACTTAACAAGGGTTAATGAGAGGCAAAAGAAATTTTAACATGATATTGTCAATTTTATACGTCCCCGCACTGTTATTGAAATTGTTTTTAAAATGAATAAATGCACATTCTAGAATATTTCTTTCTATTATATCTCTGTTTTTAACAAGCGCTTTAGAATTATCCCACTTGATGCTATGGTTACATCTATACATATGGTTAAATAAAGCATTGTAATTATTAGCTGTTCTACAAGCATATTTATGCTGTTTTACCCTAACATCTAACGTTTTACCGGTTTGGCCTATATATACTGAGTTACATTGTGTACATCCGATCGAATACACACAACCAACAACATTAGCAGGGCTATTCTTTATTAGGCGTGATTTAACAGTATTATTATACTTAAAGATTACATTAATGCCAATTGCTTTAAGTACAGTTGGAAGGTATTGAAAATTAACATGGTAAGGTAGGCTAAGGATATTTTTACGCTGAAATTCCTTTACAATTACATTATTATAATACCTATTCTTGGCTTTCTTAAGACAGTTATCTAAAAATGAAATAGGATAACATAATTTAGTACCAATATTCATGATATTGCATAACTCGGAATCTAAAAATTCAGGACTGACAACTCTCAATGCTCGAAGAAACAGCAGAGAAAATAGAGGATTTAATCGAAAGATGATGGTCAGAATAAAAATGCACATAAGAGTTATTATTAGTAGGCTTACGGTAAACTTCATATTTGAACTGATTAGAGCATCTCCAAATTTTTAGATCAAGAAAAGATAGGCTTCCATCATTTTCTTTTTCAACTGTAAACTTAATAGATGGGACTAAATTGTTGAGCCTACCAAGAAATAAGTCCACATCCAAATTATTAGGCCAAAGGCATAAAATATTATTTATATACCTGTACCAAACCAGGTTAAAATTAACAATCGTAGGCAAAATTCTACTTTCAAAAAATTCCATATATAAATTAGCTAGTACAGGTGAAAGGGGATTTTCCATAGCCAATCCAAACGACATAGCATAAAACTTATTTTCAAACTGAAATTTACAATCTTTGACACAAAGCTTAATTAACTCAATAAGTTGTGTTGAACAGGGAAAGAATATTCAGAGATCTTATCTTTTAAAAAATCAAGTAGGTCATCAACAGGGACTTTTGTGAATAGCGAGCATACATCGAAGCTTACCAATTTGAAATTAGGGTTATTAGGGAACTTCAGTTTGTCAATAAGATCCATGCTATTTACAATATGTGACTCAGAAATAGAGCCAACTAACGGCGTTAATAAACTAACTAACCATTTTGATAGCTTATAGGTTACGGAGCCTACTGAGCTAACAATAGGCCTCATGGGATTATTAACTTTTTGTGTTTTTGGATGTGGACTTATTTCTTGGTAGGCTCAACAATTTAGTCCCATCTATTAAGTTTACAGTTGAAAACGAAAATGATGGAAGCCTATCTTTTCTTGATCTAAAAATTTGGAGATGCTCTAATCAGTTCAAATATGAAGTTTACCGTAAGCCTACTAATAATAACTCTTATGTGCATTTTTATTCTGACCATCATCTTTCGATTAAATCCTATTTTTTTCTGCTGTTTCTTCGAGCATTGAGAGTTGTCAGCCCTGAATTTTTAGATTCCTAGTTATGCAATATCATGAATATTGGTACTAAATTATGTTATCCTATTTCATTTTTAGATAACTGTTAAGAAAGCCAAGAATAGGTATTATAATAATGTAATTGTAAAGGAATTTCAGCGTAAAAATATCCTTAGCCTACCTTACCATGTTAATTTTCAATACCTTCCAACTGTACTTAAAGCAATTGGCATTAATGTAATCTTTAAGTATAATAATACTGTTAAATCACGCCTAATAAAGAATAGCCCTGATAATGTTGTTGGTTGTGTGTATTCGATCGGATGTACACAATTTAACTCAGTATATATAGGCCAAACCGGTAAAACGTTAGATGTTAGGGTAAAACAGCATAAATATGCTTGTAGAACAGCTAATAATTACAATGCTTTATTTAACCATATATATAGATGTAACCATAGCATCAAGTGGGATAGTTCTAAAGCGCTTGTTAAAAACAGAGATATAATAGAAAGAAATATTCTAGAATATGCATTTATTTTAAAAACAATTTCAATAACAGTGCGGGGACGTATAAAATTGACGATATCATGTTAAAATTTCTTTTGCCTCTCATTAACCCTTGTTAAGTATGTGTTAATTGTTTTGTTTTTCCTGTACGTTGTATATATTTATGGGCATCTCGCCTTTTATCTTCATTCCCTGACGAGGTGTAGCTTTGAATACAAGAAAGGCCTTGGAATCGTTTTTCTTTTTCCTTGTGGGTTTGCAGCATTCATTCATTTCACGTGTTTCATTGTGAAATTCATCCCATATATATATATATATATATATATATAAGAAAAACAAACGGCGAAAGAACTAATTATTTAAACGTCGTTCTATTTACTTTCATTCCTTCTTTGAAAGCGTCTCTGGAAGAAATGTATAAATCCAGAGCAGGTGTGCCCTCGAGCTGACCGCAAAGGACCATTTGGCCTAAATTCAACCATACAGCTTTAAAAAACCTCTTCACTCGAAATATTGTTTGCGGCATTATTATCATAATGAAGTTAAAACAACATAAATACGTTCATAAGCATCACGTGATTGTTTTCCAATAGACTAAATTAGCCTTTGAATAAGTAATAAGTTTCCTTATCATATTCCCAATGCAACAATATATATATATATACACAAAATCGAAAAACTGAAGACGGCACACACACGCACAAAGAAAGTTTTGTTTATTCTATATGGATATAATATTCACAGCTTTAATTTCAGAAGTATATTGGATTTCATTTACCGTGTTTATGATGGTCGTAAGTAGTCACAGCAAAATTTAAAAAAAATATAAATAAAGGAATGGAAAGAAAAAAATATAATTTCTTTATTATAAAATCCTCTCAATAAGATAGTAAAGGGGAAAGTCCATTTTGACAAAGATCAAGCTTTTCATTCCGTCTAAGACCTACAGTTTAACGTTGAATCCGAACTAAGCTGCAGCACGAGCAGGATGAAATTACAATGTCATCGCCCGGACTCGATCTCTCAGCCAGCACCCCAGCGTCTTAACCACTAGGATACCTAGGGCGCCCATTTATCTACCAACCCAAGCAGACATTCATTTTCATAAGCTAAACACAGTTTAGTCACACTCCTACGCGAGAATTGGTAAGTAGAAAGCCAAACCGAATACATTAATCAAAGTTGAGGATCGAATAGTATGACCGCAAACATATATTTTGCAAATATTTGAAACCATCGTGGTAGAGACTGTAACAGGTAATTAACACACACACACACACACATATATATATATATATATACAGGGCGTCCCAAAAAAATTTATACACACTTTAACAGCTGATAGCTCAATTGGTGTTTCTTTCTTTCCAAGTTAAACCCATTAGAATTAATAATGGCAGTCAGACTAAGCTTTGAACAAAGGAAATTCATTCTAAAATGCTACTGGAAGTGTGAAAACGCAGTTGAAGTGCAAAGACAGTTTAGGAGGGAGTTTCAAACAGATCCACCAACGCGACTTACCATCACTCGAATTAGAGATAAGTTTGAAGCCGATGGAACTGTTCAGAATGTCCACAAGAAGCGTTCCGGAAGACCACGGACATCGACAAGCCCCACAAAGCAAGAAAGAGTACTGGAAACGTATCACCAAAGTCCAAGAAAATCTGTGCGGCAAGCGAGTCGTGAGGTAGGAATTTCAGAATCGTCTGTCCAACGCATTTTGAAGCGCTGTCAATGGAAAAGTTACATTCCAAGATTAGTCCATGCTATTAATGAAGATGATGATCCGGACCGAAGAGTGGAGTATTGCGAGTGGTACTTGGCACGATGTGGATGTGGATTGGACGAAGGGGTTTCGTAGAATACCCTCCGCGTTCACCAGACCTCACACCACTAGACTTTTTTTATGGGGATACTTAAAAGACAAAGTCTACGCTATAAAACCTGCAACAGTCGCTGAATTGAGAGCAGCCATTGAACGAGAATGCACACAAATACCAAACGAAATGTTTCGTGATGTTTGCGATTCCATTGCTTCGCGTTATCAGCAGTGCCTGGACCAGAACGGACGTCAGTTTGAAAACAGGCGTTGACAAAACAATTAAATAATGTCTAGATTCTATTACATTTTGAAAATGAAATGTATTTTAATAAACACTGCCTTTATAATTATTTAAAGTGTGTATACATTTTTTTGGGACGCCCTGTATATATATAATATAACCAATTCCACAAGTCAGGAATCTTGGGAAAGCTGAGAATAGTATGACCGCAAAAAAAATAATGCACAAAAACAATCTAGATTTCTTATTTCCTAATGATATTTGTGTCATCGGGTGTTACTGTGCTGTTTCTGGTAATGATCTATGTCAGGATTATGAAGAGTAGCGGCGCTAATTTTGTTTCCTGTGGTACTGAGCTGCGCGGTTCTGATGAAGATATTCCTATAAAGACTTGCATCCGAACTGGGAAAAATTGAGGATCAAATAGTATGACCACAAAAAATAATAATGTAAAATATTGTTGTGATAGAGATGGTTGATCAATGTTGCGAGGGATATTGCATAAAGGGGTGGGTTCTAAAATGGGAAAACAAAAGTATGGGCGCAAATGCAAATATTGTCGTGGTAGAGACTGCAAGTCGTAATACACGATGTGAGAATTAAATATACGGAGAATATAAAGATACCATTAGTCGACCAATTAGGACGTCCAAACCGCTTCTTAGTCTTTTGGGGCGGTGCTTGGAATCATGCGTATAAAAGGAAATATTTTCAGCTGGGAGTCACAGTAGTTATTTTCACCAGTGAATGAACATTCCCTCCCCCATGAATTAAGAACTTTACAGTTTACCGGATTTATATCAAGATGGTGACATTGTAGCGTTGTCCACAACTAATCTTTTTAACGCCGCTGACAGGGATGGATTATTTCCAACGCAAACCGTTGATGATATTTGCAATGACGCTCCTTACGATCCGACGCAAGGGACTGCCGTAGAAATGTAAGTGCATGTCATTTTATTTTTTGTAGCCAATTATTCGCAAACTTATTTAATGTGCGTGTCAGAAAGAGCACTGTTCTGGATTATTTTATCATATATGGAGGGTTGTAGTAATTCACCTCATCACATTAAAAATACTTCGTTTAGGTAACCGCAATTATAGATTAGTTTGCAGTTATGCTAAAATCCTGTTTTGATTCATTGAATTTTTTTTATAGCAATCTTTTGCATGTCTATTTTTATAAATTCAAATGTTATTCGGACTTATCTCTTAAAGCAACTTCTCTGAGCAGCTCAAAGACATCTTCACATTGTAATACTCTTACTATATGTATACTCTGTATACTGTATGTTTTGGGTTTTTATTAAAAAAGATTCAGTATGAACTAATGAATTATTCTTTCTCCTTTAACCCTTTGCCTGTCCAAAGCATTTTCATAAGTTTGGTCCAAACGTCCATGCTTGTTTTCAGACTTTTGGTTATAGGTTTATTTGGTTTAGTTGGTGGGTAATATGTGATCATAGAATGTATCACACTAAATATTATTTATGATGCTCTCTGTGTATCATATGTGATGCACGGGACAGGCAAAGGGTTAAGGTCCGATGAGGATTTGACACGTTATACAATCTTTTCGTATTGAAGAATCCCATGTCATGGCCCTGAATACGGAGGTAGAAGATTTACCGAGCAATCAGCCCAACGAATGTCACATCATTAACGAAATAATGTTTTTTTTGTTTCGATCTTTTTGGGGGGGGAAGAAGACTGTATTTTCATCAATTTATTAAATGAAAGAAATCATGTTTTTAGTACAATAACCATCTTAAACTACAGAATGTACAAACATTATTGGTTACAAATATATATATATATATATAATATATATATATATACACGAACAAAACATACTCTACAACGAGTACGCACAATCGGAACTGCTTTTTATGTCTGCATACCATTTCATCGTTTCGTTGAGTGTGACGGGTCGAATAATTTTTAAAAATTATAAATTCTTTACCACGTGACATATGCATGAGAAATGAAAGGCAGTACATTCCACACGTATTACTAAAATATCCTTGTAGCCGGAATGGGTTCCATACAACTTCGGGGATATGCAACTGATCGAGAAATTTTACAACTCCAGGGTTGAGTTCCGAGTGAATCAAAATAGTACAGGCGGTCCCTATTTTTAAAATAGATTGCAAACCAATGAATCCCTTCATTACCAATGACATCTGTGTTCACAATAAGACTACCCCAATCTCGCGTAGTTGCCAAGTTCAATGTTTCATTCTTCGCAAACACCGATAAATTTGGAACGTGTGATTCGTTCACTATTCATTACTCTCTGAAGTGTATTCACATCCATTTTAAAAGTCAGTGATAGCGCCCCTAAATCTGTCTACTTCTATTAGGGCTTGTGACTCGAGGTATACTAGTACACTAATAGGCGCGTCTATAGGCTTGGTGAATTCCAACCTGACAGATGTTTCCACTCTGTTGTGAACTTAAATGTGTATTTACGCTAGCAGATAAGTCAGGTGTGATGTCAAACGGATAAAGGTTAAATTGATCAATGAATTCTTTCTGCTTACCCCATTCCCGAGCTCATCACAATCACCTGCAATATGGGCCAGATTAATAAGTTCTCGCGCAAAGAGGTAACAGTATCTGATAAATTCTCGAAGTTAAAGGCACTCTTTTTATATTTTCCATTTACCGAAGCATGGTTCTGCATTCCAATTAATATCCTTTTAGGAAGATTTCCTAGGGCGATGTTTTCTGTTTCGATGCCAACCCTGCTGGCACCGTGTATAGTTTGATTTGTACTCTGTTAATAGGGTATTTTACTCTGGCGTTTAGTACATTTTTCTCAATTTCTAGTTGTTTTGGTGAACTTAATTTCACTCGCCGTACGCGGAGGTATGTCTCCATAATGTGAACCACAACAGGTTTTGCTCCCTCTTCTTGATCAGCATTCAGATTTAAGCAGATTTCAGGATTCGTGCGGGTGAGCTTTATTTTCATATCCACCCCATTCACAAGCAACTTCTCCTGGAATGTAAAATCTGTATGGAGGCGTCCAAAACACTCGTATATCTTCTTTTTAGAATTTTTACATTTATCCTTTATACTACTTTCGTCTTTAGTTTGATAATATCCCTCGGCACTTAAAAAGGTATCCTTCGCTTCTTTGGAAAAGTTGACATTTTCCAGATAGGCTCGTAGGTGATAGTACCCCGTGCCTGCCGATATGTTGACCTGATTTAAATATACGTCATACTGGTTGAATATGGAGTGCAGAAAGTTTGTTTCAGGGGTATACAGCATATTTGTCATTGCAGTCCGTTCCATCAGAATGGGCTATACGTAGTTTAGTTACATGTGCACACAGCTTGGATCTAAAAAGTAAGGGCCTGAGCTGGGTATCACATATTCTATAGGAGCACTCTGGGAACTAATTGTGTTTAAAGGGTTAATTGTAATAAAGTCTCTGTGTTCAATAGAAACTTGAGTTGGGGGCATGTCAAAGAGGGACAGCTCCGATTTACAGCATTGTGAACTACACGGATGGATGAAGCCTGCCATGACGAGTTAGAAATAGTGCCTCCTCTCTCGACAAGTAGTAAACAAACTACGATTCATGAGATCACTGTCCTAAGCTTATATCAGTTAAAAAAATGGTCAACCATAGGTTTCATTCGCTTAGAACACTTCTTTTTTAATATCCTTTTACGTTTAATGCCACGTGGTGGTAATCCCTTCTTCCCACCACCACGCATTTTTCTCTTTGCATCTTTGGCGATTTCGTCCCGTGTACGTTTTAAGTGTTTTTTTTAGAGCTTCTTTAGGTTTAGCCCCAGCCAATGTGTCTTCTGCAGTGTTAAGACCTGATTGTAGCGCTTTCCTTCCGAGGTATCTGGCACCCTTCTTCAGCAAAGGAACAGCCGTACGTAGTATGGTAGAAAAAATGGACCCAAGTCCACTACCACGCTGGTATCTCACCCCATGACGTTGAAAGGCTTTCTGTCCATTATAACTCAGTGCTTCGAAAGTGCAGCTTCACTGTTAAGCTCCCATCACCGAATGGGAATTTTTTTCCCTCAATCGTTCTTATATATAGAGATATTGGTTATTAGATTAGTTGCGACATTCACATAATGGGGTCTGTCATATGTAATACTCAAACTCCTTCCTCTATGGTTGGGAATGTGAGCAATGCGCAGCAGGCGTGCCTGGGTATCCCCAACAAACTGATGCTCCACTATATTGCTGTAAATGTAGCACATGTCTGGGGGTGTATAGCCAGCATCCAATTTCTCCAATTTCATCTGATACATTAGGCTGGACAAGTCATGTTGTATCTCGTGAAATGTCTCTTTGGAAGGCTGATCGATATCGCCCCTCGGTCATAATTTTGAACACTTCGGTCTTTAATATTTCTGTTAGCCTTTGATTTTAGGATTAGAGTATGTGCAGGGTTTCCTTTGTTTACGATTTCGTATACTAAATCAGTCGTAAGATTTGAGTTTTTTAAACTTACGTTTAAGTCACAACATTCTCAACCGAACCATAACGGCCCGGACCTAATGTTACTACTGTACTGTAATACCGTGCAACCTCAGTCCGGGCGATACGTATAGTTTCATCCCGAGTTACCCCGGCTTTTTCACACTCATCAATGTCTCTAAGAATCGTAAAAACGGTATAATCAATATTTAAAAAGAGGGTGTCCAGCTGAATTTCACATATCCCCACCTCATACGAATCACGACCCAATTCAACGGGCCCGTGGAGTTCTGTTACAAAGTTGGCTAATGTGTTGTTAGAGTGTACAGACAGAGACGAGGAGGACAGGAGTGTGACATAGAAATGGTTAGGAGCCATGTTGCATACTATTTAAGCTTCATTATTGCATCAGCTTTTATATAGGTGTTGAAGCTTTCTGGGTACCCTAGCCATTTCACCAGCTACATTTTTCTCTTTCCTGAACCTTTGCTTCCTAAAATTTTCTAAATTTTAAGCACATTTTTTCCTAAATTAAATGCCACTTTCTGCAACTCCTCGCAGTAAAAGCCTCCTGCGATTTCTTCCCCATTCAAATCTTCAACGTAATACATCATTATCTCACCTTTAGGTCTCATAGCCCTAACTTTAAAAATCTCACGTGTTCATCCTTGCTCAAATCCCTTCGCGAATTTATTTCCCGAACGCGACAGCCTTACATAATCATCGATTTCGAAACGCGCAGTGTGGTGGTGTTCCATCTCTTCTCACCTCTGGGTGCGTACCTCTTTCTAAAACCTCGTTAGGTGTCCCAATCGTGCGATGGTGTGAGCGGTTGTAGGATGAGGCCAATGATTCCAGAATGTCTAGAAATCTGTGTGTTTTATGTGTAAAATAGCGGTGCATGCGTTCCTTTATGGTACGTTGAACTCTTTCAGCTAAAGAAGCCTTATGTATAGAATTGGTAGTGTAATAGCTGATATTAAACTGTCAACATGTTCTGAAAAGCACGGCCTATAAATTATTTCCCCATATCCGTACAAAAATAGCCAGGAACCTTGTTTTCTTTTAACATCAGCGTTTTGGTGGCTTTAGCAATGTTTCAGGTGATTTATTTTTCAGAGGAATTAGCCACAGATATCTTGAGAATACATCTATTATGAATAGAATGTAGCGGTAGCCATCGTTATACACAGAATATCTTTGCATGTCTGTTAAATCTGCTTGCCAAATAGACTCAATCGAAGCAGCTGTTGTCTTGGCTGTTTTAAACCTTTTTCTCACAGGCTTATGAAGTGTATAAGCGTCCTGCTCCCGCAAAAATCTCTCAACATCTTTTTTTCCTACTCCGTAAACACTTCTGTACAGTCTCTCTACGCCTCCGTAGGAGGCTGGGTTAGAAATGTCATAATAACGTCTTAATATGCTAGCCATTTGCGTATTTTAGAGGCACGTGGGTAGGGTTGACCGTTGTTTAACCTCTTCTTTCTTCTTTCTCCTCTTCAAAGGTGTTACCGCCGGGGGTGATGGCGTCTTCAATTGTGTCACGTGCGACGCATGTTCCAAGTCTTTTAACCTGTTCAGATTTCCTATCATTGTTTTGGGGACATTTATTTGTTGTAGTCTTGCTTTAATATGCTTCCATCCTGATGGTGAGGGCCTATCCCACTTTCTCACCAGATCATGGACGATGTCTACGATATTCGATCCCTGTACCTTTACTCCTTCCACAATGATTTCACCTGTATCGGTCCATTGTATGGCGGGGTCCTCATTCAATAGATTATAAAGACTTAAACCTTTATTCCTCAATGTATGTGGGAGGGTGCTTTTTAGTATGCTCGATATGTTGTGTGGCCGACCCATTAATCTTTGTTTGGTCAGCTGTATCGTCGAACACAGGTCCTATGCCACCATGTCCATCGTTCCCCGTACTGTGCCTAATAACCACGGGAATCTGTCGGGTTCTTATAATTTTCGTACTCGTGAAGAAATTTCTGCAGAGCTTCTTGGTATAAGATTCTTTTCTCAGGTGTTTTTTCACTGTTTAATAGGACTAGCAATTCGCTTTCCATTCTTTTAAGCCTGCTTTTACGGGGATCTAGATCCGTGTCTGGATTCTTTGAACTTTGCAGTGAAGCATACACAGGGGCGAAGCTAGCTAGGGGCAGACGGGGCAGTGCCCCGGGGCCTGGGTCGTTTCAACAAGTGATGAGAAGTTATTTGAGAGAGCGACAAAGCTAGTAAATAAATATAAAAATGATATTTCCTCTGGATTCCCAAGTCAATTACTCTCTTTTCGAATGTGCTTAAAAACAGACATTGAAAAAATGACGACAATCCATGAGCTATATTCATTTTTAATTAAAGACAACAGTACTTTGTGCTCAAGTTTTCCCGAAGTTGTGACTGCCATAACATTGTTCCTCACAATTCCTGTAACAGTTTCAAGTGCAGAGAGATCGTTTTCAAAACAAACTAATAAAGAACTATCTTCGAAATTCTATGAATGAAAAAAGATTAAGTGGACTCTCAATTATATCAATTAACGGTTGCTGGTAGCACGGATGCCCCCGTCCTGAGTGTGGAATCGCAGGAGATATTCACGGTAGATCTCCTGCCGACTGTCTTGCGTGGACCCGCACCCGCGATCAACTTAATAGTATCCCAGTTCACTCACAAGGTCTTGTGGGAGCATGAGTATGATGCACGGATGGAGACAGATGGGCAGTACCGTGAAGAAATAAACACGATCAAACGTTCAATGGTGCTGGATCATCTCAAATGCGGTGATAGCTTGTTCGGAGGGCGTACAAATCCCTTCAAGCTATACTTTCCGCCTACGGAGGGTGCGAAACTCCATTACTACGACTTCTGTTCTTTATACCCCTACGTGATGAAGAACAATCCGTATCCCGTAGGTGCGCCTGAGAAACTGGTGGGACCTGACCTACCCACCATCGAGGAGTTCTCAACAAATTTGAACGGGTACTATTTCGGCCTTTCTTTCGTAGACGTGCTCCCCCCTCGCGATTTATGGATGCCGATCTTACCCGTCGTTATCGATCACAAGCTCATGTTTCCCTTGTGCGTGAAGTGTTCAGAAGAGAACAATGGTAATTGTGACCATACAACCCACCAGCGTAAGATTAGAGGTGTATATACAAGTCCAGAGCTGGATCTAGCTGTTCGCCATGGCTACAGCATATTGAAGATACATGAGGTGTGGAGGTTTCAGAAGCTACCCAACCTTTTTACGCTATATATAAACGCTTTTTTGAAAGATAAGGTCGAAGCATCAGGGTATCCGCGAGGAGTTGATACCGAAGATGAAAAGTCGGCCTATATTCAACGTTACCATGATCGTGAAGGTATACAGCTTGACCGTTCCAAAATTGTAAAGAACCCTGGCAAGCGCTTTAGTGCAAAGTTGTGTCTAAACAGTCTTTGGGGAAAATTTGCACAGAATACCGGCAAAGGGAACGTTCACTTGGCACAAAGTTATAGTGAAGTCTGGGATTATGCCAACGCTCCCGATAAAGAGGTCATGGAGATCGTGAATGTAGGTAATACTTACATAATAAAGTACAACAATACAGAATTGGTCACATATACCTCACGGGTTACAAACATATCTCTAGCCAGCTTCACAACGGCCTACGCACGCATCAAACTTTGGGACCTATTGCATTCTCTTGGGTGGAGGGTTTTGTACGCCGATACAGATAGTGTGATAATCACAGAGAGGGAGGGTGAATACATGCCTCCTATTGGTGAATTCCTCGGTGAGTTGACTGATGAGATCAAGGATGAGTATGGAGACACCGCATACGCCGACTATTTTGTCTCAACAGGGCCAAAAACTTATGGGGTACGGGTGAGGGTGGGGGAGGATATGAAATATATCGTGAAGGCTAAGGGTATCACGCTCAACCAAGCGAATTGGCGGGTCGTTAACTTTGATTCGTTGAAGGATCTAGTGTGCTTGGATGATGATGATGAGGGCGACCGGGCACCCCAACTAACTGTAGGCACCCACAATTTTCGGGCGCAGAAGCTGGGGGGCGTGAAGGAACTTAGGGGTACAAAGGTGTGTCGTAACACCTATAGGAAACGTTACCAGGTAGCTGGTACCTATGATACCGTACCCTTTGGATACCATAATCTTTGATGTGTCTATTGTTAACTTATTTATTACACGTATTTGTAAATATATATATATATATATATATATATATATATATATATATACACCTTGAATATTTCGTTTATTAAATAAATCGTATTTCAATTAGCGTTTCACTCTCCTTTGTGTGTGTGTGTATACAGGAGAAAGTTCTAAGCTCCGCCCACTGTAAGATTGATCACGTAACTCCTGCTACTACCTGGGCTTCCCTGCGTATTCAGTTGATCGCAGTAAGCCATGGATCTCAGACGTGTATTCTCCCGCGTAGACAGAAAATGGTAATGGCTACCTTTAATATTGCGTGTTCGACGTTTATGAAGTGGTATTCGGCTAAGTGTCAAGATGTAGTGGATACTGAAAAACTCCCTATTCCACCCTCCTTTGATACTTTTAAGGCTACATTGAATCGTGCGAAGGAGCAAGAGGTACAAATACTCTACGGCTATTCTAGCGAGAGCATTGTAGGATTTCGTAATACAAGTGATGTATTGAACTATGTTGTAGGACTAAACTTTATAAAAGCTTACATATACCATGTGGTAGAAGAAACAACACGTGCAGAAGAGAAGCAACGGATATGGATAGTGAGCCTTGTTGATGAGTGGTGTGACAAACGATATTATGTCATGTTGCATCATACCGATTACTCGTACCCTGCGACTGAGAATGTAAATCTTGTCATCATGGAGAATCTTAAGTATTTTTATCACTATATTAATATCTATCATGACGAGGTTTGTAGTGAGGTTGTGGCTAATGGCCTGTGTGAGTTTTTAACAGACTTTAGAGACGAGTATCGATTGTTAAACAAAAAGGAAAAATATGGGCATATGTTTCTCTCAAATAGTGCGCCGGATTGTGAAGATGTTTAGTTTGTGGAAATGAACGTCTGGTGAGTGATAAAACATTAAAGCCGATATAAAATGTTTAGTTCGTGAAAATCCCCCTATGCAAAAATGTCTGGTGCGTGTTCTGGGGAGTGGGAGTGATAAAACATTAAAACCGATATTCATGTATCGGAAAATTTCTCAAAACATTTACTCAATATAATGGGATACAACTATTCATGTTGGAACAGCGCCGTACACGTTTCATTAGCTTATGATGTGACTCACTCCTCCCGTCGAGCCGATCCGTTGCATGTGGCTCATAGTCATCTCAGAGCTTGAGCCGACTGGACGTGCGCTCCTCGAATACGATGGAACTTCCTTTGAGCAACATTCTTAACGCCGTGTACGATGTGTCCGTGACGAAGTCGTTGCGCGTGTTCAGGCGTAAATTCGGTGTCGTTAACTATGTATTGGAAACGGCTTGTAGACAAACAAACAAACGGAATATTGTTTATTTAAGTGTCGAGGAGATGAATAGAATCTTCGTGATAGTTGAGAAGTGGAGTGAGGATCGTTATAAAATTCCTACAGGTGTAGGTACAAGAAGAGAGCAGATTATTGACACCCCCCTCATATGCCGTTGTTTGCACGTTGTGCATAAATAACGATCGGACATGCATTGATATACGGCTGATGTGGAAGAATGCTTCGGATAATAACGCTCTTGTCCCTACGCGAAACCGTTTCATCCTCGACAGAATGTTTGAAATCGTCGGATTCAGCAAGCTGAAGCCTATATTAGACGCACGTGTTACGGATATGCTTTATTTTGATACGGTTCTTGAATACGCATACACCGCTCTGCTCGATGGGTTTACCGAGTGTAGGACTGAACAAATTGAGAATGGTCTAGAGCTGGATGCTTATTTAAAAAGTTTAGACTCTTTGAAATATCATGAACTTTGGTACAAAGCACTTGAGCGGTACAGGGCTGAGCTCACCTACACCGTTCACCCTGAAGAACTATTTCTTTATATTATAATGAGCAGCTGTCGTAACGACTTAGAAGATTATTTCAACTGTCGCTATGCAGTGTGAAGAAGAGTTCACGATTGAAAAGCTCGGGTCGGTAGAAATAAACCCTCGATTGGAAAGGCGTGTTTATAAACTTGTATTTAATAATGACGTGGCTAACGATGATCTCTTTGTGCGTGCTTTTGATTGTATTCTAGACGTAAAGATAACTTGCCAGCTGGATGTAAAGTGGGTACAAAAATAGTACTGAACGATATGAATGCCTTTTATATAGAGTACAGGTTTCCCTATAACTTGAGCGGTGAAATATTATTAAACTGCGTATACTGTGTAGTGCAAAGCAATGACGATGTGATTGTAGATTCGATCACGTGAGATTAGTGTTTTGCGCAGTAGAACAAAGTGAATGTATTTATTTTCAATATATTTAACATAATTATATATATATATATACAGGGTGTCCCGTAAGTCTGGACCCATAGGGATTTATAATATATTTTTTTATTATGTTATTATTATTATTTTATTATTATTATTTTTTTATTATTTTTTATTATGATTTTTATTTGTGGGGCCACTTGAAAGCCAAAGTGTACGAGGTCAAACTTCAGAACATTTTCCACCTTAAAGCACGCATTGTGGAGGCGTGTCAAGAAATTTCTGCGACTGTGATTCAGAAAGTGCTGTCGCAGTGGAGATTGCGTCTTCAACTATGTGTGCGACACAAAGGCGGACACTTTGAACAGATTATGTAATAAATTTTTGGACTATTTTGTAATTTTATTATTTTTCCCTATGGGTCCAGACTTACGGGACACCCTGTATATATATCCTGTCCTGCTATATTGATGGTTATACGTTTTGTATTTCTTATTTTTTATTTTTTCGATTTTATGCAGAAGATAAAGTATGTATTTATTTTCAATATATTTAATTATTTAATATAATTGTGTGTGTATATATATATTTCTCCTGTACTGTTATATTGGTGGTTATATTTTTTATTTTGATTACATACATATTCCTCTCATATTTCTTATACTATTATTATTTTTTATTTTATTTTTTGATCATACCCATGTATATTTATTTTTTATATATTTACAATATTTCGTCTAAATAAACAGAATGATGTAATGGTGTTTTATTTAATTCTTTTGGTTGTAAACGATAATTAATTATACCAAACGGCTGGTTACGCCTTCTAAACTGACTGACGGATTTCTAAGCCAACTGTCAATAATATATGCTTTAATTAAATAAATAGCACAATCTGGCAACTCAACCTGTACAAGCCATTTACGCTAAGCCAACTGGCGGATTTACACCTTATAAGACAGCGGGCGCTCAGATGAAGTCTTAATATGCACTTGGCTCCTGCCAGATGAACACCTTTCTTCCTCTCTCTCCTCTCTCTTGGGCGATAACTCCGCCTCCAAGTTTCATGACCCCTTGTTGCTCTTGCAACATTCCCCCTGCCCCTTTGCATAAACCCACTCCCCCCTTCATCGTATAACCCCCATCCCTTCATTGCATACCCCCACCCCTTTGTTGCATAACCCCTTTGCAATATTCTTGCACTCGTCCATTTTGCGCGCATACTACTAATCTCAAATCTGGAAGTATTGGCGTAGGCAATTGTATGTTCATTATACACAGTGATTCACTGGCTTACTTAGTCAGTGCTATAGACAACTATCTCTTAATCTTCTATGGACCTCTTGTATAATATTTGTACCCGTTGAGTCTGAAATAAAGTTTGTTTGTTTGTTTGTGTTGACAATTTCATTCAAAAATTCCTGCATCTGCAGCTTGTGAACGACTATTCAGTGTTGTTGGACTAATTTTTAGTCTAAAAAGACCCATGGTAGATTCCAAAAACTTTGTAAATCAGCTGTTGTTGAAACTCAATGAGAAATTTTGTACATAATGCATACTTATAATAATAAATTATAGTTCCTAATATAATAATTCCTACTTATAATAATCCTAATTCTGTATCCTAATGAAGTCTGTTTGCCATAATGATGTTTATTTTATATTATTATATATTTGTAGTGTATTTTATTTCATTTTTGAAAAACAAACAAACAAACAAAACATCTTTATTGCGGATCATTCACAATCCAGAGCCACTTAACCTAACATACAAATACAATCTTACGTATACATTGAACTTAATACACAATAAGGCCAACATAGCCACTTAACCTACCATACTGGCATACTGGTTTAGAAAGAAGACCATAAATAGTGCCCCTTTTATTTTCTTAATTTTATGCAACTGAGGCCTAAAGTAGGCCCACATCGAGTCAGCAACCCTGAGGTAGGACCTAATAGGACCTCCAAGTCCGTCAGTTTGTTTTAGTCCAGCTTAACTTAGGCTATAAGTTAAAGTAGCCCATCAGAGCTTGGCCGTTCAAGGCTCGGCTGGGATTCTGAACCCAATCAAAATAAATAAAAATAACATTACTTCTTACTTTTCAGTAATTAAGTACATTATAAAACACTTACTTTTGTACTTCAACTTAAGTACTTTTGATGACGTACTTTAACTTGAGTACATTTTTTAAAGATTACTTGTACTTTAACTTAAGTAGCAAATGAAAGTACTTTACCCACCTCTGATTAATTATTGATGAATTGATATATATGAAGCGATAAGAGACTTCTCGTTTGTCAGTTCTCAATTTGTGTATCTGAATTTCAAGTTTGCGAGAGTAAAAGTGGCGGTAATGGTTGGATGTGCTCCGTGTGATGATAAATGTTAGATGAAAAACAAAGTTTGTAGAGAGAGCTTGATAGTGATCGGAATGATGCTTCATTGTTACAGAAAGTTTTGTAATGAGTAATGAGTAAGCATGTACGACGTACGTGTACCAGGAGTAAATGATAATGGGTGTTGGCTGAAAAAGTTGTACAAAGAAAGCTGTGCGTAATGAATACTTTTTTTTAACATAAGGGAGTACATACGTATACCTGGTATAGGAC
This sequence comes from Bathynomus jamesi, assembly GCA_023014485.1. Classification (NCBI taxonomy): domain Eukaryota; kingdom Metazoa; phylum Arthropoda; class Malacostraca; order Isopoda; family Cirolanidae; genus Bathynomus; species Bathynomus jamesi. The sequence goes on along the minus strand of JAJOZX010000319.1, from coordinate 259,376 downwards.
AAATGATATACGTGGTAAGAAAAGTTTGATAGACTATGTGCTTGTGAGAAGAGGTATGCTGAAAGAGATACGACACACGTTTGGTACAACATATAAATAGGGGGCTCTCTCACTACTGACACTTCTGTCACTTCTGTGTAAAGTGAGGTTGTGTGAAGAATAGAAGCGAGTGAATGGAAAGGTGAATCATGAAAGAACTAATTAGGTGGAAAAGTTGATGTTAGAAAATCTAGAAGAGGAAGAGCCATTGTTGTCCCAAGGCGATATGATGACTAAGCTGATTGATGCAGCATTGCTTGTATATATTAAGTTAAGGTGTGTATATATATCAATCTCATAATTGTAAGGTTAGTGAAAAATTCATTTAATTTAGAGCTAGCATTGTTGGGCTCATATGACATCATTGTTTGGGCACTTTTGTGACATCATTGTTTGAGCACTCTTGTGGCATCATTTTTTTGGGGCTCTGGCGCGTCCTTTCTACTCGTTTGTTGAATGCGGCACTTACAGGACGTGGTCTTATAGAGCGCTCTCTTGCAATTCAGTTTGGTTATTTAGATACAAGATTGTTGCATCGTGCAATGGTGTAGGTTGTGTTGCTGTTGCAAGGTTTAGAAAGAAGACCATAAATAGTGCCCCTTTTGTTTTTTATCTTAATTTTATGCAACTGAGGCCTAAGGTAGGCCCACATCGAGTCAGTAACCCTGAGGTAGGACCTAATAGGACCTCCAAGTCCGCAAGTTTTTAGTCTAGCTTAACTTGGGCTGTAGGTTAAACTGGCCCTTCAGAGCTTGGCCGTTCTCAGCTCAGCTGGGATTCTGAACCCAATAAAATAAAAAATAACACTATTTATGGTCTTTCTGAACCTTGCAACTGCACCATTGCACGGTGCAACAATCCTGAATCTAAACTACCAAACTGAATTGCAAGAGAGCTCTCTTTAAGACCACGCCCTCTCAGTGCCACATTCAACAAAGGAGGAGAAAGAATGCTGCCAGTGCCTAGAAGTGATGCCACAAGAGCCCAAAACTGTTGGCTCTAAAGTAAGTAACAATTTTTCACTAACCTTACAATTATATATATATATATATATATATATATATATATATATATATATATATATGTTAAACACAGACCGTGCATGGAACAAGGAACTCTTCTAGGAAATTACATCCATTATAGTACAGTTTTTCTTTTTCATGGTGGAAAGCCCAACGTGGGCACCGGGTTACTCGCAAAGAGGCCCCAAAATATAGCTTCCCTCACCAGCTATCTGCAAAGCAGATAGGATCCAGCTTTGGGACAGGATCTAGGGTTTACAGCTTACACCTAGCCTACTACATTCAGAACCTCAATATACGCAAAAAACTCGTTGCATTCACGTCGGAATGAATACATCAAAAAAAGGGGTAACTATTATATTTTTAGCCAAAACACAAAACTTAAACCTCAACCGGGATATTGAGCGTCTACTTTTCAAGGCACATAACAAGTATATATTACTGCAGAAAGTACGAAAGAGAGTGTCTTTAGCTTCACTTGTACAGAACCGAAAGTTCCTTGTAGTTATATTCGCTTTAGCACAAAGGCTTCAAGATACTTACACTCTTGTATTTCCTCAATTAATTCACCTTTCATTTTAAACCTAATATCAGCTGGCTGATTATAGCTTTAAGGATGAAACTGCATAACCTTAGTTTTTGTAACATTAAAAAAGAATATAATGTTTCCGCGAATACACTTCGAAGACTTTCAGTAACCGATCCAGACCTTTAACAGAGGGACTTATTAACACCATATCATCGGCATAAACTAAGTTATTTATCCTTGTGTTATCTATACAACATCCCACTGTTGCCTCACTAAGTGACGCAATTAATCCTTTAATATACACATTAAACAGCATAGGGGAGAGCAAGGAGCCTTGTCTCACCCCGCCAAGAGGAGCCAAAACATTCGGATAGTACATTGCCCCGCCTAACGGTAAAAGATTGGTGGGAATACCAAAATTTCAATAAATTTAATATGTACATGAGAACCTTCCTGTCTTCTAGTTTTTAAATAAAATATTGTGGTTCACTATCATATGCCTTACTTATATCTAGGAAACAGCTATATATAGTTGAATTACTGTCAATGTATTTAGAAATTGTTTCTTTAAGTACATAGATACACAGGTCAGTTGAGTGGGACCTTTTAAAACCAAACTGATTAGATGATGGCCATAGGTAATTATTTGATCGCAGTAACAAGAGTTTTTCTAATAGTTTCGAGAAACAGGAAGCGACAGCATGCTATTTTTTTTTATTTACGGGGAGCAAATGCGTGCTCCCCGGACTACTCTTACTCTCCGGCGACATTAGGACTAATCCAGGCCCCACTACAACTTACACATGTCACCATACACAAAGACATAGACACAATAGGACCATGAGACACATACAGAAGCATAATATTAACATATTACAGTACATACACCTTAAACACTTGGGCCCACAGGGAATACTAGCTCTCACAAACATCAGCACGTATTCATACCAACATTGTATTATTCCTGACATATGGAAACAAGGTAAAATTATTACACTACTCAAACCAAACAAAAATCCAACAGAACCAGCTTCCTTTAGACCCATTACTTTACTATGCACACCTTCCAAAGTAATACAAAGACTAATCTTACAAATCACCAACCCACACATACCACTGTCGCCTCCTCAACATAGATTCAGACCTCACCATTCAACCACGACATTACTCACTAACCTCACGCAGCACATTATGGATGGCATCAACTCCAGGCGACCAGCTCAACGTACACTATTAGCAACAATAAACATTAGTAAAGCATTTGATGTCATCCCATACTTCCCTCTCATAAACAAAATACTCAACACAAACATGCACAATGACACCAAAAGGTGGCTGAGCAACTATCTTTCAGGAAGATACTCGCATGTCACATTTAATGGCAAGTCATCCAAAAACAAGCTTTTTTCCGAACGGGGTCCCTCAAGGCTCTGTTTTCTCACCTGCATGACATTCCAACACCCATAGATAACAAGCTTACCTTATCATATGCAGATGACATCATTCTAACATCTACCCACAACAACATCGACACCGCTACAAATAACCTACAAACATACATAAACAGTATACAAGACTGGCTCACACACAATAGACTCAAAGTAGCATCCACAAAATCAACCATCACCTTGCTAACAAGCAACACAAAAGAACACCAGATAACTCCACAGATTACACTAAACACCAACATTCCACACACTCACAGGACCAAAATACTTGGGGTCACATACAACACATCATTATCTTTTGCAAACCACATTCAGGACATTAAAAATAAATGTACGTCAAAACTTAATACGCTTAGGGTACTAACAGGCACAAACTTTGGACACCAGCAGGAAACAACATCACTCATATGCAAACAATATATTCGCTCAGTTATGGATTATGCTAGCCCATGCTGAGCACCTATTATCTCAAACACACACAAACACCTTACAAACAATACAAAACAACGCACTTCGTATCATTATAGGATGTACTCAACACCAATAGAACACCTGCACACACAAACAAAAATACTGAAAGTTAGGGAACATTTAGACATGAGGGGAACATAATTCATGGCAGCAGCGACAACTAACCCACAACACCCTTGCCACTACATGTACAATCATGCACCAACACCTCGTACCATTAAGGTAACACCAGAGAGACATTATAACCAAATGCTCCATTCCATACCACGCCCCACAGACATCACACAGTACAAAAAACACATACACACACACCTAACCCACAAAGCATTGACACGACTCGGTCCGAATGCGGTCCTTGGTGCGAAGCCGCCACCCATTGACAGGTCAGAGACCAGCCTGAGCAGATCGGATCGAGTTAGCACGATTCCGATGTGGACATCACCCCAACTTACAGACATAAACACAGACTAGACAACTCCACAGACGACACCTGCCACCTGTGCCAGGACACACCACAAACAATTGAACACATTATAACAGTCTGTACCGCTCTAACACAACATAGAACACAACACAACATCACTAGTGCGCTGACCCTCTGGTCCACTCCGGAGAGGGCGATCGGTTACCTGCGTGCCGCCGGCTTGCTCGATCAGGGTGGGCTGATCGGCTAACCAACAACAACAACGTAGATGGCCTCACAAACAAAATCATGCAGCTTAGGGAATTCATACACAAGCAAAACATTCACATAGCACTTATACAAGAAACAAAGCTAAAACGCACACACAAAACACCCACCATCTCTGACTTCACGGCGATCCGTCAAGATCGTACTGGGAGTCACGATGGTGGACTCATCACTTACATACGTAAAAGCATTAGCTACACTGATGCCACCCAAAACATTACAAACACAATCTAAGCAGATAACACGATAGAAATACGGGCAGTTAACATTAAAACACGAAACGCGCAAAACACAACACCACACTCATCAACATTTACATCCCACCAGATAGTTCACCTCAGGTGCCAGCCAATTACAATCCACAGTTACACAATCTGGCCTCTCTCACTATTGTCATCTTAGAAAGCGACTTCAACGCTAAAGACAGTAGTTGGTACCTGCACAACCAAAGCAACACCAGAGGCACCAACGTAGCCACACAACTAAACAGCCTCTTCATTCTTAACAATACAGAAGAACATACACACATACCACATCAAGCAGGATACTCAAACTCCTCCCCAGACATAACGTTCTGTTCCCCCTCACTAGCAACACATACACTGGAAAACAGAAAAACAACTGTCATCAGACCACCTGCCCATCATCATTACAACACGTTCTACACTCTGCCCCAACAGCCTTAGGCACACTTACAGAAATTACAAGAAAGCTGATTGGGAACAGTTCAAATTACAGACTGAGGAACAATTCACCACATTAAACAGCACACCCATCATAAACATCAATACAACACTCAAGACATTTAATCAGATCATCATTAATGCAAACAAATACATAGCCAAGGGCAACATTAGGAAATACAACCCAAATTACACGAGAGAAATAGCCACCTTATAAGGCACCGTAACAACCTCAAACATAACACACAAACACCACACACAGAAGCCTTAAAACAACAGCTCAACACAGAAATAAACAACAAACTTAAAGAAAAACAAACAGAAACATTTAGGGAATTCATAACAACACTAAACCACTCCACAGATACATCCAGGCTATACAAGACAATAAACAGCATTACCCACTCTAACAGCGGCATTCACACCACACGCGGCTATATTTCGCAGCAAAAATAATATCCCAGCATATACACAACAAGCTAACATTTTAATCACTACGCAAAGATAAGTCACTTAAACAGAGACAACAAACAGCCAGACACAAGAAAACCTACAGACTCGACACGACCATTACACCCTTCAATACAGACCAGACCACCAACATCATCAAAAACATTAAGAATTCGAAGGCTACTGGACCAGACAACATATCTAACATACACCTTAAACACTTGGGCCCACAGGGAATACTAGCTCTTACAAACATCAGCACATATTCATACCAGCAATGTACAGTATTATTCCTGACATATGGAAACAAGGTAAAATTATTACATTAGTCAAACCAAACAAAAATCCAACAGAACCAGCTTCCTATAGACCTATTACTTTACTATGCACACCTTCCAAAGTAACAGAAAGACTAATCTTACAATTCACCAACTCACACATACCACTATCGCCTACTCAACATGGATTCAGACCTCACCACTCAACGACGACATTACTCACTAACCTCACGCAGCACATCATGGATGGCATCAACTCCAGGCGATCAGTTATTTTTTTATTTTATTGAGTCAGAATCCCAGCTGAGCGCTGAACGGCCAGTTTAACCTACAGCCCAAGTTAAGCTAGACTAAAAACTTACGGACTTGGAGGTCCTATTAGGTCCTACCTCAGGGTTGCTGACTCGATGTAGGCCTACCTTAGGCTTCAGTTGCATAAAATTAAGATAAAAAACAAAAGGGGCACTATTTATGGTCTTCTTTCTAAACCTTCCAACAACAACACAACCTGCACCATTGCACGATGCAACAATCTTGTATCTAAACAACCAAACTGAATTGTAAGAGAGCTCTCTATAAGACCACACCCTGTAAGTGCCGCATTCAACAAACGAGTAGGAAGGACGCGCAGTGCCCCAAAAAATGATGCCACAAGAGTGCCCAAACAATGCCACAAGAGCCCAAAAATGCTAGCTCTAAATTAAGTGTATTTTTCACTAACCTTACATTTACGAGATGGATATATATATATATTATATATATATATATAGATATATATTATATATATATAATATATATATATATACACCTTAACTTAATATATACAAGCAATGCTGCATCAATCAGCTTAGTCATCATATCGCCTTGGGACAACAATGGCTCTTCCTCTTCTAGATTTTCTAACACTCCCCATTGAAGAGGCATTGTTGTCATTACCTTCTGCAAATTTAGCCAAGCCTTCTCCATGAGGCTGTAAGTCAAATATTTCATCTTGACTATCCGTGTTTTTTGCTGATTTCTAAAGCATAGAGTTTTTGTATAGGTCTCTTTAATTTTCCTCCTGAAGTCTTTACCAGTGCAGACCTAATTAAATTGTCTTTGCCAACAAACAACTTCAATTATGCCAAGCTTCAAGCATTGCCTTGGTCTTTCATCCCCAATGAATGTATGCCACGTCTTCCATAACTGATCTTGTAGCTCTTCAAGGTACTTGAACCTTCTGGTTAACTCTTCTTGAGTGCTTTGGATAGGCTGAAAGTCTTCTGGCAAACTGAGGCTTGATGTTAATCGTTTACCACAAAAAAATGATTTGGTGTCAATGGCTCTGCATCCTGCATACTGTTATAAATAAAGGTGATAGGCCTACTGTTCACCATTGCTTTTATTTCACACAAAACTGTGCAGAATTCTTCTTTGCTCAAATGAGCATTAGCTAAAAGTTTCTTTAATGGACACTTTACACTTTTCACTAGCCTTTCCCAAAATCCTCCCCACCATGGTGCTCTCTCAACAATAAACTCCCACTGTACCCCATGGTGTGAAAAGTAGGATTGGAATCCCTCCTCTTTTAGCAAGGACCAAACTTCTTGGAGTTCCTTTGCAGCCCTTTTGAAGGTTTTTGCATTATCCGATATCATTTTATTTGGGAAACCCCTTCTGTTCACAAACCTTTTAAAGGCCAAAAGAAATACATCACTACTTAAGTTGCTTACCAACTCCAAATGGATTGCTCTGGTGGTAGCACATGTGAAAAGACATATATAACCTTTGTTAGACTCCCCTTGCTCGTACACATAGACTGGACCTGCGAAGTCTACTCCCACTACATCAAATGGGGCAGTATAGACACACCGTTCTCTTGGAAGTGGAGCCACCTTTTCATAATAAGGCTTTGCACTCCAACGCTTGCAAACCACACATTTATGCAAGACCTTTTTTACTACTTGTCTAATTTTGGGAATCCAAAACTGTTGTCTGATCTCTATTATCACTTCTCTAACTCCAGCATGTAACAACTTATGATGCGTATCCAGGATCAAAAGTTCCACAAAGTGCCCCCAGAAGGTAGCAAAATTGGATGTCTTTCCTCCTCTGGAAGCCCAGAAAACTGTAGTCTACCTCCTATTCTCAATAAATCCTGATCCAAAAACACATCCAAACCCTTGAGAGCAGAATGTGTTGGTAGAACCTGTAATGGACGGCTGGTGAGCAATTCCCTCTTCACCAAATTTTCCTTCTGCACATATACCACCCAGTATTGCCTGGCTTGCTGAATCTCCTTACTGTTCAGAATTCCTTCCCTTGTTTCTCCCTTAATATTGTTGGTAAATCTATATACCCATGCTGTAACTCTTAACAACCTTTTCAGACTGCTAATGTCCTCAAGCCTCAATATGGGGTCCTGCTGCGTAACTTGACAACTGTTCACAGTGCATTTTCTCATTTCACTCACCCATTCTTCTTGAGCCTGGCATTCTCCTACAATAGGCTGATTAGGCCAGTTTTCGCTTCCAAGTTTTAGCCACTCTGGCCCATTCCACCACAAACTTGACTGTGTAAGATCTTTCACTGAAATTCTTCGTGTTGGTAAATCAGCTGGGTTTTGGGTGCCTGGACAATGCTTCCATTGCTTGGGATCTGCGTGTGCTTGAATTTCCTCCACCCTATTGGCAACAAATGGTTTCCATTTCCTTGTTTGGCTTCTTAACCAGTGCCAAACTATAGTGGAGTCGGTCCATTAATAGCTTGGAATTTCATAGAGGGCCAAAGACTTTTGCACTGTAACTGCAAGCCGACTAGCAATAACTGCACCCATCAATTCCAACCTTGGAATAGAAAGCCTTTTCAAAGGTGCTACTCTGCTCTTTGCAGCAACCAACCTGCAACTTACTTCCTCTTTGAATGTGCCTCTTATATAAATACAAGTTGCATAGGCTTCCTCACTTGCATCACAAAAGATGTGCAGCTCCAAATTGTCTGGACTATTGTTCAACTCTCCAAAGTACCATCTTGGGATTTCAATGTCTCCAAGATGTGCCAATTCTTTGAACCAATATTTCCACCTTACCACCATATGATCAGGTAAGTCTTGGTCCCAACCAAGTCCAATTTCCCAGAGGCTCTGAAACCAAATTTTTTACTTTATCACAAATGGAGCCAGGAATCCAAGAGGATCAAAGACCTTTGAAGCCAAACTAAGAGCTGTACGTTTTGTCCACCTTGTCTCATTCTCAGCCAGCTCTACTAAAGATTTCCCATTGAAGGTAAACAAATCCTCTCCTTGCTGCCAAACAATGCCTAGCACTTTGGGTCTATTGCCCACAATTCCTTAATACCAGAATCCTCAATACTTTCTGCTGCATCAGGTACTACACCGGACTGACTCATAAACTCTTGTAATTGAGAATGATTGGTCTGCCATTTTCTAAGCTCCATGCCAGCCAGCCTCATTATAGCTCTAGCCTCCTTGAATATCTGTTTAGCCATTTCTGTATTATCCACGGAACACAGCAAATCATCAACATAAAATTTTTTTCTTATGTGTTCAATAGTGTTAGGATAGACTTCAGAATATTTCTTAAAATGGTAATGCATAGTAGCTGCCAACAGAAATGGACTAGAGCTGAGGTCAAACAACACTGACTTCATTCTATATGCTTGAACCTTAGGTTCATTTTCCAACAAGTCTTTCGTATCCACCCACAGATACCTTACTGCATCTCTGTCCTCTGGTTTTAACTTTATCCGCAAAAAGGCTTGCTTCACATCTGCAGTCAATGCTACTCTATCAAACCTGAATCTCAGTAACAAGGAAAATAAATGCATTTAAATTTGGCCCAGCATCCAAACAGTCATTCAAGGACACACCACCTTTGTCCTTGGCTGAGCCATCAAAAACTACCCTCAGTTTGATGGTAGTTTTGTCTCGCCGTACCACTGCATGGTGTGGCAGATAATGTACCTCCTGGCTCACCAGCTCACCTTGCACCCTTTCAGCATAGCCCTCCTTTACATAGCTTAGGATGGCCTCATTGTATTCAATTAACAACTCATTTTTTCTTAGCCTGTACAATGAAGTCTCCAGCCTCCTATTAGCTAGCTGAAGGTTTGAACTGGGTTTGCAAGAATCCTTCCAAGGGAGACCAACTTCATAGCAACCATCTCTAAACCCAATCCCTTTTTCAAATTGCTCTAGAACATCACTGTTCACTGTACTTGCCTGCTTCTCCTGTTTGTCCTTTATGCCAATGGATTCAAGTTCCCAAAAGGCTTTCAAATGCCTTTCCAAACTATGGCTGTTCTCGTCAGTCTTAACAAAAAGAGCTTTAACCTCCATTTCATTGCAATAGCTACCATGTAGCATCCAGCCTAGCTTACTTTCAATAGCTACCGGACCTCGAGATGTGCGGACAATATTACCAGTGAGGAAGTCCCAGTAATAGTCAGCTCCAATCAAAAGACTAATATCTTCTGTTCCTTCAAACTTATTATTGCCCAAATTAATTCCTTTAACTTGCAATTCTTGGACACATGCCATATCTAAATAAGTAGTGATTGGAGCACAAAGTTCCTCAATCTTTACAGCTTAGACCTTGATAGTGGGACCTTGTGGTAACAACCCCTTAACCAGAACTTCTACCTTCTTAACTTTGGTTCGGTTTTGAACAGAACCCCCAGACCCAGAAATTCTTAAGTTTTCCCTGTTAAGTTCTTTAAACTTCAATTTTCTGGAAATTCAGGTCTTAATAAAGCTACACTGGCTACCACTATCAAACAACACTCTTACAGTAGCTTCTCCATCATTCCTAATTAATAATGCTGCAGCTGTTTGCAATAAGCCCCCTTTACTTTTACTCCCTTTCATAGCAGTGGCATGTGCCACTGATGTCTCTACTTCTGGAGTAGGTCTACTAGGAGTGTTTTCACACAATAATGGCTGATGCCGGCCATGGCATTTTTTGCACAAAATTTTAAACTTACAAAACCTTGCTCTGTGACCTTTCAAAAAACATTTAAAACATGCTGTGGACTTAGTTACCCTATCCTTTCTCTCCTCAACAGGTAAAGCCTCAGCCACCTCACATTTATATGACTTGTGGTTGCCTTCGCAAAATATGCATTCCTTGATTCCCTTTAATTTATTCTCAGAGGATGCATGTAGAGCTGACACTGTACCTGGGCTATTCCTTTTTGTAGAAACTTTGGTGCTGTGCCTGCCTTTGTCCCTTGTTTAACATCCCACTGTGCAAACTCAATTCCCTCTCGTCTTGCTAATTCTGTGCTAAAAGACTTAACATCTGCTGAAGGGGGATGTACACATGTTCTGTAGAGTGTCCCCTACTTAATTCAAGCAAAATTGAGCTAGGCAATTTAGACTCCAGTATAGTGACCAACATTATACCATACCTTTCCATTCCTACACCCAAGTTGTCCAGGGACCTAGTTCTACTTCAAATTCATCATATAACTGCCGTAACTTCCTTGACCTATTGGGATTATTAACAGGAGGTATAGCTAAAAGTTCGCAGGAGGTGGCTTTTAATTAAGATCTCTGGCTTACCAAACCGTTTCTTTAATATATCCCAAGCCACATTATAATTAGCCTCTGTTAATGCTAATCTGCTATTGTCTTTGCTGCCTCCCCTTCCAAGAGGGACTGCAAATAATTAAACTTCTCCACCGCACTTAACACTTGACTAGAATGAACTGCTGATTGAAAACGGTCTACCCATCCTTGCCATTCGTGAATACTCCCAGAAAATGTTTTGAGTACAAGCCTCGGTAATTGAACTGCAGATCTGTTAACGTTAACTTCACAAACACCATTTGTTGAGGGTTGTGTTTCATTATTAGACCTGGTCTCAAACTGTACTGAGATGCTAAACTCCTTTGCTCTGTGGCATACTTTAATTATATCATCAATAATCTCTTCAAAGTAAATTATGCTATTTTCTATGTCATCCTTTTCTATAAGAGCCTCAATTTTAACATTTACTTCGCTTAGAGCAACCTTTTTAGTTTCTAATATGGAAAGCTGCGCAGTCACTAAGCTTAAGTCCTCTTGCTCTATGGCAGAATCTATAGTGGCAATGACCTTTGTAATTAGACCTTTGTAGGTGCTTCTCCTTTTTTTGAACTTGTTCAATTCAGCTGCACTCATCTTCAATGCAAACAATAATTGGGCTCAATGCCAAATAAGCTGAATTGGCAAAAATATTTTACCAAACTAATCAAGCTCAAATTTTGCTTTTTTCAAATAAACTGAATTGCTTGGATGGGGTACTGACCAACCACTAGTATGGAATACCAAATTTTCCACCCAAGTAACTGGCGCACTGAAGTCTGCAACTTTCGCCTACGAATAATAAACGAAAATTAACCAAACCGGTAAAATGTAGGCCCAAAACAACGACAGACTAGTGGCCAAGTTTCGCAATTGGGTGACCAAACTTTCTACCCTGGGACCTTAACTCGATTATGCTCAACCCGTCCAAACCTAACTTGGGCTACAATTTGCACAATCAGAACTTTGCCGAAAAATAATCACTGACTCAGTGACTCAGTCTTGGGCTAGAATCCGGTTCCGAAGGACCATGTTATTTTTTTATTTTATTGGGTTCAGAATCCCAGCTGAGCCATGAACGGCCAAGCTCTGAAGGGCCAGTTTAACCTACAGCCCAAGTTAAGCTAGACTAAAAACTTACGGACTTGGAGGTCCTATTAGGTCCTACCTCAGGGTTGCTGACTCGATGTGGGCCTACCTTAGGCCTCAGTTGCATAAAATTAAGATAAAAAACAAAAGGGGCACTATTTATGGTCTTCTTTCTAAACCTTCCAACAACAACACAACCTGCACCATTGCACGATGCAACAATCTTGTATCTAAACAACCAAACTGAATTGCAAGAGAGCTCTCTATAAGACCACACCCTGTAAGTGCCGCATTCAACAAACGAGTAGGAAGGACGCGCAGTGCTCCCCAAAAAAATGATGCCACAAGAGTGCCCAAACAATGCTGCCACAAGAGCCCAAAAATGCTAGCTCTAAATTAAGTGAATTTTTCACTAACCTTACAATTATGAGATGGATATATATACACCTTAACTTAATATATACAAGCAATGCTGCATCAATCAGCTTAGTCATCATATCGCCGTGGGACAACAATGGCTCTTCCTCCTAGATTTTCTAACAACCAGCTCAAGGTACACTATTAGCAACAATAAACATTAGTAAAGCATTTGATGCTATCCCACGCTTCCCTCTCATAAACAAAATACTCAACACAAACATGCACAATAACACCAAAAAGTGGCTGAGCAACTATCTTCCAGGAAGATACTCACATGTCACATTTAATGGTAAGTCATCCAAAAACAAGCTTTTTCCGAACGGGGTCCCTGAAGGCTCTGTTCTCTCACCAACACTGTTCAACTTATATATGCATGACATTCCAACACCCATAAATAACAAGCTTACCGTATTATCATATGCAGATGACATCATTCTAACATCCACCTACAAACATACATAAACAGTATACAAGACTGGCTCACGCAAAATAGACTCAAAGTAGCACCCACAAAATCAACCATCACCTTGCTAACAAGCAACACAAAAGAACACCAGATAACTCCACAGATTACACTAAACAACACCAACATTCCATACACTCACAGGACCAAAATACTTGGGGTCACATACAACACATCATTATCTTTTGCAAACCACATTCAGGACATTAAAACCAAATGTACGTCAAGACTTAACACGCTTAGGGTACTAACAGGCACAAACTTTGGACACCAGCAGGAAACAACATCACTCATATGCAAACAATATATTCGCTCAGTTATGGACTATGCTAGCCCATGCTGAGCACCTATTATCTCAAACACACACATAAACACCTTACAGACAATACAAAACAACGTACTTCGTCTCATTACAGATGTACTCAAACAACACCAATAGAATACCTGCACACACAAACAAAAATACTGGAAGTTAGGGAACATTTAGACATGAGGGGAACACAATTCATGGCAGCAGCGACAACTAACCCACAACACCCTTGCCACTACATGTACAATCATGCACCAACACCTCGTACCATTAAGGTAACACCAGAGAGACATTATAACCAAATACTCCATTCCATACTACGCCCCACAGACATCACACAGTACAGAAAACACATACACACACACCTAACCCACAAAGCACTGACACGACTCGGTCCGAATGCGGTCCTTGGTGCGAAGCCGCCACCCATTGACAGGTCAGAGACCAGCCTGAGCAGATCGGATCGAGTTAATTTAGCACGATTCCGATGTGGACATCACCCCCAACTTACAGACATATAAACACAGACTAGACAACTCCACAGACGACAGGACACACCACAAACAATTGAACACATTATGACATACTGTACCGCTCTAGCACAACATAGAGCACAACACAACATCACTAGTGCGCTGAACCTCTAGTCCACTCCGGAGAGGGCGATCGGTTACCTGCGTGCCGCCGGCTTGCTCGATCAGGGTGGGCTGATCGGCTAACCACAACAACAACTCATATCACTAACGTATGTAAAACTACCACTGGTTGCCCCTAATACATCTGCATCACTTATACTTAATTTGGCCGACTCGCACATGTTACCCAATTCTACAAAGAATTCCGAGTTCACATGGGCGCTAAAAGTCCCCCATTAAATTTATTATACAGTGAGAATATTTGGGGTTATTTGATAATGACTTTATTTTATACAGCAAATCAATGTATTCATCTAGATTACTGCCGTTGTTGTATGGTAAATAGCAGTTTACAATTAATATGCAATCATTGTTCACTTGTGATTCACTGCCTAACAACCTTACATTATTGCTTGTTAAAAATTTTATATGTTTTGGCAAATTTTTCCTTATTAAGAAAGCAACACCACCAAAAGGCCTACCGTTCATTAATTCATCTGACAAGTCTACCGCTGATGACGCATGGTACATAAAGTCATCATGGATGGTAGAGAGGAATTTTAGCTCTTGCTTAGGTAGCCATTGCTCTTGCAGGAGTATCATATCTGCACTGTCACAGATTTTATGAACATCTACAATTGAATTCCTCACTGACCTTACGTTATATGAGACTATTTTCATTACCGTTAGGGCGCCTATTATTATTATTATTATTATTATTATTATTATTATTATTATTTTGCCTGTTATCAAATCTCCTGGAAAAGTGAATAAACTTAACAACAATACCTTCTGGCCACTGACACATTGTACGGGTTGAAATGCGAATTTATACCTTTAATTATTACTTTATATATATATATATATATATATATATATATATATATATATATACAGCGTGTCCCAAAGAAATGTGTAGCGGATATCGACAAGAAATAGACCAACAAATCGACAGACATACTTTCTTTCCACGCTACCATAAAACAGTTTGGAACACGTGGACAAAAGTCAAACAATGGAAAGTCTGTGTCCTCCCAAGAAAGGCGCGAATGAAGCCTTTGTAAATTAAAGGACACGCGGACCGAGCGTCTTAAGATTTGGTATAGTCCTACGTCACCAGGGTATAAAAGCGAGCTTCCATTTGCTTTCATTCTCACTCACTCACTCGTACGCACGTCATCACGTGAGCAGCGCGTCCACCAGCCGTTTTCCGGCCCCCTGGCCGGGGGCCACGGCCGCTACTTTCTTCAGGGCCTACAATTTGTCTTCACGTAAGATCTAAAGACCACCTACAGAAGCAATCCAACGAGGCCCAACCGGAATCACTTCGGGCCTGCGGTTTGCCGGGTCGGCCTTCAAGTTTCTCCACATTCCTCGAGATATATTCCTGCAAGATCATAAGGCCAGCCTGCATCTCGAGAAGTAACATCACCTCAGGCTTCCGAACGAAGCCTACATCCATCATCTCAAGAGGCTTAACGGACAACGACAACTCCGAGTATTCGGTAATAGATCTTTCTCCAACCCACCTTCAAGCGTTACATCGTCCGGCTAAGATAAGTACCTCCTATTCTAAGTACTCTTGTGAAGCCTACATTAGCCTACCGCCGAACGGTAGGCTATACTCCCAAAGTGTGTAATCACGCGTCCATTGACTCCCGTTAATAACGCAGTAGGCCTATCATCCAATTCAAGTGTCATTTCAATACCGTTGTTTCCGTGTATCATCCGTCATTATGTTCAAGTCATATTTGTGTGTTAAATATTCTCTTGACGTAATCATTTAACATCACATGATGTTCTTATATATAAATGATACTGTGCAAGCATTTCAATCCATTATTATTAGGCCACATCAATTATTCTATGTGCATCCATGCAATCATTTAGCCTACTTAATCAGTGTCATGTTTTTCCATTCAATGTACCAAACGCACGTGCATTCTTTATATCATTAACTAGGCCTCTTCAATGTTACATGTCGCATGCCATTTACATACCATCGATGAGTATTACATTATTTATTACGTGTCAATTAAGCTATTAACATTTCATCTTATTAGCTAAGCCTATGCCATAAGCATAACGTAAAACTACCAATTAATTACTGTCAATTCTTGTTATATCACAGTGAATAAAATAACGGATTTATTTTCATAATAAACTACAAAAGTAAGGTGTCTTTCATAACCTTAATATTAATTTGCTTGAGCGTAAATCAAGCTGGTGACCCTCGCTGCCATTTCGGTCACTTCCAATAGTATGGTGGACCTAATCAAATACCCATTCATTCCAATCGGTGATACTCTATTACATCATAAATTATTATTAACCCAGCCTATCATTATAAAGCAGTCAGTCATTGCCTTAATCAATCGTTGCATACAATTAAATCATTATCACCTTAAACGGCTAAAACTAGGTCCACTATAAATTGGTGTAACCCCGGAGTGACTCGAAAGTAATTGCAAGTTAATTTTCACAGTGAACCTGTTGTTTAGTGGTTAGGGACATTTTCTTAATTTTAAGTATTCTTTTAGTGCAAATAACAAAATAGCGGTGATATCAAACATTTAAATTAATACACGGTACAACATATACGGCGCGTCAATAGGCCTATCTACATCTGTGACTGGTGTTATTTTCCCGTACACATTAGGCCACAAATACATTTACGGTTAATTTTGTTGGCACATGATAACACGTTTTCGCGCGAAAAATATGCAGCAGGAAAACAACAACGCCACTACATCCCACACCTACAGCGATTCCAAAATCCCCACTTTTTGGCCCGCGGATCCCCGTACATGGTTCTTACAGGTCGAATATCATTTCGAGTCCCAGAACATAACAAGAAGCGTGGCCAAGTTTAACATCGTAGCCGCGCAACTCACACCAGAGGTCGCTGGCGAGGTGCGAGACATTCTCGCCAAGAGGCCCTTAGAAAACCCCTATGAGACGTTGAAGACCGCCGTTTTGGAGCGAACGGCCATGTCAGAGCAAAATCGCCTCCGGAAATTACTCGCGACCGAAGAGCTTGGCGACAGATCCCCGTCGCAGTTCCTGCGACACATGCAGCAGCTCCTGGGGGATTCAGCCCACGTCATCGAGCACTCATTCTTCCGCCAACTTTTCGTACAACGCCTTCCACCGCAGGTCCAACGAGTGCTGGCGGTGACGAAACCAGACATTCCGTTGAAGGACCTGGCGGATATAGCGGACAGGGTTTTGGACATAGAAACGCCACAAGTGGCCGCAGTCGCCTCACCACCCCCTCCCCCAACCGCGCCCGACAACAACTTGGTGGAGACCGTCGCGAAGTTGACCATCATGGTAGAAGGACTTTTTCGCGATGTACGCGGGATGCAAACGCGTGAACGAAGCAGATCACGCGACCCTCAGCACCGCAACTCACGACCCCGTTCCCGTTCCCGCACCCCCGGTTCCAACGACGAACCGGGCGTATGCTGGTACCACAGGACATTCGGCGATCAAGCCCGGAAATGCACGGCTCCCTGTCTTCGGGCGGGAAACGTAGCAGCCGAGCATTAACGGCGTCTCATGCTCAAGGCTTCCACGGCGTCCGCCTATTCTTCGTCACAGACGCCCATTCCAAGATACGTTTCTTGGTCGATACCGGCGCCCAAGTCAGTCTCCTCCCCCCCTCCCCACAAGAGCGGTTACATCCCAGTTGGGAGACTGAATTACACGCGGTGAACTCGACTCCCATTCAAACATTCGGTCAAAAATCCCTTTCCCTCAACCTCGGACTTAGGAGAACCTTCCGTTGGGTTTTTCTCATCGCCGACGTGCAACAGCCAATCTTAGGTGCAGATTTTCTGCAGCATTACGACTTAGGAGTGGACGTTAGACGCCGGAGACTCATCGACCACAAGACCAGCCTCAGCGTGCAAGGCGTTTTCTCCCGTACGTCAGCGCCTCCGCCAGTATATTCGGTGGCTCGCCCTGAGTCACCGTACGGTACACTACTGGCTGAGTTTCCATCGGTGACACGCCCTTGCAACCGCGAGCTGCCAGTGAAGCACAATGTGCTACACTACATTCAGACTGCAGGACCCCCGAAGAATGCTCGTCCTCGACGTTTGGCTCCGGACCGTCTGCGCATCGCAAAGGCAGAGTTCGAACACATGATCGAACTAGGAATCGTCCGGCCTTCCAAAAGCCCTTGGGCCGCACCGTTACACATGGTCCCCAAGAAGACTGAGGGCGACTGGCGTCCTGTGGGCGATTACAGGGCGCTCAACACTTGCACAGTGCCCGACCGCTACCCTCCCCCCCTTCTGCACGATTTTGCCGCCAATCTCTCTGGGTGTACGGTTTTCTCCAAACTGGACCTCGTCAGGGCCTACCATCAAATCCCGGTAGCCCCAGAGGACGTTCCTAAAACCGCGATAATAACGCCCTTTGGGCTTTTCGAATACATCCGCATGCCTTTCGGCCTCCGGAACGCGGCACAGACTTTTCAGAGATTTATCGACGACGTCCTTCGGAGTCTCCCCTTCTGTTTTGCCTACATAGACGACCTCCTCATTGCCAGCAGCGATGAAATGGAACATGTCAAACACCTTCGGCAGGTTTTCGCTCGACTCGATGAGTATGGAGTCGTCATCAACCCCAGCAAGTGCCAGTTTGGCGTCCCCGAACTGCAGTTCCTCGGTCATCAAATTACAGGCAACGGTATCTCCCCCAACCCCCATAAGGTCGACGTTATTAAGGAATTTCCCCCCCCTACCACGCAAAGAAAACTGCGGGAATTTTTAGGTATGATAAACTTTTATCGCAGATTCATTCCCCATGGCGCGCACCTCCTCCGCCCTTTGCATGCCCTGCTGCGCCCCTGCAGGAGGGGGTCCTCTACGTCAATTCCATGGCCTGAAGAGGCCCAGCGAGCGTTCGAGTCGGCTAAGTCAGCCCTCATTGATGCGACCCAGCTGTCTCACCCTCATCCTGACGCAGAGATCAGCCTCGTCGTGGATGCTTCTGACACTGCGGCAGGCGCTGTATTACAACAAGCGTCAGGAGATGGTTGGCAGCCCTTAGCCTTTTTCTCACGCGCATTCAAACCAACGGAAACCAGATATAGCACTTTCGGTCGAGAATTGCTTGCGGTTTATCTGGCGACCAAACACTTCCGCCACTACTTAGAGGGAAGAGAATTCATTATATACACGGATCATCGTCCGCTAACGTTTGCCATCAATTCCCAATCCGACCGGTATTCCCCCAGGGAAATGAGACATTTGGACTACGTCTCACAATTCACTGGCGATCTTCGTCACATAAAAGGCCACGCAAATACCGCAGCGGACGCTCTATCGCGAGTCACGATTAATGCGTCCCTTGTTCCCGCCAGCGGTGACGTCATCGACTACGAAGCTATAGCAGAAGCTCAACGAGGAGACGATGAACTGCAACAGCTCAGTAGTGCATCCACGTCGTTACAACTGGAAGAAATTCCATTGCCTTCTTCCTCACGGACCCTCACGGTCGACGTTTCTACAGGATCACACCGTCCTTTCGTCCCCGAGAAATTCCGACGCGAAATTTTTAATAGGCTTCATTCTCTTTCTCACCCCGGAATTCGCGCGTCTCAGGCTCTCGTCACCTCTCGTTTCGTCTGGCCCAGCATCAACCGTGACGTCAGACGTTGGGGCCCAAGCTTGCATAAAGTGCCAGAAAGCAAAATTCAACGTCACACGACGGCACCTTTAGCTGTTTTTCGCCCCCCCGACGCACGTTTCGATACGTACATCTGGACTCGTCGGCCCATTTCCATACTCAGAAGGTTACATGTACCTCCTCACCTGCGTCGATCGATTCACGCGTTGGCCTGAGGCGATCCCTATAAAGGACATCACGGCTGAATCCGCCGCCCGCGCTTTCGTCAGTGGTTGGGTGTCCCGTTTTGGAGTCCCATCAACAATCACTACTGACCGTGGTCGGCAATTCGAATCCGCTCTGTGGAAGAGCCTGACACAAATTTTAGGTTGTTCCCGGATTCGGACTACAGCATATAGGCCCATGGCCAATGGCCTCGTCGAGCGACTACACCGTCACCTGAAGGCGTCCCTAAGGATGACCACCACCGGCCCACGTTGGACCGACGCCCTTCCCTTGTCCTCCTGGGAATTCGGGCAGCGCTCAAGGATGACCTGCAATGTACATCGGCCGAATTGGTGTACGGTACTCCTCTGCGGCTACCCGGCGAATTCTTCACTTCGTCAGGAGCACATCCTCCGGTGGACGGCAGCACGTACGCCGACGCCTTAAGGGCGACCATGCGCAATTTTCGTCCGGTTTCCCCGCGTCATCCCACTGCACGTCGCATTTTTGTCCCCGCCCGGTTGTCCTCCTGCACCCACGTCTTCGTCAGAAACGACACCATCCGTCCTCCCCTACAACATCCATACGATGGGCCTTTTCCTGTGCTGCGGAGGGGTGACAAAACTTTCATCCTCGACCGGGCGGGACGCAAGGACGTAGTGTCAATCGACCGCCTAAAGCCGGCGTACCTCGAGGACGACGCAATTTCCCCAACAGTTTCCCCACAACCGACTACAGCAGACACAATTCTCCCCATTTCCCCAACCCAAGAAGATGTCTCGCGCCCTCCCGCCAACGAAACACCGCCAGACACACGAACGGGTGTCCGTACTCGGAGCGGCCGCGTCAGTTTCGCCCCGAAATGGTGATCCTTTTATCATCGTTCCTTCGTCTCTGAGAGGGAACTACTTGTAGCGGATATCGACAAGAAATAGACCAACAAATCGACAGACATACTTTCTTTCCACGCTACCATAAAACAGTTTGGAACACGTGGACAAAAGTCAAACAATGGAAAGTCTGTGTCCTCCCAAGAAAGGCGCGAATGAAGCCTTTGTAAATTAAAGGACACGCGGACCGAGCGTCTTAAGATTTGGTATAGTCCTACGTCACCAGGGTATAAAAGCGAGCTTCCATTTGCTTTCATTCTCACTCTCACTCACTCGTACGCACGTCATCACGTGAGCAGCGCGTCCACCAGCCGTTTTCCGGCCCCCTGGCCGGGGGCCACGGCCGCTACTTTCTTCAGGGCCTACAATTTGTCTTCACGTAAGATCTAAAGACCACCTACAGAAGCAATCCAACGAGGCCCAACCGGAATCACTTCGGGCCTGCGGTTTGCCGGGTCGGCCTTCAAGTTTCTCCACATTCCTCGAGATATATTCCTGCAAGATCATAAGGCCAGCCTGCATCTCGAGAAGTAACATCACCTCAGGCTTCCGAACGAAGCCTACATCCATCATCTCAAGAGGCTTAACGGACAACGACAACTCCGAGTATTCGGTAATAGATCTTTCTCCAACCCACCTTCAAGCGTTACATCGTCCGGCTAAGATAAGTACCTCCTATTCTAAGTACTCTTGTGAAGCCTACATTAGCCTACCGCCGAACGGTAGGCTATACTCCCAAAGTGTGTAATCACGCGTCCATTGACTCCCGTTAATAACGCAGTAGGCCTATCATCCAATTCAAGTGTCATTTCAATACCGTTGTTTCCGTGTATCATCCGTCATTATGTTCAAGTCATATTTGTGTGTTAAATATTCTCTTGACGTAATCATTTAACATCACATGATGTTCTTTATATAAATGATACTGTGCAAGCATTTCAATCCATTATTATTAGGCACATCAATTATTCTATGTGCATCCATGCAATCATTTAGCCTACTTAATCAGTGTCATGTTTTTCCATTCAATGTACCAAACGCACGTGCATTCTTTATATCATTAACTAGGCCTCTTCAATGTTACATGTCGCATGCCATTTACATACCATCGATGAGTATTACATTATTTATTACGTGTCAATTAAGCTATTAACATTTCATCTTATTAGCTAAGCCTATGCCATAAGCATAACGTAAAACTACCAATTAATTACTGTCAATTCTTTGTTATATCACAGTGAATAAAATAACGGATTTATTTTCATAATAAACTACAAAAGTAAGGTGTCTTTCATAACCTTAATATTAATTTGCTTGAGCGTAAATCAAGCTGGTGACCCTCGCTGCCATTTCGGTCACTTCCAATAGTATGGTGGACCTAATCAAATACCCATTCATTCCAATCGGTGATACTCTATTACATCATAAATTATTATTAACCCAGCCTATCATTATAAAGCAGTCAGTCATTGCCTTAATCAATCGTTGCATACAATTAAATCATTATCACCTTAAACGGCTAAAACTAGGTCCACTATAAATGTATACCCACTTTGTTCGATAATACCAGCTATGAGGATAATAAATATATTACTTTTTATATGTTTTCTAATAAAGAATTTTCCTTATTAAGAAAGCAACACCACCAAAAGGCCTACCGTTCATTAATTCATCTGACAAGTCTACCGCTGATGACGCATGGTACATAAAGTCATCATGGATGGTAGAGAGGAATTTTAGCTCTTGCTTAGGTAGCCATTGCTCTTGCAGGAGTATCATATCTGCACTGTCACAGATTTTATGAACATCTACAATTGAATTCCTCACTGACCTTACGTTATATGAGACTATTTCATTACCGTTAGGGCGCCTATTATTATTATTATTATTATTATTATTATTATTATTATTTTGCCTGTTATCAAATCTCCTGGAAAAGTGAATAAACTTAACAACAATACCTTCTGGCCACTGACACATTGTACGGGTTGAAATGCGAATTATACCTTTAATTATTACTTATATATATATATATATATATATATATACACAGCGTGTCCCAAAGAAATGTATACCCACTTTGTTCGATAATACCAGCTATGAGGATAAAATAAATATATTACTTTTATATGTTTTCTAATAAAGAATTTTCTCCTGAATCTAAATATGTAATTATTTTTATTAAAATTGAAAAACAAAAAGGTTACAGATGTTTAAATTATAATTATTATTTTCGAGACTTCATGTGCGATATTTCTAATATTTTAACCGACTGTTTTGAGATACTTATGTTTAGTGTTGATATTGAAGCATAAATGTTGTAATTATTAGTTAATTCAAAAAATTTACAAATTCCATGGTTAAATGACACTTTATCTAAGATGTTCAAATTGTCGTTAGAAAAGAACAAACGTCGCAGAGTTATAAGATGTTAGATAAGGTTAGAGCAAAACTGTAGTCTTGCCTAATTAGAACTCAACGAAATGGCTAGGCTAAGCTAGGCACTAAACATAAGTATCTCAAAACAGTCGGTTAAAAGGCAGGCCAGGCCATAAAAAAAAATATTAGAAAATATCGCACATGAAGTCTCGAAAATAATAATTCTAATTTAAACATCTGTAACTTTTTTGTTCTTCAATTTTTAATAAAAATAATTACGTATTTAGATTCAGGAGAAAATTCTTTAGTAAAAAACATATAAACAGTAATATATTTATTATCCTCATAGCTGGTATTATCGAACAAAGTGGGTATACATTTCTTTGGGACACGCTGTATATATATATATATATATATATATATATATCTTAACTTAATATATACAAGTAATGATGCATTAATTAGTTTAGTCATCATATAGCTTTGGGATAACAATGGCTCTTCTTCTAGATTTTCTAGCATGGAAGTCTAACTGGCTAAAAAATGCCCCGACATCATATTTAACACTGGTGAATGAAATTTGTAATTTGTATTGTTCGCATGGGAGGGCGCTGCGAGTTAATTTTTGAATGAACTTTATCAATGACATGAACTTCTGTAATAAGACCTGGCAAATGATATTAGACCATGGTGTTGACTGGCTAGATATTGGTACACTTTGATCAAAGCCTATTGCAGTTATCATATCACTCAGGTGTCATACGTACCAAAGATTTATCTTGTGGGAAGCAATGAAAGTTATATTGTACGATTTCCTTTTATCTGGACGTTATTTTTGTTTTTTGTATTGTTGCTAACTTGGTACTATTACTATTATCATGAATGTTTTTATTAAAAATAATTGGGCCTGTCCGGGATTTGAACCCGGGACCTCTCGCACCCTAAGCGAGAATCATACCCCTAGACCAACAGGCCAACTCCCAGACGCTCTTTCTTTTTTCTGCATTTATTTTTAAGTTATTTTCAGTGCTTTGTTTTGTGTGATTAAATTTCTCTCTCTCTCTCTCTCTCTCTCTCTCTCTCTATATATATATATATATTATATATATATTAATTTCTTTTTTACAGGATATTATCCCCCTACTTATTCAATGTTTATATGAATAATCTGTCTATTGTACTGAACACTTGTAAAATAGGTTGCTATCTTGGTACAATGTTAATCATCTGTTGTGTGCAAATGATCTAGTTCTTATTTCTTCATCTGTAAAAGGGCTCAGCACCCTTGAAAGTTTGTGAAAGGTATGGGAAGTATAATGACATAAAATATAATCTCACTCAAAGTCATATGATTATGAGAACCAAGGCTTACAAATTTATAAAGTTTCCTGAATTTCAATTGAATGGTATGGTGCTGTCAAAGGTGACCCAGACTAAGTACTCGTATCTTGGCCACATATTAACTAACAATCTTTCAGACGACTGATATTCTAAGGTAGTGTAGACAATTATATGCTCAGAGAAATACTTCGATTAGAAAATTTCATATGTTTACATTATATGTTAAGTTGATCTTGTTCAAAACTTTTTGTACTCCAGTGTATACAGCTCATTTGTGGTGGAACTACAGGATGTATAATATGAGAAAACTGTATGTTGCCTATAATAATATTTTTAGGAGTTTATTAAGAACTCCAAGATTTACAAATAGTGCTCCTTCTAGTGCTAGTGTGCTGTTTATAGTCAATAAGGTGCCTAACTGTGCCAATGTCATACGCAATTTTGTATTTAGATTTATCACTAGGCTTGGTGAGTCAGTCAGGGCCGTGCCGACATTTTGCCGCCTGAAGCGAGATATAATATGGCGCCCCTTTTTTTATTTTACTAAACTAAGTCATTTAGTTCTATGTTAAAAAAGTAGGACATAATAAAAAAAATGTATTTATTCATATAATATAATTACTTGCATTTATTAAAAACAAAATCAGAAAATCGGGTATAATTTTTCTTTTTCATATTTATATATTTATTTAGGAAGCTTACAAATAAAAGGAACAAATACTTAATCTGCTCCATTAAGAGAAAAAATTAAGAAGTGATAAATATTTTTTACAAAATTATTAAATTTAAGAACAGTATATAATTAAATATTAATTTACCTATGAAAATCAAAGAAGGGAAAAAGATAGAAATTCAAAAACACTGCGAGCTTTCAATTTGGCAAAAGTATCAATTGTATCCAAATAATGCAAAGAATTTGCCATCTCACTTTCAATGGACAATATGGCCAAACCTACTAACCTTTCTTGGCCCATAGTTGTTCTTAGGTAATTTTTTATTATCTTGAGTTTTGAAAAACTCCTTTCTCCACTGGCAACGGTTACAGGTAGAGTTAAGGGGATACGGTGACAAACCAATGTATTCGGAAAAATAGTGACGAAATCATGAGAATAGATATAATTTAATATCTCTAATGGAGTTATTCGTGGAGATGAAAACGGTGAATGATTCTCCAATTCAAATTTAAGCTCCATTCCATATACATCCATATCATCTCCATCTATTAGAACAATGGGGATGTCTCTACAATTTTTTTTAAGAGTATCTGAATCCATATTTTTTATGTTATAAACACGGTAAAATATTTGAAATATTTAAATTAATTAAGCAAGACTGCAAGAGTACCTCTTCACTGTAGTTACAACTAATAACAATTAAATTAAATCAGGAGCGGCTCGCAGGAAGGCACTGTGGAACTGCAGCACCCCCATGATCTTATGATCTTTATATTTAAATATTTAAAATAGCCTCTCTGATTGTTTTTTTTTCAATGAAGTTTGAGTTTTTAAATCAGATTATATCCTTTTTTCCTTAAACTATTTCAATGCCGAACGAATGAATCACGAAAGTAGCTTCAGCCTTCCCGTGGAACTGCGTACTTAACAGTTCCAGATTTTGTTCGAAACGCTTGAAACCTCGGTGGCGGACGTACGAAGAGCGAGTCAGAATCGCAGGTTTAAGAGGATCCAAAGCACTGTGGACAGAGCAGTGCCGATTTGTTTGTTTGACGTGGTAGTTGTGTTGTTGTATCGTTTGCTAATTCGAAATTTAATTTCCGAATTGCATTTATCAATGATTCGTTATCATTTATTTTTTGTCGTGAGATTGAAGTTAATTATATAATAATTAGATTATTTACAATATATAGCTTTCATTTCTTAGAATATTTTTTGGCTCAGAATAAAAACAGAAGAATGGAATTTGTTTATAAATAAAATTTTTTGGCAAATTCGAAATTACCCGTTAAGCGTAAGTACCCTATAATTGATTTTATGATACTATTTTACTTATTTTTATGACTGAGTAGTGAGTAGTTATCTATTTATCTATTCGAGTTTCTCTCTCATATATATATATATATATATATATATATATATATATATATATATATATATATATATATATATATATATATATATATATATATATATATATATATATAATCGACACAATTGTTCGCAATTTCTGAGGCAGCACCCCCATAACTAGGCTGACCATACGTACCGTTTTGAACGGGACAGTGCCGTTTTTTTATGGGTTCTGTATGGGTTCTGTCACTGAAGAATAATTGTAAGCTCAATATGTTTATGTACTTACTTTTTCATGAATACAGAATATTACATAACCCCCGTCCCTTTTTTGCCATCCCAATGTCCCGTTTTTGTCTCGAGGAAATATGGTCAGCCTACCCATAACTGAAAGTCACGAGCCGCCACTGCAATTAATATTTTGAGCTCCTTTAGATATGATCATACATAACATGTTTTGGAATCTGGTGACTTTTTTAAATGTAGCACGTGTGTCGCGCGTTGTCTTACTACCGACAACCCAGTATGTTTGTGAATTGACAAATATATATGGGTATCAATGTGTAAATCATGATGGAAAAGTGAAAACATTAATTATTTTACAAGTCTATAGAATCTCATGTATATTATGCGACTGAAGATTGAAATTTCCTCATTTTGTAGTTTTAGATTCAATTTTAAATATCCAGCGAGAACCAGGATTTTAGCACTGTTATAAATACTATTTTTATATGTTAAAAGCAGACTTTGAGAAAAATGTAACCAACATGGAAACAATTTTAATTGGGAAGGAAGCGTTCGAACTTCAATCTATTATGCTTGCATGTATGGTATGTCACCCTTCCATGTTAACATTTCTAAAGTTAACTTTTTTACATTTTTATTGATGTCAAATTTTTGGCGCCCCTTCCCAAAGGCACCTGAGGCGGCCGCCTCACCCATCGGCACGGCCCTGGAGTCAGTTAATGAGATAATAGAAACCATGGTTAGTATGATCTCCGATATATTTTATAGATCTCAAGTCTGGAAGCATTGGCATAGGCAACTGTGTGTTTATTATTCATAGTGTTTTACTGGCCTACATAGTCAGTGCTCCAGACAACTATCTCTTAACCTTCTATAGACCACGTGTTTAATGTTTGTACCTGTTGAGTCTGAAATAAAGTTGTTGTTACACTTCATTTGCAAAACATGAAGCCAAAATTAACAACCATTTCAGACCGATATTTATCCATTTGAACTACATGACGCAGACTAGTCAGAAAAATCATCAATTGGATTTGCATTTTGTATTGATCACTTCAGAGGTCAGAGGGCGCTGAGAGTAAATTTTTGTATGAACGTTTGTCAATGAACCTTTATGATAAGACTCCGTAGGTAGGCTTCGTTTTGATTTCGGCCTCTTTCTAAAAATATTGTGATGGTCGGTGAACCTTTGTAGTAATCGGACGTGCCTCAATTGCTTGTTAAGACAAAGTTCAAATTCTTTTTAAGACTTTTCGGTTAACCTTCGTAGTTATAAGACGTACCTAGAATTGCTTGAAATCAAAGAGTTTAAATTAGATTACTGAAACAAGTTAGTTTCAGCCTGGTTATACATTTTATACCCTGATAGTGTAACCATTAAACTTAATAATCCACTTTTCTTACATTAAGTGCAGACTCTAAGTGTCACAACAAAGGGCCAGGCTTTGCCTGGCTAAGGCTTGGCCAATTAGGCCTAGGCTCATATACTGAGATTCGTACTTAAAACTTCTATCGATTGATAATTACGATTTAGACTTTATCACTTTTTAATTGTAACCTAGTCTCTGAATAGGATAGGTCCATTGTGTTAGGGGTCCTCGGCTCAGCTCGGGCTTTTGCCTAGCCTGAGTACGGGGATTCGCCTGGTTACGATATGGATGCCAGTTCGGACCTCGAGAGGTTGCGAGGTAAGAGGTTGCATGAGTCTGATTCAGAGGAGGATGTCTCTCTTGCTCCATCAGTTCTTCGGGCTCATTCTCCTTCTTTGCGTTCGCCCCCACCAAAGGTTCGGAGTAGAGAGGTGGATGGGCCTTGTGAGGCTGGTGTGGTTGGAGGGGTTTCTCCCCAATCTGGTCTCCAGGGACTGGATAATGTTGGGCCTAGCCGGCCTCCTCCTCCTGCGCCTCTGGCCCCTGTAGATTCGGAGCTCTCAGACCCAGTGAGGGCATCCTTTTTATATAAAATTACTCCCAAGAAACAAGATATCTCTTTTGCGTCAAGACCTTTGGCCTTTAGCATAGGACTAAGGGATTCGCCTTTCCATGGGTTGGGTATGCAGGCACCAATTTTCCAGAGACGCTCTGGCACGGTGCAAATAAAAACTACCTCTGCCCTTCCCTCCCAGTTTTTGGGAACTCCCTGGAAGTTGGGCCCATGGGAGGTGGATTGTTCTTTAGTTAACGATACTCATATTGTGCATGGTGTTATAGGACCTATAGATTTGGAGGAAGATCTACTAGCTATTAAGGATGAGTTAATTCATAATATTATCCAGTTGCAACTGTCAGTAGACTGACAAAAAGAACAGGTTCAACATATATTCCAATTCAACAGATTAAAGTTTCTTTCAATGCACAAGTTCTTCCGGTAAAGATCTATATAGCATATATCCCATATAGAGTTCGTCAGTTTATTCCACATCCAATTCAATGTTTTCAGTGCCAGGTATTTGGTCATATGGCTAAGTCCTGTAGGTCAAAAACAGTGAGATGTGTTTATTGTTCTGGAAATCATGTTGTCTCCTCTTGTCCAAAGACTACTAAAATTTGTGCCAATTGTTCAGGTCCCCATACAGCTAGCTTCAGTGGCTGTTCCTATTTTAGAACAGCGCAGGAAATAGAGAGGCTCAAACTTACATCTAATCTCTCTTATAGTGAAGCTAGATCTGTTCTCCGAAATCAGGACCCTACTGTAGTTTCAGAAAGAACATTTAAAAGTAATGACTTTCCTGTTCTACCAAAACCTATTATGTCAAGAGAGGTGACTCAAGGCTTGGATGTGGTGGATCCCTCTCCCCCCCTTCAGAATTCTTGGAGTGGAGTTGTGAGGGGAAGACCTGGCTCGACTAAGGCAATGTCCCAGGGGCCTTCTGGGGTGGGGGTGGATGGTAGGGCTGTGGTCCCTGAACCCTCTACCCCTTTTGGACCTATGGCTCTGTCATCAGACATCATTAAAGTTCTATGTTTAAGTTTATTCAGCTTCACCCTTCAGAGTGGTGGTAGTCTCTCCAAGAAGACTTTGAGTACATTATCCAATTTTGTTTCTTTATTTAATGACGCTTTTCACACTGACCTCAAAACTGACCAGCTGACGAAATTCCTTGATAAACTGAAACCTAAGCTATGCCCAAACAGAAAACGTCATGTCCAAATTCGCAAACCCACTTAACATTTCATATTCAAAGGTTTCTAACCTCTTGTTGGCTCAGTGGAATGCCCGCAGTCTCCAATCTAACTTGTCAGAATTTAAACTTTTTCTTTATACCAAAAAACCCCATTTAGTGGCAGTTTGTGAGACCTGGTTAACTATAAGGCTCCAGCCTACTTTTATTAATTATACTCAGATCAGAGCAGATAGGGTTGGCCGAGGGGGTGGGGGTTTGCTATTTCTGATTCGTTCAGATTTGTGCTTTCAACCATTACCTCTCCATCCCTTTCCAGCAGGAGTTCTTGAGGTCCTTGCTTTATCTTTAAAAGTGAACAGTGGTACTTTAGATATACTCACAGTTTACAACCCACACCTTTCATTAACCACTATAGAAATTGAACACTATGCTGGTCAACTCGGTCAACAAGCTTTTATTTGTGGTGATTTTAATGGTAGACACAGGGCTTGGGATACAGGTATGTCAGGTTCTCCAACACCAACGGCCTTAAATTTATTTAATTTTATTCTCTCTTCGGATTTTGTATTATTGACTCCAGTAGATCTCCCAACAAGATTTAACATTAATAATGGAAGTTATTCAACGTTGGATCTCTCATTATGTAGAGGTAGGTTTGCTCCTAACTGTGCAGTGGCCATTGGTGGAAGCCTGGGTAGTGACCACTTTCCTGTCCTCACTGCTCTGCAAATTTCACCAGTATCCACTCCTCATAAACGACGTCCGACTTGGAAACTACGTGACATAGATTGGAGAATTTGGTCTAGAGCACTTCCGGATGCCCCTGCTATAGAAGGGACTTTAGATGAGAAAATACAGCACTTTACAGCCTTATTAGTGGAAACAAGTACCTCTACACTGAAGAAGACAACAGGAAATTTTGTTCCAAAATACCACAAATGCTGGTGGACAGAGGATTGCAGTGTGGCAGTGGCCACCCGCCGTCGGGCTCGGCGTTTTTATTCTCATCACCCAACTCAATATAATAAGATCCTCTTAAATAAGGCAATGGCTATAGCTCGTCGTACTATTCGTCAGGCAAAGCGAATTTCATGGAGTCGGTTTTGTTCAAACCTCAGTTTTACTACACCTTCCACTGAGGTTTGGACTCAAATTCGGAAAATCATTAAGGGTACAGATTCACACTTCACTTACCCTATTGTTGTAAATGGTTCCATAGTAAGTGATGTACGTGACAAAGCAGAAGTTTTGGGGGCCTTCTTCCATTCATTTTTTGGGACTGTAGCAGTTATTGAAGATGAGGAATTTTGCAGGGACATGCAGTCTTCCTTATTTCTTGATTACAATGAAGATTATAATCTGGACTTCACATTGCAGGAATTACAATCTCCTTAAGGCAATGTGAACATACAAGAGGTGGTGCAATGGGACTGGATAATGTACATAAATATTTTCTTAGTCATCTTCCATTGGAGTACTTGCCATTTCTATTATCAGCATTCAATGATAGCCTGAGCACAGGGGTCTATCCTTCATCATGGAAACAGGCAATCATGATTCCTATCCTCAAACCACAGAAAAACCCTTCAAGTCCATCTTCATATCGTCCTATATGCTTATTATCCTGCTTGGGTAAAGTACTAGAGAGGATGGTCCATCAGCGATTGCTATGGATTTTTGAAACGTGTCACGTTTTTCGAGATTCGCAGTGTGGTTTCCGTAAGAAGAGAAGCACAGTGGATCAACTTCTGAGGTTGGAAACATTCATACGCCAAGCTCTCCGACGGAAAAAATATGTTCTTGTTATATTTTTTGACCTCAGTCGAGCTTTTGATACCATCTCCCATACTGGCCTACTTTATAAGTTAGGCGATTTGGGGATTCATGGTCGTTTACTAAGATGGTTGCACAACTTCTTGTCTAACCGCACATTTCAGGTGCTAATTAATGATGTCTACTCAACACCTTTCCCCTTTAAAAAGGGTGTACCCCAGGGTTCAGTTCTTAGTCCATTATTATTCACAGCATATCTCTCCGATATGCCAGTATTGATCCAGTTCAATCATCAGAGTTTGCTGATGATACAGCTTTCTATGTGGCAGCTAACACCCCTTTAGAAGCCCAACAGATGTTGCAAAAAGCAACAGATAAGTTCTCATCTTGGTGCAGAACCTGGGGTCTTTCCCTGAATCAAGAAAAATCAAAAATTATGTTCTTTACACATCAAAAGGTTTCAGTGAATCCTATTGTCCAAATTAGTAACACCCCGGTAGCTATGGTCACATCCTACCAGTTTTTGGGAGTGGTCCTTGACAGCCCCAGACTGACTTGGTCTTGTCATATTAACTACCTGGTAACATCTTGTATGAAACGTCTAAACTCGTTAAAATCTGTTGCCTCTCATCGATGGGGTGCAGATCGATCTACGCTTCTCACTTTTTATCGATCATTTATCTTGGGTAAAATAAAGTATGCTGATGTTGTTTATGATTCAGCCTCTTTCACCTTGAAGAAGAAACTGGAAATATTGCATAATTCTGGATGCGCCTTATTTTGGGTGCCCGCCCATCAACTCCTATTATTGCCCTGCAGGGTGAGACTGGTCTCCATGCCCTTCAATATGATAGAGATCTCTCTACACTGAGGAAGTACTTCAATATTCTGGCTTCCCCATTTTCCCACCCCTTACGTCAGTCATTTGAGGCGGATTATCCTTTGATCCTTGCAGTGGACTGGACTGTGGCAAATAAGCCGCCATTCTTCTTTAGAGCAACTGGACTTCTTAATAAGTATCAATTACATTTTAAATTTTTTACAGTTCCAGTGTTCCCTTCTTTCCCACCTTGGAGATTGCATTTGGTACCAACCTGTCTCTCTCTCCCATTTTTATATGAACCTCCTGTCCCCAAAGAAGTGATTGTGCAGTGTTTCACAGCATACTTGGGAGAGAAGTATCCAGATTACTTGTATATTTATACTGATGGATCTAAGATAGATGTGCCTGGACCATCTTGTTCATCAGCTGTTTTCATTTCAAATCATAAAAGGTGTTTTTCCTGGAAACTATCCCCCAATCATAGTATACAGGCAGCAGAGTTATTTGCCATCCAACAGGCATTGTGTTTTTTAGTATCCAGAAGTAATGCTTGTAATGTCCTAATAATTACAGACTCCCAGACCTCTCTTCACCTGATCAACTCACCCACACTCACTACATATCTGGCTTTAACAACTTCTATCCATTCTTTACTGAAGACCCTCTCTGTTTCAGGTATTCTGGTTTCCTTCCAGTGGGTTCCGAGCCATGTTGGAATTACAGGTAATGAGATGGTTGATACGCTGGCCAGGGCTGCTCATTCCCTCCCTGCTATAACTTCGCTATATTTCCATCCAGGCGAGGGTTTTGCAGTAGCTAAAATGGCAGTGCAAAATGATTACAAAACCCAATGGGAGAGATTACGGCACTCAACTCTCTATGGAATGTTTAAGCCTTCCTGGGGCACAAGAAATTGGCCTGTACCTTCTTCCCACTATAAAGCTTCTATAATATTTAGATTCCGTTCAGGCCATGTAGGCCTTCAGGCTTACTTACACCGGATTGGACTAGCTTTCTCCCCATTATGTGTTAGTTGTAATTTACCAGAGACACTGTCCCATTTCTTTCTTTTTTGTCCATGTTATACTAGGCAAAGGAAAAAATTAAGATTCTCTCTTTTGCAATATGGTGTCAGGAACTTTACTTTATCAGTCCTATTAGGTGGGGATAGTTTTTCACCCCCATTGATACACTTCACTATGGACCAAGTATTCAAGTTTGTAGTGGCATCTGGGCGGTTGAGAGAGTTTTAAATCTTGCATTGTATACCGATTTTCATTCCCACAGGTTTATTAATCTGTTACCTCCTAGTTACTCCATCTGGCTGTTACTGTTGACTTAGTACTTGGTTCCATTTTTATCAGTTCATGTTTAGTAGTACTAACAGGCCTCATATTCATCCCTTTCTGAGTGTTCTGGAATTGGCCCCAGAACTGAAAAAGGTAATGGTGTGCTTTCTCTATTGCTCTCTCATCCCAATAATAATAGACCCAGCACTTGATGTAGGAACAGTGGAAGTTCTCCTGGAACAAGGTGTTTTGGTCTTGGAGGATGTAAATAGCCTTATTGGCTGAGCTCCTCCATATAAAACTTCAATCAATCAATCAATCAATATTGTGATATTACAGGATGGTTATGGCTGTGTGCTTCCAATAAACTTTTCTTCAGATAGTAGGTTATATAAAAATTGTGAAAATTTAATCAGACTATAATAGATTCTTATGCGAAGGAGAAATATAAATTTTGATTCATGTGCTTAAGAACATAAGAAATTTTTATAGTGGGCACACTAGGGGCCACTTCGGCCCATCGAGGTGGCTCCACTATGTAAAAACTGCCTGTACATTGGCAATAACCAATTTTTACAAAACTAATTAAGTATCAATTTAAAACTAATTAATTATCAATTTAAAACTAAAGATAGAATCTCTGGATCCAGAGGATCAAAGTCATAATAGGCTACTATCCACAAATATGTTACACAATATATCTATTTATAACTGACATGCAAATATATCAGATCCAAAGAATCCAGTCAATTTCATTATGGTACCCATCAATACCAGTACCATGCCAACCAAAAATAAGTCACGGCCCATATCAATTGCGGACCAAGTCACAATTTACATCCATATACATTACAATATATATACTTAAGAGGAAAAGTGTAGGTGTGGCTGTAGAGACTGTACAGTAGTGTAGAAATGTGTGTGCACCCATTTTGGGTCTCCCATTTAAAGGTGTTTGTGGGGCAAGTGAAGATCATGAGTTTTTCAATACCTCACAGTACTATGGGGGGCACCACTTGGCAGAGGAATCTCTTTAAATAGGGTGTGTAAGGACAGAGAGTATTCCCTAACCCAAGATGCTGCCTCCCTATATCCCACAACACCTGTGTTGAGCTGTGGGATCTATCACCCAAATGTGCACAATATATATGAAATAAACTAGTACCATTCATGCAATAAAAATGGGCTTAAACACCATCACCAGATGTCCCTTGCAGACATCAAACTATCCAACCTTCTTTTGAAAGAATCAAGCATATCTGAAGTCACCACGTCTTCTGTCAGACTGTTCCAAAACTTAATTACTCTGTTTGTAAAACTATGTTTTAAATTTGTTCTATATCTTGGCTTAAATAATTTCATACTATGACCTCTAGTCTGATTATTATGATCTTTAATGAAAAGAGACTCAAAATCTATCTTATCTAACCCTTTTATCATTTTATACACCTCTATCATATCACCCCTTAACCACCTCCTTTTTAATGAGAACATGCTTAGATACGCCAGTCTTTCCTTATATGTCAATTGTCTTAGAGATGGGATCATTCTTGTTGCTCGTTTCTGTACTTTTTCCAGTTTTTCAATATCTTGTATCAAATAGGGACTATTAAATTGAGTGCAGTATTCAAGGAGGGGTCTTACATATGAAATGTATAGTTGTTTTATAATAATGGGTGATTTGTATTTAATGTGTGTGTGCATGAGATTGAGTCTAGCATTTGCTTTATTTCTGATTACCATACAGTGATTTGAGGGTTTAAGTTCATTTGTCACAGTGACACCCAAGTCTTTCTCTTTATCATCATTTTTAATCCAAATTCCATTCATATTGTATTCAAATTCTGGATTTTTGGCCCAATATGCATAACCTTGCACTTATCAACATTAAATTTCATCTCCCACTTATCTGCCCAGGCTGTTACTCTGTCTAAGTCTTTTTGTATTGTCATTGCTCCTGCTACTGACTTAACATTATGGCCTAATTTTGTATCATCAGCAAATTTTGAGGTTTTACATGATAGGCCCTTCTCTAGATCATTTATATAGACAACAAAAAGCAGAGGTCCCAGAACAGACCCCTGTGGGACTCCGCTCAATACGGGTCTCCAAGTAGACTTATTTCCATTTAGATGAACTCTCTGTTTTCTATTTCTCAGCCATTCTTCTATCCAATCAGCTATATGACCTCTTATACCATGGGCTTTAACTTTTACCAACAATCTTGCATGAGGAACAGTATCAAATGCCTTTGCAAAATCTAAGTATACTATATCTACTGGCTCTTTATTGTTCAAATCGTAAGCTGGGTTGGTGAGTAGGTTTGTCTTACAAGGTAATTCTATTGCATATAGGCCTAGCTTAATGGTAAATACCAAAGTCACTGGTCAGGCGAAGTTCTCGATGCCAGAGCAGCCAGATACAGTTCGGAGACGGAGTTCATAATGACTCTGCAATAGGTTAGGTTAGGAATTAGTGCCTATGGATTCTGTCCCTGAATTGTGTCTGGCATCAGGAACTTTACGTCCTTTATTTAAGTTATCTAAATCTGTAGTCTTGTTGGGTCTTTGGCCTACTCATAACCTGTTACTGTTAAAACTGAAAACCCCCCAATCCAAATAAGCTAAGACGACGATGTTTACCTCAATGACTTGTAACTATGTGGTTTAGCATTGCAATTTAGGGTAAATGTAGAGAAAACCTGGAGGTAATGATTTTTTAATAAGAAGTGGTATTTCTAGAGATAATTTTGCTCCTGAATCCAGTGGTGATATTCAGTTCTTAGGGAAATGGCTAGTTTTTGAGATATAGGCCATTTCTACCCTAACAATCTGGATCACATGAAAGTGTGCAGGGCTTTGAAGAACAGGGAAATTGAGGGATAAATAAAAAAAAATGGTAATTATTCGTTTTTATACCCAGTCTGTTTTTATGATGAGAACAAACTTTTCTGGTCAATTTTGGTGTGTTTTGCATGAATCTGCCATCTGTTTCCTGTGCAAATGCGTAATTTTCGAGATATCGCTATCTCAAAAATCGCATTTGCACAGGAAACAGATGGCAGTTTCGTACAAAACACCTCAAAATTAAACAGAAAAGTTTGCTCTCATCATTTTCATTTAAACTAACAAAAATATTGTAACAACCTAACCAATCATCAAAGGTGTACAGTTGACTAACTGGGCATTCAATTAACCTAACTGGTTAATATTGGTTATTTCACCTAAATATCTTCTGATCTTTTCGTATTAGGCACACACTGTCACATTTTGGGCAAGTTAAGGACGAGAGAATAACGCTGTAATTGATAAAAACATCCAATCCTTTGTCTTCATCTAGGGCAGTGGTTCCCAACCGGTTTTGGCTTATGGCCCCCCTTAGGAACCTTATTTTTTCCCGTGGCCCCCATAAGCATTATTTTCAGTAGGTAATATGCAGATTTAACTCTATTTTACAAAATAACATTTTCCTGTGGCCCCCTTCAAATGTGCCATGGCCCCCGGTTGGGAAACACTGATCTAGGGCACATAACAAATCAAGTTCACAAAGTCAAAATCACACGAATGACACGTCATAATTCTATCACAAACACCACTAAACTGAATCCAATTAAAAAAAAATAAAATGGCCAGAACAAAACCCAACCAACTAATTAACGCAGGGTAGCAAAAAAAATTAGCCTGATCAGGAAAAATATTTTATGAAAAAAAGTATATTATAGCCAAAACAGGAAATATATTTTATTAAAAAAAGTACATTTGAACAAATTTGCATAATATAAGATATATATTTTCTTAGTACAATATATTGAATTGCCATTCAAAACTGACTGTTTTAACTGCGTGTGAGCGGGTTAAAAGACGAATATTAACCAAAAAAAACTAATAAGCACACTAAAACTAACCTAACCTAATTGACAGTCTCGTGGTAGCACTGAAAGTCCTGTTTGTAGCCTCCCAAAACTGTGTCATTGCCACAGTTGCTGCATTTCCTAGTAGTTCAAAGTGTGCTGTGTTCCTGGAATAGTTTAATAGCCAAATCATCATTGTTTAAATTCTTCTGAACTGCTTGAATGGATGAGAGACTGCAGCCATCACACACAATGACAAACAAAGTAACAGTTGATGCGCATCCAGCTAATCATCAAGAAACAAATGCACTGATTGGCTGCAGAATGTAAGAGTTTTTCATTGGACATAAAATTAAAAATTTAATAACTTCAAAACGAGCCATTTCCCCAAAAAATTAACATCACCACTGGATTCAGGAGCAAAAGTACTTCCAGAAATACCACTTCTTATTTAAAGAATTGTTACCCTGGCATTTTCTCTACATTAGCCCAAATTAGATAGGTGTACATGGTGTTCGAAAAGTCCCATCACCCCCTACCAGATGCCAGATTAATTGTATTGTATTTATATGTGGTAGGTATAATTTAAGAAACAAGATAGCAGTAAACAGAGCAAAGAGAATAACAGGGCAGGTATTGTTATTGAGAACCTTTAAATGAAGGGATAGGAATGTAATGATTTCCCTACTGAAAACACTAATCATACCCAAATTGGAATACTGCTCGGCCCTAACATCCCCATATAAAAAAGAAGACATTAGACAGCTAGAAGGGATTCAGAGAAGCTTCACACTCTCAGCCAAGACCAATGGGTGCAAAGAACTAAATTACTGGGAAAGGTTGCACGAACTAAATGTATATTCACTGGAAAGGAGAAGAGAGAAAGACACCAATATTTACACTTGGAAAATGATGGAGAAACTGGTCCCTAATCTTACCTTGAACCCTGTAACTCCCCAAACAATGTTGGAAAGTAGAAAAAGAAGACTGTCGTGTTCCC
This sequence comes from Bathynomus jamesi, assembly GCA_023014485.1. NCBI lineage: Eukaryota > Metazoa > Arthropoda > Malacostraca > Isopoda > Cirolanidae > Bathynomus > Bathynomus jamesi. Next base: position 220,699 of record JAJOZX010000319.1, on the reverse strand, counting down.
AAGTTGAAGGCTAGACCATGACTCCAGATTTGAAAAAATTTACTGGAGCACAGCTTTGAATTTACTTTTTTTCCTCTTCAGGTAGGTTTTCAGATTTCTAAACCATCTCTCTTGATTTTCTCCTTGTTTGCATACATAGGTTAAATCTTTAACATTGAAGTAACCTTTTATGTTAGAATGTTTGTCTGAAGCACATGCTTTGGGGTCTGTGCAAGCTATGCAATATAATGTAAACATTTTATCATCAGAAGCATCATCAATATCTTCTTGATTATCATCATCTTCATCCTCAACAGCTATATCTACATCAGGCATATTAGTGTCACTATTTGCAATGTTTTCCATTATATCACTTGGTACTGAAAATGAATCATCAGCATGCCCTAGATCCTTCTTTTCCACCAATTTGAATGTAGATTTGATCAAATCATTGTTCAGGATTTCTTGTATTGATTTACACTTGCTTAAATGGGCTATGGAAATGTCAAATTTGTTGCTTTTTGCTTTATTAGATTTGGATGCAACACTTGAACTTGAAGGCATATTTTGACTCTTCTCTTTATTAACCACAACAGCTTGGTGAGTTTCTTTTGTTAGGCGCAAAATTGCATTCAATGTCTTCTGGATTTGGGAATTTTCAAATTCCTCTAAAGCAGTTTTGTTAGTCTGATGCGCAGATTCCTCACTTACCTTTTGTTTCTTAGGTGGAGGAGAAGCACTTTCTTCAGTCTGTGAAACATCTAGTGAAAAAGTTTCATTTTCTAGATTAGCAGTTGATGAAGTTGGTTCATTTTTCTGAGGTCTAGCACTAGCACATTTTGTGAACAAACTAAATGACTGCTTTGCCGTATCTCTGCTGCACTTCATCCTGGTATTTCTTTACTGCAATATCTAAGCTGTGGGCCCAAACTCTGGGACCTCTTGTATTGTAACAAATATTTTTTTGGGAATTAAAATGTTCCTCCCAGTTTTGCTTCTTTGAATATTTGTTCTTGCATTGACCACAAAAGTACCCTTTTAACACCCTCACTTTTCTCTCCAACTTCATCAATATTAGGATCCATTATTGATTATTGACTACCTGAAAAAATACAAAATAAGTAAAAGTTAGTAAATATAGTATGGTAAAAGTGAGTAAAAGTAAGTATAGTACAATGAAAGTAAGTAAAAGTAAGTGCTTTAAACTTAGTAAAAGTAAGGAAGAGTAAGTAAAAGTAGGTAAGTTAAAGTAAGTAAAAGTAAGTTTAAACTTAACTAAACTTTTCAATTCTAGAGTCATGGTGGATTACTTAAAACCGCACAAGTAATTACGTATCTGGCCAATTTATCAAACCTGGCCGAGATCAATGGAACATAGTCCAATCCTGATAATTTTATATTAAAAAAATATACGTTTTAATAAAATTTTAATTATCAAAACATTGAAGCTTAACAAAAAATAAAAATAATTGTTAAATATGGAATTACCAACTAAACTTAAAATAACTAAATTTGTAATTTAAAAAAATTGGTTTGTACAAGAACGTATACGCAAAAAAATTGCATAACGTCTAGCGGATGAACAAAACCCAAACCCAAATTTACTTTTTCTCATGGTCAAATTTACTGGAGCAATGCTCCCAAGATCCCAGGAATCTGGAGTCATGGGCTAGACAGGGAATATCCTTAACCCTGAAAGAAAATAGTTTTTTTGTGAGAGGGCCAAAACTGTTTAATCAGCTGGCCAAAGACCTAAGGACCATGAATGGTGTTGCAGTGGACATCTTCAAAAGAAGATTAGATGCCTGGCTCAGAACAATCCCCAATGAGCCAGCTGTACCTGGCTATGTGAGGTGGAGAGTACAAGAAACCAACTCATTACTTCACCAGGCCAACTCAAGAGGAGGGGTGACAAGCTTGACCTTTGTGAAATGAGGAATCATCACGCAGAACCTTTGAAAGGAAAGGTAATATATATATATATATATATAATATATATATATATATATATATATATATATATATATATATATATATATATATATTAGGGTGGTTCACAAGCATAGGGAAAATTTAGCATCTGAGATTTCACTTTTGGGTCATCATTGCTTTTGTTCCTGCACTTAGTGTGAATAACTGTGTGAAGTATGGTTGGTCTACAGTGTCATTAAGAGGTCGCTCAATCATGCATGACATGTCTCACTAATGACTGATTACTATAGTATGACTAAATTTGGCTTCTCCTTTTGTAGGAATGTGTAGAAATGCTGCTGAAGCAATCAAAAACACGGTCTAGCAGTGAGGTGTGGTTACTAGGGAAGGCAGAGGAGAAGTTAACTAGGGCAGGACTCCCTACCAAGCTTCAAGTCCTCTGGAAATTCATGTTCCACCATCTGAAGGAGAGGAAGACAGAATATAAATAACAGTGCGGTGATGACCATTGAGGCTTTGATCCTGTTTTGGACAAAAGCAAACGTTCCAATGACGGATACCAGATACGCTGAGAAGAAGCTCCTGAAACTGTATGAGCAATACAAGGGGCTGAAGAAGAATCGCACAAAAATATTCCCATTCTACAGAATGAAGGAGGACATATTTCGCGGAGACCTTGAAGATGTGTTTGATCTTTCACATCATGACGCCCTCGAGACCATGATGAATGACGAGGACAAGAACTTCCTTGTCGCTCAGCTCGATAATCCCACTTCCTCCAGCTTTGGCCCGATTGACAAGAAAATGGCTGACCAACAAATGAGGAAGAGGATTCAGTGTGAGGCGGAGATGAACCGAGAGGAGAAGGCCAAGCGCGAGGTGGATGCGAGATGGTCCCAGGGAGAACTGGAGGCTTCTAGTTCAAGCACATCTGAATCATCAGATTCAGATACTGTAGTTTTTAAGGAGTCAGCATGAAAACATTCCACTCCTAAGTGATTGAAGTCTGTGATCACGCCTGACGTTTCCTTAGCCTTGGATTGCCACAACATCAGTGACAGGAAAGGAATGGCAGTGGTCGCAGCAACTATTAAATCGCTGGGGCACAACTTGGATGAAGTGTCAATCTCATGCAGCACCATTTGTCGCATGAGACAATGTACACGTGAAGAGGTGTGCCGTGAAGATCAGGCCACTTTCAAGACCCATGAGCCCCTTCCCTTGCACTGGGATAGTAAGCTGCTTACAGATATCTCCCATGGGTTAGAGGTGGTGGACCATGTGGCTGTGCTTGTAACCAGTAATGGGGAAGAGAAACTCCTTGGAGTTCCAATGGTAGCTGCTGCAACTGGAGCATCTCAGGCTCAGGTGTGCCTGAAGCTTGTGGATGACTGGTCTTTGAGGGGCAACGTTCGAGGTCTTGTTTTTGATACAACTGCGTCCAACACGGGACTTCATGCTGGAGCTTGTGTTCTCATTGAAAAGGAGTTGGGTATTGATCTGGTGTGGATCGCTTGCCAACACCATGTGCTAGAAGTCGTCCTTGCTGTGGCCTTCGGTGCTTGTTTCAGAACGGGGATGGGCCACTTCAGTGCCGATGTTTCAGCGCCAGGCCACTTCAGTGCCAGACTATTCAGCGACGGGCCCTTTCAGCGCTGGTCATTTTCTCTGTTGTTTTTATTGACTATACTTGTTTTGACTTTACTTGTTTTATTAACATTACTTGTTTTATTAACATTACTTGTTTTATTAACATTACTTGTTGTTATTAACGTTGTATAATGTTGGTTTGGTTTTGGTTATGGTACTTTATTTTCCTTCCATTATAAAAAAAATTAGTGTTGGGATTAGGTTAGGTTAAAAACAGCCCACCGCAGGCATTAGCCGTAGTTAGCCAGCTTCAAGTTAGGTTAGGTTAAGAATATTTATTCATATAACTAATGATGTAATTTCAGAATATTTTGCTCCCAACACTTATATCATTTTTCCTTTTTGATTTCAGAATTTGTGAACCCTTTATTTTCCTTCCATTATAAAAAAAAATTAGTACCTGCACATAAAATAAAAAAATTGAATTAATTATTTTCATTAGATATATCGATCCTTAGCCTGCACATTTTATTGAGTTGTCTTGAAACTATTGTGGCGGGCGCTGAAAGGGCCTGTCGCTGAATAGTCTGGCGCTGAAGTGGCCTGGTGCTGAAATGGCGGTGCTGAAACGTCGGCGCTGAAGTGGCAGCTCTGAATCGTACGCTACCCTTTCAGAACATCCAGTCAACCTGAAATTGGCCTATTCAAGTGCTTCAAGCAGCACTGGGTTTTCATTGATTGCAGCAAGTTCGAGAGTGCACCCGACAGCCTGTTCATTGAAACAGCAGAGCAGAGGAAGGAAATGGTCTCCTACTACAAGGAGGCTGTCAAGAAGAAGAGCCAGCGTGACGACTATGATGAACTGATGCTTCTCTGCCTCCTTTTCTTAGGAGGGAAGCTTGATGGTCCTGTGAGAATTTGAAGCCCTGGAGCCATGCACCATGTGCAATGGATGGCCAAGGCCATTTACATGCTCAAGGTGTTCCTATTCAGAGATCAATTCACCTTGCTTCAGACCGAGAAACGGAACATTGAGGAACTAAGCCTGTTTATCACGCTCCTTTACGGCCGCTACTGGAACGAGGCCAGTGTTGCATGGAAGTGAACAGGCGCAGTCATTCCTGTCCAAGACACCAACTGATTGGAACACAGATCCAGCTTACCAAGGAATGAAGGAATGTGTAGAGAAGATGGCAGTGGTTAACGATTGCGCAGAAAGAGGAGTTGCGCTCATTAAGGCTTTCAACAGCACAATCACAAAGGATGAAGCGCAAAAGCAGTACCTTCTCCGCGCAGTCGCTCAGCACCGCAAGAATTCAAAGAGCCGACTAAAACTGGTCTCAAGAAGACCTAAAGATCTTCAACTGTGTGCATTATTTGTTCCGCTGTTATAATTTCATAATATATACGGTATATATATATATATATATATATATATATATATATATACAGTGCCCGCGAAAAGTATCCGATCACTCAAGAAAATACAATATTTTCCCTTGATATTCAGAGACACGTAATTCACTTTCTATTTGTTCTAGCGACATCTGGTAACTTTGAGGTTGCTCGCTGATATGAGAGCTATCCAACGCATTCTCAAATTAGTGTTCTGGTAGCCTTCGTTGCGGGTGGCTGTCTCTCAAATTTGTCAGATTTCACTGTTTGTGTAAATTTCTTGATATATTTTTTTTTTTACAGAAAGTGGTGTAAATAAAATTTATATATAATGTGTGCTAAAAAACAACTTAAGAGTGATTGTCGAGGTGCTATTGTTGCTTTGCATGCATGTGGGAAATCACAGAGACAGATAGCTAAGGAATTAAACATATCCCAAAGTACCGTTAATTTATGGGTTTCACGGGCTAAGAACAATGGTGGCCTAACCACGCCAGTCCCTAAAAAACGATCTGGCAGACCGAGAAAAACAAATTCGCGAACAGACAAACTTATGAAACGTTTAGTATTGAAAAACCCAACAATAACTGCGAAAAAAATAAAATTTAATATGAATAATTTGTTATCTGGTGTTTCTGAACGAACTATCCAGGAGCGGCTCCAAAAAGAACTCGGATTACCATCTCGCCATGCTGCTAAGAAACCGTTCATTAATGAAAAAATGCGTAAAAAACGTGTCGCATTTTGTAAAAAATACATTCATTGGACTGTTGATGACTGGAAGAAGGTTTTATTTAGCGATGAGTCGACATTTTTGACATTCAGAAGTTGTCCAAAAAAGGTTCGCCGGCCTATTGGCTCAAATAGGATGGACCCTAAATACACCCTAAAGACAATGAAACACCCTCCAAGTGTGATGGTTTGGGGTTGTTTCGGTTACTATGGGCGTGGAAACTTATATTTTCTTCCGAAGAACACAACTATGAATGGTGCACGGTATTTAGCAATGCTACAGGATAAACTTCCAATGGCAATGGCAATCCAAAGGACAAAAACATACATGCATGATGGTGCACCATGTCACAGGGCCAAAATAGTGACAAAATGGATTACTGACAATAAATTTGATATTTTGGATTGGCCTGGTAATAGTCCAGATCTCAATCCGATAGAAAATCTGTGGCTAATAATAAAAAATAAGGTTGAATGCCACGACACTGGCTCTCAGTCGAAAAATTACAAGAGGCCATCAAAAAGGTATGGTGCAAGGAAATATCAGTGGAAGTTTGTCAAAACTTGATTAAATCCATGCCAAAACGTCTAGAACAAGTCATCCAAACCAAAGGACAGATGACAAAATACTAATATAAGGTTAGTATACATTTAAACATTGTTTTTTATGTAAAAAATACAAATTTCAAGGGTGATCGGATACTTTTCGCGGGCACTGTATATATATATATATATATATATATATATATATATATATATATATATAGTCATAAATTGTCAAGTCATTATTATCCTTGTTCAATAAATATTCCAGTCATAAATTGTCAAGTCATTATTCAAATTGTTTCATTTTGAGCAAGTGCATAAAAAGGTCCTAGAGCAAAGATAATTAGCACGTTTATTCTTGTGGGGGAAAAAAATAAGGGCAGATGTGACCAAATTTAAAATTCCAAAAAATGCTGTTGTGGACCACCCTAATAAATATATATATATATATATATATATATATATATTATATATATATATATATAGTCATAAATTGTCAAGTCATTATTATCCTTGTTCAATAAATATTCCAGTCATAAATTGTCAAGTCATTATTCAAATTGTTTCATTTTGAGCAAGTGCATAAAAAGGTCCTAGAGCAAAGATAATTAGCACGTTTATTCTTGTGGGGGAAAAAAATAAGGGCAGATGTGACCAAATTTAAAATTCCAAAAAATGCTGTTGTGGACCACCCTAATAAATATATATATATATATATATATATATATATATATACACACACACACACAGTGGTCCCTCATATTGCGTTATTAATTCGTTCCAGAAACACCAACGTTATGTGAAAATAACGTAATGCGAACCCTAAAATACATGTATTTAGCCTAATTTGGGCCACAGCCTTGGAACTACGACTTTTTGGGTAAAAATCAGAGTTTTCTATGGTTAAAACACACACAAAAATGATAAATAATGTACAAAATAGTAAATTGAAAGCATATTAATATCACATAATTATAATAGCTAAATAAAATTAAAATAAACACAAAATTAGTATTTACCTTAAGCTGGAGGCTCTTCTGCCTAAGTAGATTCAATGGTGGTATAGTTGGTGGATGTAGGTGGTGAGATTACTGCTTTGAAGGTGAGTCACCTTCCATTATGGTGTCTGGAAGTTCTTCTGACTGCTCTTTTTGTAACCTCTCGTTCTGGCATTTTTTTCAACCCTTTGCTTCTTGCTGGCTTTGGTGAAGAAAGCATCAAGAGTTGTTTGCTTCTTTCTTTTTCTCTGGAGGTTTATGAAGAAGGGTTCACATAACCTTATCTTCAAACTGGCATTTTAAAAGCTCTGATTCATCATGGAAGGGATGCCTGTGGATGTGTTTCTTAACTGCTTCCCATCCATTAATCATTTCTTTAAGATCAGCATTTGTCATGTGATCATCAGATTCTTTTTCTTCCTCTCCACTATCTCTCTCTTCACTTCCCTCTATCTCCTTTAAATCTTCTGTTGTCAGCTCTCTCCTATGCTCCTCAACAAGGTCATCAATATCTTCCTTATTAACCTCCAGACCCATCGCTGCATCATGTGGGTTCAAAACATGTTTGGAACAATAACGCAGCGCATAGTCATAACCAGTAGCTAACTGGTTAGAAGAATGGCTTCGTGCTAGGAGACAGAGGGTCGTAGTTAATGGTAGTGAATCGGGGTGGTTAGATGTAGGTAGCGGTGTCCCACAGAGTTCAGTGTTAGGCCCATTGCTATTCGTAATTTACATTAACGACATAGATGTAGGATTGACTAGTAACGTTTCAAAATTCGCGGATGATACTAAAATAGGCGGTAAGGTTGTTAACGAGGACGATAGAAATAGGATTCAAGACGATGTAGATAGGATTATGGAGTGGACAGATAAGTGGCAGATGCAATTTAACGTAGACAAATGTAAAGTTTTGCATATAGGTTCTCGCAACAATACGCGTACACGATGGATGATAGGGAGTTAGCGAGCGTTGACGAGGAAGTAGATTTAGGCGTACGCGTATCTAAGGATTTAAAGGTTAGGAACCAGTGCCTGGAGTCTTGCGCAAAAGCGAATAGGATGTTAGGCTTCATAGCACGTAATTTCGAATTTAAATCGAAGGATATTATATTGCCCCATTACAAGTCCCTAGTCAGGCCACATTTAGAATATGCCGTTCAGTTTTGGTGCCCGTACTTGCGTGAGGATATTGATAGGTTAGAAAGGGTTCAGCGTCGTGCCATGAAACTTATTCCGTCATTGCGCAACAAGCCTTATGAAGATAGGATTAAAGTGTTAGACTTGTATTCACTCGAAACTAGGAGATTAAGGGGGGAGCTTATTGAAGTTTTCAAAATCGTTAATAACATCGATAACGTAAATTTTGACAAATTGTTCACTTTCGATAATAGTAATACTCGCAATAACGGATTCAAGTTGCGTGGCAGACGTTTCATTACTAATATCGCTAAAAACTTCTTTACGTTTAAAGTAATTGATAAATGGAATAATCTTCCCGCGTCAGTCGTTCATTCTACCAGCGTTAATGTGTTTAAGAACCGTCTTGACAGACATTTTAAAAATATTAACGTTTAAAATTAAAAAAGAAAGTTAACAACAGGAGCTCTGGTGGTGGTGCTCGAGGATGAGTCTGTTGACGATGAATGCCAGCTTGTGACATGCCAGCAATTAATTATTAAAAAATAAATTAGACTAACACGAACGTAGATGTAGCTCGTAGCGTAAACTAACCCACTTTTGTTTAACTGTACCTACTTTTTTTCTTTTTTTTTCTCCTTTCTTGCATGTCTGTAACTCTCTTTACTTGCATGTTTGTAGTTTGCATGGTATGACAGTGAGTTAAGACTGTGTTTGCATGGTTTGTAAGCGTTCTTATTTTACTTCTTTTCATCTTTCACCCCTCTCCTATTTTCTCCGACTATTTTTCTGACTTGTCGGCAGTGGCTGGCGGATGATGATGGTGAGACCTTTTTCCTCTTTTTCTGAATGAATGTTAACCCACGAATGATAGGTGTTGCTCCTTATTTAACCCCTTCTTCTCTTAACCCCCTACTCTTTCCTTTCTCTCGGGCTAGCCTTAGAGTGGATCTTAGGGTCTTTGTTAGCCTTAGCTTCTGTAGATCTGTAGATAATGCACTGCAAATTTTTGACACAATGTGAATACATTATGCTCTATGGGAGCTGCAATGCAATACGAAATAATGCAGCATGAATACAACATACTGCGGGGGTCCACTGTATACACAAACTCAGAATGGTCCCCTGAGAAACTTGTGTGTTAAACACAGACCATGCGTGGAATAAGGAACTCTTCTGAGAAATTACATCCACTATAGTTCGAATAAGTAATGATAAATAACAAATACTATAGTTTTTTTCTTTTTCATGATGGAAAGCCCAATGTGGGCACTGAGTTACTCACAGAGAGTACCCACATTGGGCTTTCCATCATGAAAAAGAAAAAACTATAGTATTTGTCATTTATCATTGCTTATTCGAACCATAGTGGATGTAATTTCCCAGAAGGTCAATTCCATATGAAATCACCCAAATTTTGAACAACTTCCCAGGTCACCCTCTCGGAAAATTCTGAAAAAATTATCATTTGTAATTCTATCCAACTTATGCACAAATCCCAAATTTTAGGTCAATATTACTTATAATTTTTTAGATACAGCAATTTGAAATTATGCTTTTTTCCGTATTTTTTGTCAGCATTTGCAAAATCACACGAATGTCCAACTTTAGGCAACCATATCTTTTTTGTTTATCCCTTCACAAGACTGATATATGGTAAACTAGTCATAGAATCCATATTTGATGTCAAATCAAACCTATCTCTTATAGTTTGCAATCTTCGAGGCTTCAAAAATCAAAGAAAGCTTAAAAATTCACTAATGGTTACCTTCTTTTCACTGGTACTGATAAAAAACTATCCATACTTGAGAGTTGAAATTAATTTTACAGTTTGTCATAATGTATTTGTAGTCAGAAATGCTTTCAAAAGCTATTATCTATAGAATTGGAAACAAATAATAAAAAAATTGGAAAATTTTATGTTTGCAAAAAGAAGCCTATATTTATGCCATTATTACCCAATCAGGACAGTTAGCCATCGGGTAATTCCAGGACAAATAGACAAATGAAAGTGCCAAATGTGCACTCCACCATCTCCAAAATTCATGAAACTTGATGTGAGGGTTGGTTTTGGTCCAAATTACAAAAATCTGAATTTTTTTGGAAATTGGTCAAGTTGGTCAAATTTTATGGCTTGACCAAATTTTGGTCAAATGAAAAAAACAACAATTTTCAAACGTAAATATCTCAGCTGCTAATTGTGGTAGCGTAATAAGTCTTAAATTATAAAATATGTAAAATTAACTGTAGTTTCTAAATATGTATCATTTTTTTAGGGTAACAAACATAAAATTATGATTTTTTTTTTTTTCGATTTGCTAGCAAAGATATCATTTTTCGAAAAAAAGACCAAGAATAAAAAATGTTTATTTGATGTATTTACACCATAATAAGTAATAAAAAGTCAGCTTATAGTTTATTATAAGGCTCAAAACTGAGTGAAATTAAGTACAGTCAACCCTCGCTATAATGGACCCCGTTAGAGCGGATATCGGATAAACCGGACATACCACTGGCGACGTTAACCAGGAAAAGAAGAAGCGTGTGACCCTGTCAGTGACCCAGAAGCTGGAATTAATCAAGAAGTTAGAGGCGGGTGCTTCGGTGGCCAAGGTGTGCGCGGAGTATGGCGTGAAAAAGCAAACTGTTTCCGACATTCGTAAGGCCAAGGACAAGCTAACTTATATATTTTTATTATATTTCATTATTTTCTGTATCATTTATCATGTATCGTGTTCAGCAGACAGTGCACAGTACTGTATATAGTATCTCCATTACCGTATCGTATACGTATACCGTAGGTTACCAGTACCGTCAGTTATATCGGACAATCGGCTATAATGGACACCTTTTCCCCCCCTATTAGTCCGTTATAACGAGGGTTGACTGTAATAAAAAAAATTTTCAGACGACAAAGATTTATTACAGACTTGTTGGTCCAAAAAAAGACAATTTTCAAATCATATAAAAAATACATGTAGATAAACCAAAGGAGAAAAAATCTTTTAAAATATATGTACAATGTACATACATAACCTCTCTTATATTTAGGGACAGAATATATTGACAATAATAATGTTTAATTTATAAAGCGCTTATCAGAGTATAAAATACTCTTCCTAATGCTACATGTACAGCTAGGGTGTGACAGTTGCCCCAACTTTGTCCTACAATACTGTTCAAACTTTTGGTGTTGCATATTGACATAAAAAATGCCCACGTGCAATTTTTTGAAGATTCATGCATATTCGAGTGAGCACCAGCAATTTGAAAAATAGCGATTTTGCTTATACGGCATACGCGCCTATATATGAGATTACACAACCATCATAAGGGATATTAACACAAATCATTTGCCTGTCTTAATTAAAAGCTGTTATCACTAACACAAAAAAGTTAATCATTCTTATTCTCTCATGGTACATTAAGGGGTTTTATCATATATTCACAAGGTATTATTTCTCTAGAGCAAGAAACCATGATTTCTGTTCGGAAACAGATGATCGTTTGCGCTGATTAGGAATGCGGAGTCTGTCATTTTCAACTACTTGAAGGACTTCTTGAAAGCTCCTCATCCCTGACAACATTAAGAAAGTCATGGCAAAGTTTTACACCACGCTCTGCAGCCTCATTGACGACCTGAAGCTTGTCCACAACCCGTTTCATGTTCAGGTAGTCGTCATGATCCGCCCATTCACTGGCTGGACTGTGGAGAAACTGATAGGGCATGCCTAAAATGGTGAAGAACTGGCTTGAGTCAGGCCCAATTAGGTCCACCAGGGCAGTGCCACTTTCTGGGACAGGGGGAAGATATGGCTTTCCATAGCCCCCATGATTGAGCCCCACTCAGTAACTTCAGTGCCTTCATGGCAAAGAAGGGCCTTCCTCATCTCTTTTGTCCTTTCTTGTACTTGGGACGAGAACAAAGCCAGTGGGGCCAACTCCTCAGTTAGGTACCAAGTGTGTCTACCGAGTGCCACACGTGCTTTGTCAACTATTGTGGCATCATATGGGGCAAATTCAGCCAAGGTTTCGACCAAATTCAAGTCATTCAGTGGCGCACTTGCTGGAACGGGGCAAACAATCCACCATGGGACATAAACAGCGACTGTGAACACAGCAAACCGTTCTAACTTGCTGATTTGACTTTTAGTCACAACCTCGGCTTTGGGAAACTGCTCTTTGATCTGGCCTGACAAAAGAACAATCTTGAGGGTATAGAGCAGTTTAGCCATCCACCTTGCTTTGTGAAGTGCGCCGGGGTAGACCATTGTGAAGTTCACTGGCTCGGATCCTTTAGTTACAAGCAGCAGACAAAGCTCTACCAGCTCCTTGTAGTCGCCACGTGTAAATGGTTGGGCTAGAGATTCACGGAAGAAGTCAGCCATCTCCTGCTGGCACTCCTCAAACACTCCAGGCATTGCAGGGTAGTAGTATTTCTTTTTTCATTGTACGCCAGTTGAGAGAAATGGTTCTTGAACCTAGAAATGCAATTATTGGGATTATTGTATTTCGTACTAATCTATAATATTGTTTTAGGGGTATTAAGATTGATATGATCGATCATTTGCTTGGTGTTAGTATATCTTATAAGTCTAATAAAAGAAATTCCACTAAATTTGTTCATTAGATAATAATATTCCTTGTTATTTTGTAAAGCTTATGACTCACCTCTGGAAAACCATTATGTTTGGACTTGAAGAGCCCTCCACTTTCAAGCAATCCCAGCAAACACCTAGGATGACTTCGCCCACATGCCTGCGACAGCGCACCAGAATACGGCACGCTCTAATTCCTTTTGGAGGGAGACGCACAATTTCAAATTGTTGTATCTCAAAAACTATAAGTAATATTGACCTAAAATTTGGGATCTGTGCATAAGTTTGATAGAACTACAAATGATAATTTTTTCAGAATTTTCCGAGAGGGTGACCTGGGGACCTCTAGGTGACTTCATATGGAATGACCCAGAAGAGTTCCTTGTTCTGTGCAAGGTCTGTGTTTAACATATATATATATATATAATATATATATGTGTGTGTGTGTACAGTGCTTAATTTGTAAATGAAAAAGAAGTGGAACGCAGGTGGAGTTCTCACAGTTAGGGGTTCTGGGGGAGTGCTGTAAGCTCCCCCAGCGGGGTCCGGGGTGGTGCCCTGGAAACCAACGCATTTTAAGTGCTTTTTCTATGAAAACTGCGCAACATGTAAATGAAAGTTCTTTGAATACAGTATTATTTTAAAGAAAAAGTTAGACTGTGATTGCAACATATAAGTGAAATGTTATTTCATCTAAGTGAAACAAAATATTATATGTATTTGAAACAAAATAAAATTGCTTTACTTACATGCTATTGCTATATATAGGAAGTTGATAGAATAATCACATTAATTTCCACACACACTCCAAACTTCTTTCTGCTTGATCAACTAGTTTTCGCTTTTTACTGTCTGTATTTCGTTGGATTTTAAATTACGAAATTACGTTGCTGACCTTTTTATTAAAATAAAAACCTTTTTTTAATTAGGTTTTAAAATAAAAGTACCGGAATGTAAAGTACATTAGGATAATGGAGGGGAATGTAAAGTACACTTGCTCCGAAATTTGTAATGATGATTAGCTGTAGTTTATTAGCTTGTAAAGCCTTGGAACATTAGTTTAACCTCTAATATGTGTATTGTTTTTTCAATAGCCCACACTGTGTGCAAAAAATGAAGGTACTATATATCAGTTTTGATAAAAAACTTAGAAATGTTAATATCCATGCAAAACAACAGAAATACACAATACTGTACAGTGGATACTTGTATATTGGTGGTGCTGACAGGCTCACTTGCAAAATTGTCATGATGATATTCAGTTACCAGTAAATCATCAATTGATGCCCATAGAAGTTCAGAGGTTAAGAATTCATATTTATTAGCAAATATACAGGGTGGGCGGAAAGTAGCTCCCTATTTTGGATTGGTAAAAAAATATGTATATTATCCATTTATTTCAGAAGAAATAATATGAAAAGGTAGGCATACATGGTAGGTTTTCTCTAAAATTCAATGTGGGCTCCAACTCTTTCCACCAGCTTCTGGAGCCGCCCAGGAATGGCGTCCACTGACTTTAGCAGGAACTCCGGCGGGATGGAGGACATGACTTCCCGAATTCGGTCCTCCAGTTCTTCCAATGTCCTCGGTTTGGTGCGGTAGACTTCTTCCTTTACCCACCCCCAAAGAAAGAAGTCGCACGGTGTCAAGTCGGGGCTCCTGGCTGGCCATTGATGTGGACTGGTATGACCTCAGATCAGGTTGTGGGCCCGTTCCTTCTGCGCAACACCATGAATGCTGAGCGGTACCTTGCTATGTTGCGAAACGAGGTCTGGCCGGTTGTCAGCACATGGGAGAACATCGACGATCTGATATTTATGCAAGATGGCGCCCCTCCGCACTTCGCTCTTGTTGTCCGTGAGTGGCTGGATGCCCACTTCCCTGGGCGTTGGATGGGTCGTCGTGGTCCACATCAATGGCCAGCCAGGAGCCCCGACTTGACACCGTGCGACTTCTTTCTTTGGGGGTGGGTAAAGGAAGAAGTCTACCGCACCAAACCGAGGACATTGGAAGAACTGGAGGACCGAATTCGGGAAGTCATGTCCTCCATCCCGCCGGAGTTCCTGCTAAAGTCAGTGGACGCCATTCCTGGGCGGCTCCAGAAGCTGGTGGAAAGAGTTGGAGCCCACATTGAATTTTAGAGAAAACCTACCATGTATGCCTACCTTTTCATATTATTTCTTCTGAAATAAATGGATAATATACGTATTTTTTTACCAATCCAAAATAGGGAGCTACTTTCCGCCCACCCTGTATATGGTCACTGATGGCTTTTAACCTTGTTGATGTTCTGTGTGTTGGTCTCTCTTCACATGAAGGTCAAGCTGGTGGCCCTGCCTCTTGGCCTGGCTTGGTGGAGGAATGAGTTACTTTCTTGCACTCTCCACGGCACATAGCCAGGTACCACCTGGCTCATCTGGTACCATCTTGAGCCAGGCATCTAGTCTTCTCTTGAAGACTTCAACTTTGACCCCTGTAATGTTTCTTAGGTCCTTTGGAAGCTGGTTAAAATATCTTGTCCCCCTGACAACCAAGCTATTTTCCTTCAGTGTTGAAGAGGTCCTTTGTTGGGCCTTTAATTTGGGAACCCTACACATTCTGCCTTTCCTTTTCCCAGCATTGTTTGAATGGTAATTGGGTTTAGTACCAGTTTTTCAATCATTTTCCATGTGTAGATTATGATGTACCTCTCTCTGCTTCTTTCCAGAGATTACAGATTTAGTTTATGTAGTCTTTCCCAGTAGTTGATCTCTGCAGCCATCAATCTTTGCTGTGAAATGTCTATTAGTTTCTTCCTTTTTATATGGTGGTCAAGACTGAGCAGTATTCAAGTTTTGGTATAATCAGTGTTTTTAGCAGGGGAATAATAGTGATATTTTTTTTTATTTCAGACAAAATGATAAAATGGATGAGCCTTGTATTTTTATTTCTTCATTGGTCTTCTCTACATGGTAGACTGGTGTTTAAACAAGGTTCTGATGTGGGATACATATTGCCAGGTACAGTACCATAGGCTTCCCTCAAGGTGTAGGTAATGGTAAGCCCATGTTTAATTGATTTTTTTTTTCATAGGGAGAGTCAAAAGGTAGTGCTCATTTTATAGCTTAATATCATCTCACAAATTGGTTTAGGCCCCTATGGGCAAGTTTAGTAAGAATCATCCTTTACAAGTAGAGCTGATGATCACTCGTCTTAAACTGATGGGAGCTTTTAAAACAGGTATTGCAGTCAAAGCCAAAGGAATATATTTCAGTTTGATATTAACTAGGCCTATGCTTAATTATTTTCTTGTAAAAAATTTTGATTGTATTAATTTTTTCTAAATGTTGAGTAGCAATCATTACTAATAGGGCAATGGATACGAGCATTTCATCCTTTAATTGCAAAACCCTAATATCAGGGAATGCGAAAATGGCCATTTCCTTTTAAAGAAACTATTTTGGCCTTTAGTCCAACCACCCTTCTAGGCCATATTGTTTTGAATTTATATACCATAGCTCAAAAAAGAGAAATGAACTTTATTGATTTGTATGCATATGATCATTTTATCTTTGTTTATATTTTTAATATTCAGACAGTGTGATTCAGCTTAATGACATAACTTTAAAAATGTGAGGTGTTTGCCAATTTTAATTTAAATACTCTTTTAGAATTTAAGTGGGTCTAGGCATGCTTTAAGTATTTTAAGATGATGAATATATGTTTATGGTTATTGAGTCAAGTAGGAGAAGGTTGGACCCATTTAGCTGAAGGTGTATTCTAATTATAACGAGTCATAAGTAGGATTAATGTATAATAGGTCTGTATATAGTAATATAAATTTAAATAAAAGGAAATTGAATTAAATATAGAATAGTTCAACATTTTAGGTCTACTGAAATGTTGGGCAAGAGCCACAAGACTGGAAAGAACTTAAAAATAATTGTGATTTTCTTTATCATTTAAACTGAGTAAATTATAACAATTCCTCTAAATGTAGTAAATTTTGTTTAATGAAAGTCATTAACCTTTTGTGAAGGTCTGGTAATTGTTAGATTGATTGTTAAGACTTTCAGTATATATTGATTTTCCTTGGTTGTGTTAATTTTAGAAAAGTTGTTTTCATTAATTACAATATTCATGACTTAACCCTTTCACAGCGGGACTCATTGTACCACACTGAACGGGACTTTGACACTGAGAAACCTTCAATCTGATTTTTATTTTTAAAATTAATTATATATATATATATATACACACACACACACACACACACACACACACACACACACACACAGTATTTGAAAATTAATAAATTAGCAGACAACAATCTTTACCTTCAAAAATTAAATTCAGTGTGATATAGGAGTATTTTGAAACATGGTTTGGCACATAATCCTGGGACATTGGGGCATGTCTCGCATACCTGTTTTTCTATGCCATGAGCATAACATATCCTACATCTTTTTGTTGGTCTGGTAGTATGTTCTGAATTTGAGGTGACTTTCTTGCTAAAGTGTTTTCCAACAAATCTTGGAATTACAGATTTCTTCGGGTTAGGTTCGTCTGTTGATGTCAGTCCTTTTACAATCTTATGACAAAAGTCTAGAAAGGGGACTTTTGCATTTTTCATAAGATTATAAATTCCACAAACATCTAAGACTTGCACTTGA
Organism: Bathynomus jamesi; assembly: GCA_023014485.1. Lineage (NCBI taxonomy): Eukaryota > Metazoa > Arthropoda > Malacostraca > Isopoda > Cirolanidae > Bathynomus > Bathynomus jamesi. The sequence continues at coordinate 203,137 of JAJOZX010000319.1, read as the reverse complement.
CTGAAATGCATTGCCATTTTCTTGTACAATTTCAGAGACTTAGTTGGAACAGAGTAATAATGTAGTATTTGGTCTGTTCTGTCTACGTATCCCATATGCTTGTATTCTTGTATGCAAGTTGGAATTTTTTTTTCTACTCAACCTTCCTTTGACCTATGTGTCACTGTCACCTCACTGTTCAAATGATTATTTGAGAGTATACAAACTTCCCTTGTCATGATACACAAGGGAGAGCAGTTCAGCAGTCTCAAAGGCAAGTCTTTTCACATTCCTAGTTGTCAGAGCATGGCATAAGGCCCTTATGATTACTTCTAACTGTCTCTCTTGCACTGGTTTTATTATCACTAAGATATTTATAGAGTTTTGGTGTGGTATAGAAGTTATCAGTGAAAACATTATGACCTTTTCCTAAGTATTTTTCCATCATGCCTACTACAATACTTTCAGTTTTAGAAAAATTGCCAATAGTTTCTATGGTCCCAGTATATAATTTATGACTCAGTGACAATTTTTATCTACAAGTTTGAAAATTTTTATGCCAAAATGAGATCTTTTAGTTTTTATAAAATGTCAGAAACTAAGCCTGCCCTTCCACGACAACAAAGATTCATCCAAGCTTAGATTCTGCAGAGGAGAATATTTTGCCTCAAGAGCCATGGCCATCAACTCAGTCATATAACTGTTTCATTTTTCCTCCCCTTTCCTTCAATGTTTCATCTGTATTATTGGCAAAGTGCCAAAAGGAAAGAATGTTGGTGAATGTCTCTCTTCATAATACAGTAAAACCTTCATTATCCAGCAAGCTTGGGATTAAGGCCATTCTGGTTGTCTAAATTTTCCAGTTATCTGAGGGTACCATTAACACGTTAAGTGCGACAGCTCTATATTGTGTCATGCGCCAGAGGTGGCGATTTTCTAAGCTCTGCCCCTTCAGTATCATTGGAGCTATTGAGGTGGAAAGTTGTGTGTGATTCACGCTTGGTGAGTACTCTCTATTGATGTATTTAAAACCTGTGCTCCACCAGTGGTCACTGTACCTTATAATAATATAATGTTATTTGCATTGTGGAGTGCTCACCCATGGGCACGATCTCTGTGTACCACCTGTGGTCACTCTGCCACTGTAAAAACTAATAATTCACTGAAGGTGAAGTGTCCACCCATGGGCATTTTATTTATCTTCAAAAATGGCTTTTTTTTCTGTAGAATAAATATAAATTTACATATACAGTATATATCATAGTTATTCATTTTTATTTTCCATTTTGTTGCAGGTATGGATGAAGCCACATTCTATGGATGAAATAGAGGCAATGAAGATCTACGTGAAACTTCACCTGAAGACTCTCTTACTGAACCTTAATCATCAGATAGCAATTTTGTCTATGATAGTGAAAGTTCCAGTACTTCCAGCACTTCCAGCGGAGAGGAAACAGTAACTGAAATTCAAAACACCGAAAGACAAACAGCTTTGGATAAAAGCAATGTTTCATCTTCGAGATCCAATTGGGATGAAGTTAAGATTCATGGAAGAGAACATTTATTTTCAAACTCAGAAAAACTTTGCATTTATTTACTGGGAGACAGGACATTTCAACCTCATGAAATGTATCAATTACACTGGTCTGCGTTTGAAAAAAAATTTCCTGAGGTCAAGGTTTTTTAGTTGTTTTATAACTTTTGCATGCTGAATTCAAAAATGTAACTCATTTTGCTCAATCAGGTCAAGTTTTTATGCTATCTCAATTTTAAAAAAATAGATAATTCAAAAATAATCGTTATGAAATTAGCAAGTTTATTTTTTTAAAACAGACTTAAATTGACAGAAAATGTACAAAGTATATAAAAAATGGTACACGAGTACAGTTAATGTGGATGAAAGGGCTTTCTCAAAGACTTTCGTCTGTGTTCCACAGCTGGAACGTCTCTCTTGAGGCACCAGCAGTAGTCCACGAGCATGTTCACATCCCAGCGGCCCTGGTACCTCTCTTCCATCACTTGAATATCCTGGTGGAAGCACTCCTTGCTCCTCGCTGACATCACTGTAGTTGTCCGGAAAGTAGTCTAAATGCGAGCTGAGAAAATGCATCTTTATGGACATACGTGCACCAAGAGCCTGGAAGCTCTGCAGGAGCTCCTCGACAACACGTTTGTACTCTGGACTTCGGTGGTTGCCCAGAAAATTCGTGACAATGGACTTGAATGCGAGCCAGGCATTGATCTCATTGTCCTCCAGACTTTTGTCGAATTGAGCATCTTTCATTAGCTCCCTGATCTGATGGCCGTCAAAAATACCTGCTTTCGGTTTGCCCTCACTGACGCGTGGAAATTTCTGATTCAGGAAAGTGAAAGCTCGGCTTTCTTTGTTGAGTGCTCTGACGAAATTCTTCATAAGTATATATATATATATATATATATATATATATATATATATATATAAAGGGCGATCCAGAGAAATGGGACCCAAAAGAAACCCCTGTAACTCTTAAAGTATAAGTCCTTTTATAAAATCATACGCATCATTCGAAAGAGGATAGTTACAAGTTTGTACAGGATTGTATAGGTTTTGACAATACAATACAAGACAAGATAAGATACAAAACAAAATAAAAGTGTTAGTTAAAACTAACCCTTCAAGATGACTGCATGGACTGTGGAACAGCTGCGTTTCATAACTGAGCAATATTATGAGCATGGAAGAAGTGTAGTTTCAGCTCAAAGATCTTTCAAGACAAATTTTCAGATGTCAAAATCACCTTCTAAGAAAGCAATCCGTTGGTGTGTCAGAAATTTTTCCCTAACTGGCAGCATTGGAAAAAGAAAACCAACTGGAAGAGTGTGCACAGCAAGGATAGACGAGATCATTAACAGAACTCATGAAATTGTACAGGATAATCCTAACATAAGCATCAGACGTGCTTCTCAGCTGTTAGGAGTTGGATATGGAACAACACACCGTATATTCAAGCAAAATTTAATGCTCTTTCCATTAGTGATGGGACGATACCAAAATTTTTAACGATTCCGATACGATTCTCGATTCCGATTCCGATTCTCAATATTTTTAAATATAATTCTATACTTGTTTTTCTGGAAATTGTCATATTTTACTCTGGTAAGATTAACTATTTACATTATGAGTATGGTAATATAAATTATAAATTATAATAGATTGGTTTAAAAATAAAAATCAACTGTAAGTTGTAACAATTCATTTTAATCTTGATTACACATCATGGATATACATGTTTTAATGTATAGCTAGCTACAATACAATAAAAATAAAATTTGTTATCCGCTTTCATTTAAATTTTAAAGTTTACATTGCAAAACTGGTTCAATTAAAAGTTAAAGAATCGTTTTAAGAATCGGAAATCATGGTACAATTCTCTCGATTCCGATTCCTGAAAAATGCTAAATTCTTCCGATTCCGATTCCTGAAAAATGCTAAATTCTTCCGATTCCAGTTCCTGAAAAATGCTCAATTCTTCCGATTCCAATTCCTGAAAAATGCTCAATTCTTCCGATTCCGATTCCTGAAAAATGCTCAATTCTTCCGATTCCGATTCCTGAAAAATGCTCAATTATTCCGATTCTCGATTCCGATTAATCGTCCCATCACTACTTTCCATATAAAATTCAAACAGTGCAACAACTAAACGATGGAGATTTCGCACGAAGATGACAATTCTGTCAATGGATCCAACAGAAGGTAAATGACACCACCAATTTTCTAGCAACTTTGATTATGTCAGACGAAGCCCATTTTCACTTGAATGGAACTGTAAACAAACAAAATTGTCATTTCTGGGCAACAGAAAATCCATTGAATATTACCGAAGTCCCGTTGCATAGTCAGCGTGTAACTGTTTGGTGTGGTCTTACTGCATCTCAGATCATAGGGCCGTACTTTTTCGAGGATTCCACCGGAAACATGGTCACTGTAAATGGTGATCGCTACGAAAAAATGTTGACCGATTTCCTTATTCCTAAATTAAGAGATCTTTGTCTAGAAAACCACAGGTTCCAACAAGGCGGAGCTATCTGCCATACCACGAGGAACTGCATGGCAGTTTTGCGTCAAACGTTTCCAGGCGAGTTAATCTCAAGATTTGGAGACGTTGAATGGCCCGCAAGGTCTCCGGATTTTTCTCCCTTAGATTATTATCTCTGGGGATATTTAAAGAGTAGGGTCTACAGAAATAACCCAACGACCTTGCAAGAATTGAAGGCCGCCATCACAAATGAGATACAGGCCATACCACCGCACACTCTTGCGAAAGTGATGCAGAACTTACAAGCAAGAACACTGGAATGCTTGGCAACTAATGGAGCACATTTGAAAGGAGTCATTTTTAAAAAATAAATATTTCATAATAAACTTGTAACTCTACTCTTTCGAATGATATATAGTTTTTATGAAAGGAATTAAATATTAAGAATATTTGGCTTTTTTTTATGGGTCCCATTTATCTGGATCACCCAGTATATATATATTTGTATTTTTTTTTGTAGACATGAACATACCTTTAGGTCTCTGCATATCATCCAATTGTGATGTTTGTACTTCAAAGCAGTTAGCAAAAGCTCCATGTTACTATAGCTTTCAGTCATGTGCACCGAGTGACCCACTGGAACAGATGCGACCTTGTTACCATTGTAGAGTAGTACTGCTTTCAAGCTTCTGCTTGAGGAGTCGATGAAGAGCTGCCATTCTGTAGGGTCATACGCTAAACCCATAGCTGCAATGAGGCCATTGATGTTGTTACAGTAAACCAGCAAAGCTTCTTCGTCCAACATGAAATATTCTTGAAACTTCTTCGCGGCTGCGATACCAGAAGAATGTTGAATTTCTGGAGCTAACAAACGATTTTCGCGAGGACGTGACCCTAGCAACTGAGCAGATTCTTTGGACAAGCACAAATCTCTTGTCAAATCGTTCAACTCAGCTTGGCTCAAGAGTTTGGGTTGACTTGTCTCGGCAGTAGGTTGGTATGTACCAGATATGTCACTGTCATCCATTTCTTCATCTGAGTCGGACAATGAATCAAAGTTGTCAGGCGGTGTTGGAATTGAAATTTCTGGTCCATGAGGCACTGGCTTTATGGCAGATGGCACGTCTGGATACTTTACGTGTTGCTTGTTTTTTTGATTTATGCCTAAAAGGAAACACATAAAGATAAGATAAAGACATATCTCATATATTGTCAGGCATATTTTTGTAAGTATAAAATGAAATTCATACAAAATTCATACTAACTTACCTTGTAGGTTTGTCATACAGAAATAACAGTCAGTAGTATGATTTCTTCCTTCCCTCCACACCATCGGGACACCAAAAGGTAGACACTCTACCTTCTTGTGGCTCCAGCGCCGCAGACTTTCAATGCACATTTTGCAGCATATGTGAGGGGCAAAGGCTTTGTCATGGTCACCAAGTTTAACTCCAAAGTAGGCATGATAGCTTTTCCTCACAAAATGTGTGATGTTTGACTGCCAGTCTGACATAGTGACTTTACCACAGATGTAGCAGAACCTGTTTGGGTCATTCTTGCACATTCCAGTCATACTGAAAAACAGTAATGACAATCATAATTAGAAATAAGTTGTCTGTTTATTATATAGAGCTTGGCTAACACTTGGCTAAAATGTAAGTCAGTTTTAAAAAAATTAACTTGCGCATTTCATAACGATTATCTAATTTTTTTTAAATTGAGATAGCATAAAAACCTGACCTGATTGAGCAAAATGAGTTACATTTTTTAATTCAGCATGCAAAACTTATGAAAGAACAACTAAAAAAACTTTGACCTCAAAAATGCCGCAGACTAGTGTTATTCGTGACTGATGATATAGTTGATATGATTGTTCTTGAGACAAATAAGTATGCTGAACAGGCTATTCGTGAAAACTTTAACTCGTGGTTCTCAACTGAAGTCTTCGTACCCAATAGACCAGAATGAAATAAAGAAATTCATGGGAATAGTGTGCAAACCTGAATTAAACCTCTATTGGTCAAAGAAAAATATTTATGACTATCCTTTTGTTTACAAAAGCATGACAAGGGATAGATTTCAGCTTCTGCTATGCTTTATGCATTTTGCAGACAATACTTCTACCACGAGCACAACAAATTGGCTATACAAATTGCAGCTGCTTTTGGATAATCTTGTAAGCAACTTCAAATCTGTGTACAACCCAGGTGAATCACTAGTTGTAGATGAATCTTTAATCCCATATCGAGGTCATTTAGGTATCATACAATACATTCCAGGAAAGGCCCATAAATACGGCATCAAACTGTACAAGTTATGCACTCCAGAAGCCTATACGTGGAATTTTCAAGTATATACTGGACGCTCTTCAAATGTGGAATCTTTTAGTCATGTAGAATCCGTAGTTATTCAACTGGCTGAAGAGTTGCTTGGTTGTGGGAGGACAATTTACGCAGATAATTTTTATTCCGCAGTTCCACTGGCTGAACAAATATATTTGCTTCCAAAGAAAACCTATTACTGTGGTACTCTCTGAAAATCAAGAAAATATGTACCTAAAGAAGTAACAAATGCAAAGATAAAGAAAGGAGAATGTGTAGCTAAAGAAAATAAAAATGGTGTAAAGGTCTGTAACTGGATGGACAAGAGGAATGTTTTAACACACAACTATTCCAGAACATTCAAATAATGTTGTACCAACTGGGAAAAAGAACAGTGTTAGTGAAAATGTCCTCAAACCACAGAGTGTTTTGGCATACAATAATGCTAAAAAGGGCGTAGATATGTCTGACCAAATGTCCTCGTACCACACGGCCCTCCGCAAAACCTGGAAGTGGTACAGGAAGGTCGCTTTTGAATTATTGACAGGAGTGGCAGTTGTAAATGCTTGGGTTTTGTACAACAAATACGTAACCAAAGAATCTCTCTTACATTTCAAGGAAAGTCTGGTGTGTTATCTTGTTTGTGACTTGTCATCGGAACAAACAACTCAATCAAACACCAGGAGGTAAACTGAAACAAACTGAGGTCAGCCCACAAGTTAGAGGAAGTGCCAGAGCCAAAATGAGCCAGTTGGAAAAGGTGTCGTTCATGTTACGAGATTATTGCAGCTAATGAAGGAGCAAACCAAGCTCGGCAGAAAGCTAGAAAAATTTCAACATTTTGTGACACATGTGAAGATAAAGCCTTTCATGTGTATTAATTAGTTGCTTCAATATTAAGCATGAAAGACGATAACCTTTCAAAATGATGTTTACCAAAAGGAAAGTTTTGATTATATTTGGGTTATTAAAGCATTTGCAAAGATTTTTCTTACTTTCATGAGTATGTTTTGTTCAATGGATTTCTACTTTATAAACTTAAATGAATATCATTGAGAAACGGTATTTTGATTATACCGTATTATACCTTTATTTTTGTATCTTATGTGCATTTTAGTAAAGTACACAAAAATAATTAAATTATGTCAATAAAAAGCAATCTGTATATAAATCATTTAATGCATCACTGGTGGGTCACACACGCTGCAAAATAATATAACTAGTGTCCACCAGTGAGTCACGCCACACTTAATGTGTTAACCTAGGAAAAACCAATGGACAATAGTAGTAAAACTAAAGTTTTGGCTATACTGCACTGTACACCAATGTAAACTATATTGTAATCAACATAAACATTATGCTAAGTATGTATGGGACAATTGAAACAAGTAAAATTGTCTTATTTTATTAAAAATGTTGAGGATGTTCTAGATTTTTCTGGATGGCATCGGAAAGCTTCCTGGTTTCTAGATTGGTGAGTTGTATTGGGCCTAATATGAAATTTGCTGGTTTCTAAAGTTTTCTGGACAGTTAATTGCTGGATAGCACAGGTTTTACTGTAACTGGAAATACTGGCAAAGCATAAAAACTGTTAGTTGACCAATACATGTTTATTTTGGGTTTTTGTATAATATCCATGAGATGTAAAAGCCCTACAAATTGCTTCATTTCTGCCAAACTTGTTGGATGCCATACACTGTACCAGGATGTGGATTTGAGATTAGGCCTAGTGGCTAGAAATTGGGTAGCATATTTGTTTGTTTCCCTAACCATTAGTGCAATTATTTCATTGGGAAAAACTTCATGAAAAACATCATACATTGTATGAGTTTGACCACTGAACAGCACTTTATTTTCACCAATAAATGGCCACCCACCCCTGTTACAGCCTATATTTTCACCAATGTCATGTCACATAAATGCCTCATCAGATCTTGTTTTTTTTGCTGGAGGCAAAATGTCTTCCACATCAATTTCTTCGTTATCACTGCTAGATATGTTGTCAATATTCCTAATAATGTCTCCCACATCTTCAGCCCAGTCATCCTCACTACTTTCATATTCACTTTCACTTTCCGAACTAATTGAAAGCATTTTCTTTATAGCTTCCTCTGAAAGAGAGGATTTTTTGAGTAAACTGCTTGAGGGTCGGGGATTGTACAGGGTGTTTATAAAGTCCCTACCTATTTCAGTGAAGATGTAGCAAAAAGGATAAAATTCAATAACAATATAATGGAAGGCATACATTTAATGAATACTTAAGCATATGATTCTACGTGAGCACCATCAGTATCTCTACAGAGTTCAAATCTGTCAACAGCATTGTGGAACACATTTTGGAGCATGACAAGGGTTATTTTTGTAACTGCTGTTACAATATGAGCACGTAAATCTTGCAGATCTGTAACCCTCATTTGATAAGATGTTTGATTTGATAAAGCCCCATGCAAAGAATTTCAAGGGCATTAGGTCAGGAGATTGAGCTTCCCAGGGCCTATTGCCTCCATGTCTGATCCACCAATTTGGAAATCATTCATTTAGGTACTCCCAAACATTGTTTTCATAATAACAAGGTGCCCCATCTTGTTGAAAGATGGTGTTTAAAATGCCATCTGAATGAAGCTGGGGCAGTTACGTGCTCATATCGTAACAGCAGTTACAAAAATAATCCCTGTTATTCATGCTCCAAAATGTGTTCCGCAATGCTGCTGACAGATTCAAACTCTGTAGAGATACTGATGGTGCTCATGTAGAATCATATGCTTAAGTATTCATTAAATGTATGCCTTCTATTATATTGTTATTGAATTTTACCCTTTTTGCTACATTTTCACTGAAATAGATAGGGACTTTATAAATACCCTGTATTTCAATCGTATTTGAGGGAGTTGGGAGGTAACAAATGAGAAATGATGCCAAATGCCACCATATAGAAGCCTAGTGCTAATAACACAACTAAACTATGTGATTCTAATAGGAATGAGAGTTTTCAAAAACTGTATAAGAAAAATGGAAACAATGTTTACCATGCGTCCTGAGTCAAGCTTTTCTATGGTAAACATAGTTTACCATACACAGTGAAATGGTTAAAATGCTATTTGAAGTATAAAGGATTTAAAGTAGGTTAGGTAATTGCTAGGCTATGCAGTATCAATATATAGGAGCATGTAAATTGTGTTAAGCATCTTTGTATAACCTACAGATTCTCCTTATGATGATGAGAGTGGTGAAGCTGAGAAACCTCAAGAGATTAAGTATTTGAGGGAAGATAAGGTGAAGAATGAAGTGAAGAGAGCCTTCTGGAGTACTGTATTTGACGACTTTGCAGGGGTGAATCAGTTTGAAAAAGTAATGGCACAGGTTGGTCATCAGTGGGTATTCCTATAAAATAATTGTAAAGCATAGGCCTACCTATCCAAAATCCTACATCTGTACATTATCTAAAAATGCATATTCCATTCATCATGGGGTGGGTACCATGCTTTGAACTTGGGATCAATGACACACAAATCAATTACATGCACAAGTATACAGGAATAAAATACCACACCACCATCAGGTGAGACTAGGGTTGCCAGATGACTGGTATTAAACTGGACAATCCTCTTATGATGAAAAAAGTATGAAGGAAGAGAAATTTAGATTTAATCAAATAAATGTAAGTTAAAATAGTTTATTTTATTATAAAATTGTGTAGGTATTGCAGTAAATTTGTTTTAAAAAAGTATTACATCAAATTAAAAATTTTCATAAATGCATCTTCTCTTTTACCGTTTGCATAATGGCCACCCTAGCTGAGACTGATGCTTCTATTTACATACCTCTCAAAACCATTTCCACTTCACTGTTTCTCACAAACTCTTGTATCATATTTATATTAACTTACCTTTATTCACACATTTCTGAATTACATTCTTCCATCTTTCACATGGTCTTCCTTTACTTCTCATACCTATATGCAGTATTCACGATTATACATCTTTTCCATGAGTTTTTGTCATTATTCATTCTCTCCATTCTCATTTCCATTGACTTTTTCACTCCACCCTTCCAAACATCCTCATTTCCCATATGGTTAATCCACTTTACACCAATTATGCCTCTCAAATTTTTCATCTCAACTGCTATCACTTCTGATGGTGAACATTCATTCCAGACAAGTGACCTACATCTAGTGTTGGGCACTAAAGCGTTAATCCGATAACAGTTAATTAACGAAGTTAACTTTTTTTAACAGACTATTAACGGAAGTTAATTTCCATTTATTAAAATTTAGTTAATGGTTAGTGGTTACAAGGGTTTCAAAACATGTAATCAGTACATTTTTTATTAAAAATAAAAAAAAAAGTTAAGCAAAAAAGTTGCAAAACTTGATAAAAATAGTTAAATACCTATTTATTGTTGGATTTTGCATAAATAAACATTTTCTATGGGTTTTAAAGCTTTTTTCCTTGATTTTTTTTAAATGTTAGTAAAGAAATAGTTATCGTTAACGGATTATCATTAACTTCCGTTAACTTTGTAGTAAAATTATCGGATTATCGTTATCAGAGTTAAAAATTGGGGTTAACGGATTATCGTTATCGAAGTTAACTTTTTGGTTAACGGTGCCCACCACTGCCTACATCCATATATCGAGTGTTGGCAACAATGCACTGTAACACTGAAGCACTTACCACTGGGCTTTTATTTCCCTCATCACTCACTCACCCTGCTTCACTCTACTTTCAATTTCTTATGTACTTGTACCTCTTTTTGTCATTCAAACACCCTAAATATTTTAATTCTTTCATAACTTCTAAGCTTTCTCCATTCACTGCAATATTATATGCTGATACATTATATGCAATATATATATATATATATATATATATATAATATATATATATATATCTACCGTATCTCTCTCTCTCCAATGTGCTTAATGAGTACTTTGCGGGAGTGTTCACCAGGGAGGACACCCGCATCATCCCCGAGCCAGGCGTGAGGCACGAAGGTGCTGGCCTGGATAGTGTTCGATGTACTGCGACAGTCGTTACCGATAGAATAGACAAACTGAGTGCGTTTAAGGCTCCTGGGCCAGACCAGTTTCTCCCCAGAGTGTTGCAGGAGGTGCGCTACCAGGTGGCTCCCCACCTGGCTACAATCTTCAACAAATCGTTGGAGACGGGCCAGGTGCCTGGTGACCGGAGGGAAGCCAACGTGACCTTTATCTTTAAGAAAGGGGATCACGAAAGTCCAGGGAACTATCGTCCCATTAGTCTCACTTCAGTTGTAGGTAAATTATTAGCGAGGATAATAGCGGATAGGATCGTTGACCATTTGGATTCGTACAAACTGCTTGTGGACTCCCAACATGGGTTTAGATGGCATAGGTCGTGTCTCACCAACTTGCTCGAGTTTTTCCACGTCATGTTGGGTGAGTATGATAAGAGTAGGGCGATTGATATACTTTATCTCGACTTTCAGAAAGCCTTTGATAAGGTACCTCACCGCCGGCTAATGGCGAAAGTGCGCGCGCTGGGTATCGGTGGGGAAATAGGTAGGTGGATTGAAAACTGGCTGAAGAATAGGCGGCAGAAGGTTGTAATTAAAGGGGCTAGTTCGGGTTGGGCCTCGGTCACTAGTGGGGTTCCTCAGCGTTCCGTTTTGGGGCCACTGTTGTTTATCATTTACATAAATGATATCGAAGGTGGCATCGTCAGTCGGATCGCCAAATTCGCTGATGACACCAATGTTGGGGCGCCCGAAGTGATTGAGGAGCTGCGTGCAGACCTAGGTAGGATAGGAGAGTGGTCCGGAAAATGGCAAATGCCGTTTAACTTGGGTAAATGCAAAGTGATGCACATTGGCTATGCCAATCCCAAGTCAGACTACTCGATGTTGGGGAGTAATATCGAGGAGACTGATTTAGAAAAGGACTTGGGTGTGCTAATTAGCAGCGATCTTAAGTTTACCAAACAGTGTGTAGAGGTGGAAAAGAAAGCCCAGAAGCTGTTGGGTTATATCAGGAGGCAATTTCAGTTTCGGAACAAGGAGATTGTGCTCTCTCTGTACAATTCCTTGGTTCGGCCCCACCTGGAGTATGCAGTGCAGTTCTGGTCGCCCACCCTCAGGAAAGATATTGAGAGGCTGGAGCGAGTGCAGGCGAGGGCTACAAAGTTAATCCCTTCCGTTAGGCATATGGGCTACAATCGACGGTTACGCGCCCTGAACTTGTTTTCGCTGGAAACTCGGAGGCTGCGCGGTCAACTGATCGAAGTTTTCAAGCTCTTACGCGGGTTCAACGATGTCGATTTTAGAAGCATGTTTAGTTTAAATGATAACCCAACTCGCAACAATGGTTGGAAGTTGGATTTGAAACGGTTTAGGACTAGTGTGTGTGGGAATTACTTTACGTATAAGATCTGTGACACTTGGAACAGGTTAACTTCAGAAGTTGTGAACAGTTCCTCTGTGGATCAGTTCAAGAAAAGGTTAGACCAAATCTTGCACACTATTTGAGTGTATAGAAAATTTTCCCTGGCACCCGTTGCCAACGCTAGATTGATAGCTAAAGTCAAAGGACTAGGAATCACCGGGCTCGTTTCCAACTGGATTGAGGATTGGTTAAAAGATAGAAAGCAGAGAGTGGTAATAAATGGAGTGGCTTCGGAGTGGGCGCCCGTCACCAGTGGTATCCCACAGGGTTCCGTTCTGGGTCCTTTACTTTTTATCATCTATATTAACGATATAGACGTCGGCCTTCTAAGTGCAATCTCCAAATTTGCAGACGATACGAAATTAGGAAGTAGTGTAGGTACTGAGGATGGCGTAAGAACGCTTCAGAACGATCTTGACAGGTTGGGCGAATGGTCTGCTACTTGGCAGATGCCATTCAACTTGGACAAATGTAAGGTAATGCACATAGGTTATAAAAACCCGAAGACCGATTACTCTCTCTTGGGAAGGAACTTGACTGAGACCGATCTAGAGAAAGACTTAGGAGTCTATATCAGCAACGATCTGAAACCGTCGAAGCACTGTGCCGAAGTCAAAAAGAGGGCCTTAAAATTATTGGGTTATATTAAAAGACGGTTCCAATTTCGGAACAAGGAGACTGTAATGTGTCTTTATAATTCTCTAGTCAGACCTCAACTGGAATACTGTGCGCAGTTTTGGTCTCCATCCCTCAGGAAGGACATAGAAAGGTTAGAAAGAGTACAAGCAAGGGCTACAAAATTGATCCCTTCAATGAGAATGCAAAGCTACCAACGGAGATTGGAGCGCCTAAATCTGTTTAGCTTAGAGACGAGGAGGTTGCGGGGTCAGCTTATTCAAGTCTTCAAGATGCTCAAAGGAATAGACAGGGTAGATTACAGAAACTTATTCTCACTTAATGCCAATCCGACAAGAAATAATGGGTTTAAACTGGAACTAAAGACATTTAAGACCTCTGTCTGCGGAAATTTCTTTTCCAATAAAATAGTTAATATCTGGAACCAACTTCCCTCAGAGGTTGTTTCCAGTCAAAGTGTAAATGTGTTTAAAAATAGGCTAGACAAAGTACTGAATACTCTCATAGTTTAAGATTAAAACATAAGAAAACTCTGCAGGAGTTCGCTTGCACGGTGTCTCTGTGAGCAAGCTATATATAGAGCTATTTATATATTCTCCACTTTCCTGTAAAATTTCCTTGGCTACTTTTCCAGGGTCAAGGTATTTTCTTCAACCTTTTTCCGTACCTGCCTCTGGCAGGGAGGGTGGGGAGAGAGCCTTCTACTTTTCTATCCAGTTTTCTACTACTGCTAGGATAGTTGAAAGAAAAATAAACTTTTAATAACAGGAACCTCCCAGAGTGGACCGAAAGGTCTTTGAGGCTTCCTCTTGTCCTTGTAACTCTCTCTCTCTCTCTCTCTCTCTCTCTCTCTCTCTCTCTCTCTCTCTCTCTCTCTTTCTCTCTCTCTCTCTCTCTCTGCATCATCAGCATATATATATATATCAGATGCGGCAGATACCACCGATTTTCTTCATATTTGGATTTCTCCATGGTGACTCGCACTTAACCCTTTTATTGCTGTACAAGTATCGTAACATACGGCCAAAACGTCCCCAGCCAAAAGTATAGGAATGATGTTAATAATAGAATCTATATGCATGAAAATAAGTCTACCCTCGTATAGAATACTATATAACGGCGACGAAACTAACCATACAAAAGTATGATATTTTTGTTAGTGTTAATGAAAATATCACCACTTAACGGTCCAGGGGTGGGGAAACCCTCGCCCGCGGGCGAAATTTCGCCCACGAGCTAATTTCAATTCGCCCGCTTTGGTATTTATTATTTACTAAAAATTATTTATTTACAGCCCAGCAAATAGCTTTTTAAAATACATCTTATGTACAGCGTGTCCCAAAGAAATGTATACCCACTTTGTTCGATAATACCAGCTATGAGGATAATAAATATATTACTTTTTATGTTTTTTAATAAAGAATTTTCTCCTGAATCTAAATATGTAATTATTTTTATTAAAAATTGAAAACCAAAAACGTTACAGATGTTTAAATTATAATTATTATTTTCGAGACTTCATGTGCGATATTTTCTAATATTTTTGCACGTATACGAGATAAGTTTGAAACCGACGGCACTGTGCAAAACTTACAAAAACAACGTTCTGGAAGACGTCGAACATCTTAGATAAAGTGTCATTTAACCATGGAATTTGTAAATTTTTTGAATTAACTAATAATTACAACATTTATGCTTCAATATCAACACTAAACATAAGTATCTCAAAACAGTCGGTTAAAATATTAGAAAATATCGCACATGAAGTCTCGAAAATAATAATTATAATTTAAACATCTGTAACTTTTTTGTTCTTCAATTTTAATAAAAATAATTACATATTTAGATTCAGGAGAAAATTCTTTATTAAAAAACATAAAAAGTAATATATTTATTATCCTCATAGCTGGTATTATCGAACAAAGTGGGTATACATTTCTTTGGGACACGCTGTATATAAGCTTAAAATTTGCCAGACGCCCGCGGAGGTGTTTATGTTATCGATTTTGGCCCTTGGTACTGAAAAGTTTCCCCACCCCTGACTTAACCTAACTAATCGTCAAGAGCATACAGTTGACCGAACCGGGCATTAACTTAACTTAGCCGGGTTACTTTAGAATCGGGACGTTTTGGCTAGGGGATCTTTTGACCGGTTGCCCTGCGTACTATAGCTGTAAAAGTTATAAAACACGCCATACGTTTGGTTAACTCTTTCATAAGCGCTACTACTCGCATAAACTTCACTGCATTTAGCAATTTACCATTGACATCATAAATTATAAGTGCTTGCCACAAGGCAAATTTGTTCACATTGTCATAGGTTTTCTCCAAATCCATTAATGTCATATACACTTATTTCTTATCACTTAGTTTCTCAATCAATTTTCTCTCTGTAAACATTTGATTAACACGTCTTCCTTCTTCAAAGCCTTGTTTATCTCCAACCAAAGATCTGTAACTTTTTATTTTTTTATTTTTTTTTTTTTTAACCAACATTCTTCCATATACTTTTCAAACTATACCGGTAGGTCTCGTTATACGCGGAATCGCTATAACATGCTAAATTATTTTGGGGACGAATTCATTTCACGCTCTATATAAGCCGATATTACGAGCTCCGCCCGCAACTTCCGCGCGAACGAACAAGTTTGAACATGTGCAAATGCTTGTTAACTCCCTTCCCCTTTTGGAGCCTGTTTGAGCACTTCGCGTCGCTTGGGCTGCCCATTCGTGTGTGGACTCCCGCGTTGCGGGACCCAGCAATCTCCTGAGCCCCCTCCTCCTCTCCCAACCTCCTCCTGTGCTCAGTAAGCTGACTTCTGGCCCTTTCTTAGGTCAATGCAGCACAATATTAATAAGGATTAAATAGGATTAAATATTATTTTATAAGTTATTTGTTATGTCGAATTGATTCTATGAGTGTCATGATGCACGTTTATTACTATTTGACTTTGTTTTTAGGGTTAAATTGACTTATTATGTTTCCTGGGTGGTTACGCGCAGCTCAGAAACGTAACGCGCATTTATAACATGGGACCTATGGGAAGTAAGGATTCATTTTACGTGGAATCGCGCTACGCCCTCTTTTCCAGGAACGTAACCCGCGCGTAAAACGAGACCTACCTGTACTTAAAAGACTTGTCTCCCAATAATTTTTACATTTTCTTTCACGTTTAATTTGTACAGTAGTACAGTTAAAGCTTTTGTTTAGGCACCTGGAACCACACCTACTTTCCCACACTTTCTGACGAATTCTCTACAGCCATTCAGCCACCATTATACCTCCATATTTAATACATTATACCTCCATATTTAATAATTTCCTGATATATTCCATCAATTCCTGCCGACTTTCCTTTCTTTATCTTGCATACTGTTCATTTAGTTCCCTCTAATTTGGTCTTACACACCACACTTCTACATACACCCCGAAAACCACCTGCATTTACATTTATTTCCTGTTCATCTACTTCACATATTGGTTTATTAAATACTTTTTAAATCTCTCGCGTATTTACTCCTCTTACACTAACGCATTGACATTATCATCTTTCATATTACCAGTCATTCTGCTAGGCTGACCTTTGTGCTCTCTTGATTCTTTCCAGAATAATTTTCTGTTGTCTATATACTGATCATTAATCTTCCTTTCCAAGTCTTTATTTGCCATCTTTATATCGCTCGTTTAATATTTTCATTCTTTGTTCAAATTGTTACATTTTTTCAGGGCTACATCGTGGCCAAGTGGCCAACGCCGCTTCCCGTCAGAATAGCGAAGCTAAGCGACGTTAGCTCTGCGCAGTAGTTGAATGGGTGATCGTCCTCTGCATTTAGACGATGTAGCGACCCGTGGTTTGAATCCCACGTAAAGTTGTAGGTTACCTAGAGCTGTCATATGACATCGTATGTTATGAAAGGGTTGAACAACCTTAACACACCACTACTTTAACTTTCATCACTGTTAGGCTGAATTTGTAACATTTTTCCCCCCAGATTCTGTTCTTTTCTTTTCTTTTCTTTTCTTATCCCAAATCACTTCCCAATTTGTACTGGTGTAAATTTTGAGATTTATCCAGTATTCGTATCAAATATACCTACCTCAATAGACCCATGGGCTTATACAGATTTTTTAAGCCTTGTGGGCCTGCAGCATAGGACCTACAGTCCTACACCAATGGTTCTTAATCCCTGGGTCGCGAAGCCATTTTGATTACCATCTATTTACCATTTATGTTATCCCTAATCATTTTACCATTAATTACTTATTACATTGCATTAGGTTGCAGCCTAAAAAGGTTAAGAACCACTGACCTACACATTAGCAAGTGTTAGTATCATTAATATATAAAACAAAAGGAATAACTATAGGTCTGGGCTTTTGCATTAGTTGGTCAGCCCTGGTACTGCAGATTATGCAGTGTAAAGCCATAACAAATTAGAACATGAGCTTTAATAGAACTTGAGTTTTCAGAAAACTATACTCTGCTTCAAACAAGGGAAAGCAGAGTGGAAAAGTAACTCTGTTTCTGTATAAGATATTACACCTTATGTGGTATCTTACGGTATATGGAAATTGAAACACTCTGCTAGACCTCCAAATTCGTTTGTGTTTATATGTGATAATTTTAGGAGATAGATTTTTATTAGAGATTAGTCTAGGGGATCCATCTTTTGGAGAATGGTCTCTCTCCCGAATGTCTGGTAGCACAGAAAATTGAATGAAACTTCATTGAATTTTCTGTGGCTGAAACTCTTGAGAAAGTTATTATTTTTATCATAATGAAAACATTAATATTAATATCACGAAATTTGAAAAATTGTCATATATTCATAATTCTATATTATATTCATAGATTAACTAAATATCCGTATCCGCGGATATTGAAATTAAAAATCCGCATCAGCAGATGTTGAGAAATTGACATCCGGTCCATCACAACAGTGTGAGTGTATGTCCCACTGTGATATGTCGAAGCATAAATGAAATGTCAGTCGAGTGCAAGTGTCCATATTTTGCCAGGACCGACGTTTTGATGCAAGTGGCACAAACGAAGACGAAAAAGTCATTGAATGGGAAGGAATATGGTATGGAAGGAAGAGGAGGATGTGAGAGGAATTACTTTGTTAATGAATGAAAAGTTTTAGGAACATGAAAAAGAGTAACTTGATCACTGATTACTTGTATGCATGTTCTATTTAATAGTTAATCTTGTGGTTGTAGTGCAGGGGTAATAAACCTGCAGCACGGGTGCCACATGCTATATATAGCTATATTATTTCAATAAATGTTTTCTCTGGCACACTGCATTAATTCGTTTTAACTTCTAGCATAACTGTGAAAAAGGTTGTCCAACTTTATTGTAGCGTATGCGCCATGTGATGATAGGTGTGCAGAAAAAAATTAATACTAGAATGAAGTAAATGATGCTGGAAGGGTGAAATACTTATGAAGTAGTTGTAAATGTTTGAGTGATGAAGATGCAGTGTGTGTTGCGAGGATGATCCTGAATTTGATGGAGACAGCAAAAGAATAGAGCAAATGCTAAATGAGGAAGGTAATGAACAAATGGATGTAGAGGATATGTGAAATGTGTGTAAAGCAAACCTAGTTAAGATAACATTTGATGTATCTTACGTGGATATGTAAGAAATGGAGCGAAGAAAAGGAAATGATTCTGTTATTGAAAGAAAAACGAGAAAGGGAGATAGAATACTGTAAATGCAGTTTGGCGCAGATGAAAAAATTGTAAAATAAACCCTGCCCTGCTTTCGTCTTGTATTACCTACCCACATCCCACGTAGGGGATGTAAAATTATAAAAAAAAACTGAACTGTTGCAATTTTTCAGAATCAGGGATCATCCGGGAGTTCCAAATTTTCTCGTTCCGAGTCTGGCAGCACCAAAAATGAATCTCCAAACGACATACCCGAGGAATTAAAGGACCCCAAACATGGAGTACTCATGGGCATTCCTGATAGCAGATGCGATGATGCCAAGGTAATTATGTTGGGATAACTTTATTATAAATATTACCATAACCACTGATAGCTCAGTGGTTATGGTGGCGAACTATGATCGGCGGGGCTGTGGCTCACTCCTGCCTGCTGGAGCCACTTAACCGTTAATGCTCGGGCTCAGGTGACCCTTGGAGCACTCGCACCCCAACACAGCGCGGAAATGAGTTTCTAGGTTACCTTTTTTATAATTACCATCCATAAGTAATGGGTAACATCAGCACCACCTGTTTCGTCACACGACGGGTGCGGTCGTGGACTCCGGGAGTTGCCTGACCGCTGAGCAATCACAGAGCAGGTGGTTAGCCCAGTTCCAACAACAACAACAACAGCGGCGGCAGTGGAAGTCGAATTAGAGGTGAATGGATAAAGAAATACAGTAAGTAGATCTCGCGTAACATGTTACTGAAGTAGAGGTACTCTTACTAACTCGATCTCTTGAATTCGAGGTGATTTTATTACTTTATACCCACTCGTAATTTTTTACGTAATTGATTGGTAAGGAACTTTGGAGTCCAGTCGTTAGACCATTTCATGGAGAATAGGAAACAGATTTTGACATTGCTCGCAAATTGTAGAGTTGTGTATTTTTTCGTGACTCGAGCTTAAAGGTCAGGGCGACCTATTGGTTAGGATTTATTTTGTAAAACTTTATTGAGCAGTGCATTCAATATTTTGTTATATTGTAGATTGCGCATTACCTGAACGATTATACAATGCATAGCTACCATGCAAATTACATTAAGAATTGAAGTTTACTTATTCTTTGCAAAAAAAAAAGATTTTTCCCCTCAAATTTTAAGACATTCGGTTTTAATTTTTACATTTAATAAAGGTATTATTAATGTAGAGCGCGTCTCGTAGCTCGATTGGTTAGGCCGCCGCCCGGCATTGCCGAGACTGCCAAGTCGTGGATTCGAACCCTATCGCTGCCTAGAGCTGGGTGGTTTCTTTTCCGTATCTTACGTCACGACGAAGAGGTGGGCCGGCCACCCCCATTTAATTGACTGGCTAAGGTATCCCAGGCTCGGGCCACTACCCTTCGCTTCCTTAGAGGATACGAGACATAGATGTTACCTTTACCTTATTATTGATGTAGAACTGCTCAGAGTTTTACTAAAATCGAAGGTAGCAGTTTTTTATGTTGAAGCACTCATTTTCGTATTTGGGAACTTTGTGAGCACAGTTTTGGACTTCAATTTTTAATGTCTTATTTTATATCTAATTGTGAGCTTAAGCATTTTTCACGAGGTAATTTTAGTTATTTGGGTGGTAAAGAGCCTAAGTTAGGCCGGGTCGAAATTTTTTATTTCTTACGTACACAGTGTGAGGTGGTTCAATCAATCATAGTAACACCCTGGTAAAATATTTTTGAATTCTGAGGACCCCTGCCCCCCCCCCTACCGGTTTCAGTTTTTTCAGAAAATTCGCAAATTCGAGATAATTTGCGATTTACTTCGAAATTTTGTTATTACAAAAGTTCGCTTATGAAAGTTACTATTTATTTTTTAATGAAAAAAAATTTAAAAATACAAAAATGCATGAAAAAAAAAATTTAATACAAATTTTTAGCTATTATTGGTAGAAATTTAGAAATTAAGAGACAGAAATTTAATAAAATTTTTGACCTAAAACTAATGTTTTTATTCCTTCTATTGACCTTTCCACTCAAAAGTAGGCAGTTCTTTTCTAGACTCTAAAGTATTTAAAATAAATTTATGCCGATTAATATAACCAATTCTTTCCTGGCTAGATTTATCAGGTCATCCGATAAGTGATGTCGTTTTTTACGATAGATTAAGTTTAAACTAGTCCTACTCGGTTTAAGCATAAATTTTCCGAAGGTTATATCTAAGAGGAGATCTATCGTGTTTCGCTACATACTTTACAGACCTTGACCAGTGAAGACGTGTGTTTTGCTTTATGTGAACCCCTCATAAACATGGCGGTATCAGAAGAGCATATCAGGCATATAATGCTTTACGAGTTCAAAAAAGGGAATAGTGCTACTGAAGCAGCGCGAAACATTCAGGAAGTTTATGGCAACGATATTCTGCATGTGAGGAAATGTCAAAGATGGTTTCAAAAGTTTAGGAATGGTGACTGCTGTTTGACAGATTCAGCACGCTCTGGACGCCCTGCTGAGTTTGATGATGACCTGCTGTTAGCCGCACTTGAAGAAGACTGTTCAACAACTGTCGAAGAATTGGCCCAGAAACTCAATTCATCCCCGTCCACCATCCATCGACATTTGCAACAACTCGGGAAAGTGCCTAAGTTAGGAAAATGGGTGCCACATGAATTGTCGGTCGACAATCTCAGGGTGCGGGTAAACATTAGCACAGCTCTTCATTCCCGTGAACTCCAAGATCCGTTTTTGCACCGTTTAGTGACTGGTGATGAAAAGTGGATACTGTACTAGAATGTCAAGCGCCGTCGACAGTGGGTTTGTGCCGGAGAACCAGCGACACCACAGCCAAAACCAAATCTTCACCCTCGGAAGGTGTTGCTTAGTGTTTGGTGGGATAAAGGTGAAGTAATACACTTTGAAACCTTACCACACAACCAAACAATCACCGCTCAAGTCTACTGTCAACAACTGGATCGATTGAACACCACCAAAAGAAAAGAGACCTCCTTTGGTTAATCGGAAAGGAATTGTGTTCCACCACGACAACGCACGTCCTCATACCGCTCGGATCACTTCTGCAAAAATTGAGGAGCTTGGGTGGGAAAAACTTCCACATCCTCCATATTCTCCAGACCTTGCGGCTTCAGATTATCATTTCTTCAGGAGTCTGCAAAACTATCTTGACGAGAAACAGTATACTTCTTTAGATGACTTGCACACCAGTCTTTGTACGTTTTTTGCCTCAAAACCGCCTGAATTTTATAAACATGGCATTGAAAAGCTTGTAGGACGTTGGCAGAGTGTCATTGATTCCGATGGAAAATATATACTAGATTAAAAAGTTTCAGTCGAGTTTTTTTTTGTCCTTCAAATTCCGATCTAAAAAACGACATTACTTATGGGATGACCTGATAGTTACTAAGTTCACACCCCGTTCAACGCTTTGGCTGTGACATGGAAAATCTAGTATTTCTAGAGGTTTAGTTCTAATCTGAAGCAATTGAAGTAGTTTTTTTATCAATTTTTCCTAACTGGTTTTTTCTTTTTGACCAATAAAAGCTTCCCATTCTATAATAGGTATTTTATGTTCACACCTACAAAGTTTTCTATCCCTTATGCCTTTATCATAACAGTTGCATGGAGATATGTCAAGCATCTCGTCATATTTCTTTAATTTTTCATAACATTTTTCATTTCTTTTTATCATAGGGCATTTAGTTAACTTATCAGCATCTTCTATAAGTCTAGTAACTCTAACATGAATTCCCTTTGTATCAATTGTTGGGAAAGAACATTTTTGCCAAATTTCTTTTATATCTTGAACAACTACGTTATAGCAATCATTTTTACTTATTTTACCCTGTGGTTTAGATTCTTCCTCTCTAACAATAAAATGGAAATGCGTTATAACATCAGCTTTTGATGGCGTCATGGCAGATGAAAATTTTGCTGGATATCCGAAGGCTGCATTGTGGCTTCTTTTTTAGTAGCCATAATTTAATTTAATAAGATTTTAACTATATTTTATTTATTACTGATATTTTAAAATTAAATAACTTATTTTAATACAAATTTTTAACATTCTAGGTACCTAAATAGGAATCTGGAAAGAAAAAACAAAAATAATGTAATATTAGGTCTTATATCTGGTGCTATGAGTCAGCACCGGATTTAAGACCCTACCCCCTACCCCACACCCCCCGATCTAAAAAAAAGTTGGTGAATGGTCTATTCTGATGTACTGTAATTCGTGCCGGGGAACCCCGATTTTGGCCATCCGAAAGCAAAAAAATTAATATTTAGGGTCGATTTTTACGAGTTTCGATTTTTGGCCTATTTCCCATACAAATTTATATAGAAAAAAGTGAGTATCGGTAGGGGAGGGTAGCGAAGCTCCCACAGCCTTGATTTTTGGTGTGGATACTACTATTGCAAAATGATCAACCTCACAATATGTACCTAAGCAAAATCTTGACCTTGACCCCTTTTCGACCCGGCCTACACGGTAAGTATATGGGAATATTAATGTACCATTCTACGAGGGCCACTCTGTATATTTTGCCCCACCTTTTTTTTAATTTCCAAGTTTCCTTGTAAGTTCCAGAAATTTTGTACACAAGTAGTTACATACCTTTTTTACAAGTTTTTATTTTTCCACATAGTCTCCATCCTTTTCTACGGCTTCTCTCCACCTCGAAACAAGGGCCTTTATTCCTTGCTGGTAAGAGTCTGCTGGGTTCTGCTCAGGGTTGGCAGAAACCTGGGTTTTTCACCAAAAACCCAAAGCCCATGGGTTTTGCGGTTTTTGGGTTTCATAATTTAAATTAAAGTTATAGCTATGATTTTTAGAATTTATATATTTTGTTTCAGTTTTAAGGTCACTTTCAACTGAAGAAGATAGCAGTGTGCTGTTGAAACGTAGTGTGTTTTCATTTAACATAAAGTGTGGCTTTTGTTCTATTTTGAATCAACACGGTAGCGTGTTTTTCTGAATTTTTATTTCAATTTGTTTACAGGCCTAGACAGTAGACATTATTCTTATTTTTGAACATCTTTTTTTCAGAGATCAGTTTTAGTTAATTAATATCTATTTAATAATGTCTAAAGTTAGACCTGCACAATTAGGGTGGAGCGAAAAATACCTTTTTTCTAGTATGAAGTTCTAATAGTGATTAGAAGTTGCATTTAGTGGACGATATATACCTGCTAAAATATGAATTCATTTGTTTAATAGTTTCAGCTGCCACCAGGGGGCTAAATTTAACACAATTTTGGGTAAAAAGGAAAAAAATGCTTCTATTTTAGGTTTGTCAAACTATTATAAAATTTTATCTTAGAATTATCTAATAGTTTGATTAAGATTCTTAAATGATAAGAATTCGTTTTGTAAAAATGCCTTTTCATATGCTTAATATCTTCAGCTGCCACAAGAGGGCTGAAATTAACTTAAAAATGACAATTAAGTATGATTCTGTATTTACTTGAAAAAGGGAACAGTAATAAATTAGGATGTCTCTCCTCCTTTAACTGGCCTGAGACAGTTAAGAAACGTTATTTCGTACCTTAGCGGAGTTACCACCCTTTCCCCAACCAACCTCCCTCTAGAAAGGGTTCTTGCTGAAGACTATTTAGTAATTTGCTTTTGTGTCAAATTTTGGCTGTTTTTTCCTTGATTCTAATGTAGCACGAATCCAACCGTCTCTGTTTGTAGGTCCGCAGACTGATCCAGCAGCGTCTGTAACGAGCTTGACGCATCTCTCTACGGCTTATGTATGACATGGAAACTGAAATAATTCTGAATGAAGAGTAGTACCATGTTTGATGCATGATTCAATATCATCAAGAGAAACTCCTTTGGTTATCGGTGGTTCTGCTATCTGAAAATCTTGCCACATAATGAGATCTGTATAGTCTTTGGCATAAAAATTTATTTCTGGCACCTTAAAATACCTGATAACATCTGTTTCTTGAATGCATGCCCTTGCTTTTATGATACGCCTAAATCCCAACTGACGCACATGCTCCCTTTCATCAGCTATCATTGCAATGAGAATGTTTTCTTGATTTGCGTAATATGCATTTCGCTGAATGACTGAGTCATGTACTCTCCTAAGCTCTTCACGGAGATACCGGCTTCTTGCAATCATATGCCACATATGTTTAGCACCATATTGGCATAATGGTTTACGCTTTCTCTGAAACCACATTGGTGCGTATACCCTAACAATGAAAGTAGCTAATTCTTGTAAATTGCCTGAAGGATTCTCTGTGCTTGCATATAACCGCAGAGTCCTGTTTGCTGTGGTGAGCCACCTTGAATGTGATATATTGCCTGGACTCTTATGACTAAGACTCTTTGAAAATGTTCCACTTGATATAGCCTTGTGAATTTGAAGAAGGTATTTCTGGTCAGTACTTATGTCATCTACATCAACTTCACACATGTCCTCTTGAATTTCAATGGGTTTGAAGTTAACTATGGGAAGCTTTTCACAGTCTGAAAGTGCTCGGCCAATTTCTCCTGAAAATGCTCTTGGTCCAGTAGTGGTACCATCCAAGTGATGAAACAGATGGCGCAATGGAAGTTCATTAAGGTGTAAAAGGCATATCAGCCACTGCAATGGCTTATTAAAGGCTTCTTCCAGTAATCTTATTGTGCCTCCAATACTACCAGTGTTAACCACTGTCGAATCACAGCCAACTGCAACGATGTTCCCTATATCAACATTCCTTTCTTTCAAGCAATTCACTAGCGCTGTGCAAATGTATTTAGCTTTGCCACTGGAAGGTGTCACATGTGCAAAGTACAGAGAGTGTGGTTCAGATATTATGCTGATATGCTCTTCGCGTTTGGTTCTTTGGTGGTTAGAGCCATCACTCTCCTGGATTTGAATCATTGTTTTATCCTTTCTGCCATCAAAGTATAATCCCCGCATGGTTTTTGGCTCTCCTATCTGTTGTAGTTCCTTTCTCTGTTTTTGTCTTTCACGTCTTAGCTTACTTCTGTCTATAATATTCCCTTTGTCTTCGGGAGTAACAATTTTAAGATCTGCCAATACTGCAGAAGCAATAGCAGCCCCAGCTCTGTCCGACATTTTAAATCTATCACAAGTAATTGCTAATGACGGCAGTGGCTCACGCATCTGTTGTTCTGATATTACATATTGAGTCGAGGTTGTATCTTCCTCATTATCTTCAGATATCTCTTCTAGTTGTTGAAGTTCACTTGTCTCTGTTTCGATTTGTAAGTTGGACGTATTGGTTATAGCAGCACTAGTTGTTTGTGAGGATTCCAGACGTGCTTTTTCCATTTCCTTTCGATGTTCTCTTGCTTGTAATCGTCTTGTGTGTGCTATGTCAATGCTTCCTATCACCATTATTCTGCGTGTTCGTTGGTCATTTAAAAAATCCTGCTCTTTTGGAGGGACTTTCTTACTCTTTTCACATGAGCATCTCCTAAACTCCTTACATTTGCAGGTGCAGATGTCAAACAAAGTGCATTTTGAAGAGTTTTCAAATTCTTCAAGCTGATTTTTGTACTTAGGCTGATCCTTGCGTGACTTGTATGGCTTTAATAAGGACCTGTATTTATCATGGTACACTCGCATCATCTGTAAAACGCGTGTATGTGAAACTATTGGCAAAGAGGCCTTCTTCCAAATATTTTCTACCTTTTTGGAAACTGCCTCTGCTATTTCAGAAAATGAAGGCTCCTTGTTATTCATCTGCTCCTTCACTAAATGTTTTGTGAACAGGTAATCTTTCATAATGCAGTTATAAGTTGGTAGTTGCATATCACTCATCTCACAAGGTACTTCAAATATGGCACACTTCATATGTTCTCTAGTGAAATGTTTATATTTAGTATTTGATGCCATAATATTTTTAAGAAAAATTCACAATCACAAAATATCCTGTAACATCAAAACATTATATAATTAATATATATAATATATTTTATAAGTATATATAATATATTATATAAATATATAATATATTATATAAATAAACTAAAATTATATAATACATTATAACAAGCATTTTATATAAAATCAATATTATCTCTATATAAATCACTTTAAAATAAAGTTTTTTAATATTCCGATCATATTAAAAAACTCTCCGATCAACTGAGCGACTAGGCCTACTACCTAAGAAGACAAGTGTTAACACACTGTTCTAATGACTCACAGAAAGAAATTCCTTCACACCAAAACCCTCCCCACAACATTCAGTGTAGTCTCAACATGACTCAGTTACTCTAAATTGTGTTAACTTCAGCTCTCTTGTGGCAGCTGAAGATATTAAGCATATGAAAAGGCATTTTTACAAAACGAATTCCTATCATTTAAGAATCTTAATCAAACTATTAGATAATTCTAAGATAAAATTTTATAATAGTTTGACAAACCTAAAATAGAAGCATTTTTGTCCTTTTTACACAAAATTGTGTTAAATTTAGCCCCCTGGTGGCAGCTGAAAATTTTAAACAAATGAACTCATATTTTGGCAGGCATATTTCGTCCACTAAATGCAACTTTTAATCACTATTAGAACTTCATACTAGAAAAAAAGTATTTTTCGCTCCACCCTACTGCACATACTGGTGGCAGACTTAAAGCTGCTAAAAGGGATGAAGTAAAAATGTTGAGTGACCATCCAAATAGAGTTCGATGCAAATACTGCAGATGTGTATTTTCGAAAAAAATAGAATGAGTGAAACATCACTTAAATCGATGCAATAAAAAATGGGTACAGGCTCGTGATGAAGCGGATGAGCTTACAAATACAGCTACATCAGCAACTCCTCCTCCTCCTACACATAGACATGGCAGTTTTGAGAGTAGACCCTCTTCAATAGGCCGGGTCGAAAAGGGGTCAAGGTCAAGATTTTGCTTAGGTACATATTGTGAGGTTGATCATTTTGTAATAGTAGTATCCACACCAAAAATCAAGGCTGTGGGACCTTCGCTACCCCACCTACCGATACTCACTCTTTTCCATATGAATTTGTATGGGAAATAGGCCAAAAATCGAAACTCGTAAAAATCGACCCTAAATATTATTGTTTTTGCTTTCGGATGGCCAAAATCGGGTTCTCCGGCACGAATTACATCAGAATTGACCATTCACCAACTTTTTTTTGCGGTCGAGGGGTAGGGGGTAGGGTCTTAAATGACTCATAGCACCGGATATAAGACCTAATATTACATTATTTTTGTTTTTTTCTTTCCAGATTCCTATTTAGGTACCTAGAATGTTAAAAGTTTGTATTAAAATAAGTTATTTAATTTTAAAATATCAGTAATAAATAAAATATAGTTAAAATCTTATTAAATTAAATTATGGCTACTAGAAAAAGAAGCCACAATGCAGCCTTCGGATATCCAGCAAAATTTTCATCTGCCATGACGCCATCAAAAGCTGATGATGTAAGGCACTTCCATTTTATTGTTAGAGAGGAAGAATCTAAAGCACAGGGTAAAATAAGTAAAAATGATTGCTATAACGTAGTTGTTCAAGATATAAAAGAAATTTGGCAAAGATTTTCTTTCCCAACAATTGATACAAAGGGAATTTATGTTAAGAGTTACTAGACTTATAGAAGATGCTGATAAGTTAACTAAATGCCCTATGATAAAAAGAAATGAAAAATTTTATGAAAAATTAAAGAAATATGACGAGATGTTTGACATATCTCCATGCAACTGTTATGATAAAGGCATAAGGGATAGAAAACTTTGTAGGTGTGAACATAAAATACCTATTATAGAATGGGAAGTTTTTATTGGTCAAAAAGAAAGAAAAAAAACCAGTTATGAAAAATTGATAAACTACTACAAGTAATTTGAGAAAGTTAGGCAAAATCCAAAAAGCACAGGAAAGGGAAAAGAAATCAAAAGAAAAATTAAGAGAAGCAAGGGAATTTGCATCATCAGAAGTGATAGATGATGGTAATGAAAATGAAGATGTCGATTTTCAAGACAGAGAGGACTTAGATTATGAAGAAGACTTAGAATAGAAAATTTTCAAAATAGATATACCTATGAAAATTTAGCCAAAACTTCAGAATGAGCAATTTTCAGATTAGAACTAAACCTCTAGAAATACTAGATTTTCCATGTCACAGCCAAAGCGTTGAACGGGGTGTGAACTTAGTAACTAAATCTAGCCAGGAAAGAATTGGTTTTATTAATCGGCATAAATTTATTTTAAATACTTTAGAGTCTAGAAAAGAACTGCCTACTTTTGAGTGGAAAGGTCAACGGAAGAAATAAAAAAAAAAAATTAGATTTAGGTCAAAAATTTTATTGAATTTCTTCCTCTTAATTTCTAAATTTCTACCAATAATAGCTAAAAATTTATGTATTAAATTTTTTTTCATGCATTTTTGTATTTTAAAAATTTTCTTCATTAAAAAATAATGAAAAACTTTTATAATCGAACTTTTGTAATAATAACAAAATTTCGAAGTAAATCGCAAATTATCTAAAATTTTATGAATTTTCTGAAAAAACTGAAACCGGTAGGTGGGGGTAGGGGTCCTCAGAATTCAAAAATATTTTACCAGGGTGTTACTATGATTGATTGAACCACCTCACACTATGTACCTAAGAAATAAAAATTTTTGACCCGGCCTACTCTTCAAGCAAATCATATGAAAGCCTGATACATGATGACACTACAGTTCACAGTAGTGAGACTTCATTCACTGCTACCACTTCTGAATCTTCCATACATTTTTTCATTCTACTCCAGCCAAGACAACGCAAGGTCAGATAATGCCATATGTGGTTAGAACAACTGTAGATCAAAAAGAACAACTAGATTTGCAAATGGCCAGATTTTTCTTTTCAGCAAATATTCCATTTGTAGTTGTAGAGAATAAAGAATTTATTAAATGGGTCCAAATTTAAGACCAGGCTATTCATTCGTAATTCATAAGCATTCATAAGCATTCATAAGAATTCATAAGCATTTAAGATCAAGTAATACTTGTGAATAATATATATATACTGTATATATATATAATACCTTTATTTAGCATTCATTAGTTTTACTGTACTCTATTTGCGTGTGTAGTCTGGACATCATTTAAAAGGCCAATAAAACTTTTCAGTTTTTCATAATCTTTATTTCCACATTGCATAATTTAAGAATTGTTTTATAAATCAGCTTGCTTGAAATAATCAACATGCTAAAGCATTCTAATTAGCTACAATTGAACAATGTAGCAATCGGAAAAATTTCAATTATCTTAAAATAAACATCTCAGACCAAAAACACAAAAACCCACTGAAAATTCCAGTGGGTTTTGGGTTGGGTTTTTGGGTGCAGAACTTCTGCTGGAGCCACCTCTTAACCTCCTCAACAACTTCATCGTCACTGAAACTTTCTTCCACGAATAGCATCCTTCATTGGCCCCAAAAAGTTGAATTCTGAAGGTGCTAGATCCGGGCTGGATGGAGGGTGGGGTAACACAGTCAAGGGCATTTTTGTGATGGCCCATCTTGTTTGCAAACTGTTGTGTGGTCTTGCGTTATCGTGCAAAAGAAGGACGTCTTCCAATTTTGTCTCCTGTCGAACTCACTCTATACGTCTCTGGAGTCTCTGTAGGGTAGCAATATATGCTTCTGAGTTGATTGTTTGTCCTTCATAATGTCCACTAGAATCACCCCTTTCATGTCCCAGAAGATGGTGGCCATAACCTTTCCTGCAGAGGGAGCCATTTTGAACTTTTTCTTGTGTGGGGAGTCTGCGTGATGCCACTCCATGGATTGGCGTTTTGTTTTAGGTTCAAAGTGGTGTACCCAAGTCTCATCCCCAGTCACAATTCGTGAAAGGAAGTCATCCCCTTCTGTCTCGCATCGAACCAACGACTCGGAAGCAATATCTTTTCTTCGAGCTTTGTGATCTTCAGTCAGTCTGCGAGGAACAAACCGTGAACACACTTTTGAGTATCCCAGTTGCTGAATTATCGTACGTATTCACACTTCCTTCACTAATTCCTAGCTTCTTGTATGTGACACGCCGATTTGATCGAATGATGCTGTTGGCACATTGCATAGTGTGAGATGTCACAGCCAATGCCGGGCGACCGCTGCGTGGCTCATCATCGAGGCTGGCTCTCCCCCTCTCCGATTATCTCTCACGTTTAGACCAGCGTCCAACTGTGCTTCGATCAATAACAGCATCTCCGTAAGCGTTTTGTAGACGTTTGTGAATATTTCCAACTGTTTCCTTCTCTGTGGTTAAGAACTCGATAACGGGTCTCCGTTTATGGCGCACATCACTGTCAGACGCCATTTTCGAAACTGCGTTAACCATCGGTTTTATATAAGGGCGTTTAAAATTGGTTTTATACAAGGACGGGAGGTTCAAACTGGAAAAATCCGGTTATGTGAAGCGCAGAAAGTTCAAACTTACGGCTCAAAAGATATTTCAGCCCCATGGCCTATTATTTAGCTAAGAAAAAATGGTGGGGCAAAATATACTGAGTGCCCCTAGTAATTTCTGTAATTGGTGAATGTATTTGTATTATGTAAAGTACAGATGGCTGCAAATTGTCGATCTTTGGGGAGGGAAAACGTAGTTAAAAGGAGTCTACCAACATTACGCAGGCTTTAATGTTTTTTTTTTTAATTAAAAGTTTGAACCTACATTAATTGTTGTTGTACCCGACATGTCCTCAGTGTCGTATCTTCGTGATGTAGAATCATTATTAATACACGAGTCATATAGACTTTATTTGATATTTCTGTGAAATGACAAATGTGTGTGAAGTTTTAATTACTATTCAGTGCCGAGCTGGAATTAACTTCTAATGCAGCCAGACAGTCTTGGTGTCGGTCTTCCAGCCAAAATGTTGAATTTGGTATTCGACTACTAGTGAATGACTTAATTTTGATTGTTGGTGTGATGATATTGTATATGAAAGTTTTACCATTTCATTTGTCAATAATAATAATAACAACAACTAGGGAGGGCATATCTCCGACCTTTTTCCTAAAAGGTAATACTGGATCTCCGAGATTGAGTTGGTACTTTATTTTCGGTGGCGATCCCTTTGTATCCTCGTGGGTGTGATTGATTAGAGTGTCTTCAGTCCCGAGTTCAAGCGTCGTACCCACCCCATGGGAAATGGGTTATTAAATAATGTATGTAAATCTTTTGGCATTTCTAAATATCGATTTAACAGGAATTCTGTATGAAGGGAAAATGTCTAAATTATTTATTTGGTACAGAAAGTAATTAATGGAGTCAAAATATAAAAATGGGGAAATTTTTGTCATCGTTTAATATGTCACTCTCAGAACAGTCGTCTAATTCTTTTTTTTCTTTTTCTTGAATGTTGAATTAACATTTTAAACCTCTCCTCTCTTCCTAGACGAAGCTGGAGGTTGACTGGGATGGCTCGCCGAAATACTACACTTGTTACAAACCCAAACAAAGGTTACTCATCCGGACTGATTTGCCCCCTTTGGAAACTTGCGACGATGTTCTCCCTGGCTACATTCCCAGACACATATGCATGAGTCAGTCTATTCACTATAACACCTCTATCCCTACGTTCGGACCCCACCGTCCTCTGTGGCCAGTGTTCGGAGAGTATCAGTTTGTACCGCCCCAGAGATGGCTTCACAGCATTGAGGTACGTTGGCGTAGTTTATACTTCGCCTTCTAGGATTAATGTCCATTAATATCGAGTGGGTATCATCTTTATGTATGGATACTTTTTTTGTTTTATGCAGGGTTGCCAGATTGGCCACAAAGTGGCCAAATTTCACATGTGCAAAAAAGTCTGGCAACCCTAATTTTTTGAGTACTTTTTGCAAAAAATTATTATTTTTTGTTTCAGATTATTAGTGAAATTATTATTGGTTATTGATTCAAACTATTGGTTTTTAAGTTAAATTATTGGTTATTAAGTCAAATTAATCATGACAACAAGAAAAAAAGTCGTCAAATGCAGCCTTTGGACATCCTTCCGAGTTTTCATTAGCTATGAGACAATAAAAGCAGATGTTGCGAGGCACTACAACTTTGTGTGACGATGAGAAGAGGCTGAATCATATAAATCGATTACTTTTAATGAATGTTGTAACATAGTCGCAATAGATATTGAAACCATATGGAGAAGGTTCTCTTTCCCTACAATAAGTACTCGTGGAATCTTTCAGAAAGTTGTTAGTGATAGAAGCAGCCTCAAAGTTGAACAAGGTTCCTATGAACCGAAGAGATGAGGGATTTGAACAAAAAGTTTCCGAGTATAATGCTATGTTTGTACCTGTGATTGCTACGATAAAGGGATTGATAGAAATCCCTGCCGGTGCAAGGATAAAATAATAATAATAATTGCCGAGTGGGATTCTTTCGTAGGACAAAAACAAAGATTAAACCAACTTGGGCCAATTGATAGAAAAGCTGCTTTGATGAGGAGAAGGTCTATTGCTAGAGCTTAAAAGGAACACGAACGCCGAATGAGATTACAAGCAGAATTGATTGAAGCTATCAGAGTTGTCCCTTCAACATCACAGGATGCAGCCGGTGCTGAGAGCATGGAGGTTAGAGACCGACCAAGATGATGAAGACTTCGTGCCTGATATAGAGTTAATAGAGAATGAGCAGAACAGATATACCTATGAAGAGTTGGCAGTGACCGCAGATCGTCACAGAGTGAGTTGCAGGGCAGCAGCAGCAGCAATTGTTAATGCTGCTTTAAAAGATATGGGAATCCTGGATCAGGGCAACATGATTGATAGAAAGAAGCTGGAGAGGGAAAGAGCACGAGTAAGTAAAAAATTGAGTACCAGGGTTAAATCGGAGAATATAGGAATAGAATGCATTGGTTTTGACGGGAGAAGAGATGACATATTAACCAGGGCAGGCAAGATCAAAGAAGAGCACTACGTCATTGTTAAAGAGCCTGGAAATATCTATATAGATCATGTAACACCTGATCATGGGAATGCTCGTTGTGTAGCAGAAGAGCTGATTACTGTAATAGTGGACTCAGAAAGTTCAGACACACTAAAAGCTTTACTATGTGAATTGATGGCACTGCTGTGAACACTGGAAGAATCGATCGAGTAATAAAGCTTGTTGAAATCTATCTGAATAGGTCTGTTCAGTGGCTGGTATGCTTTCTTCATATGAACGAACTACCATTCAGGCACGTCTACGAGGCAATAGATGGAAAAACAACAGGCCCAAGTACTTTCAAATGGTTCAATTGGAAATAAATTGAAAACTGATCTAACAAAACTGAAAGTGGTTGCTTTTTCTCCTGTTAAAGGAAACATTCTTGAATTTCCATCCGTTGTTAATGCTTTAAGCAGTGACCAAAAGCATCTCTGCAGTATGTGCCTAGCTGTTCAATCTGGAAATGTCTCCAAAGATCTCGTACAATTCATCATGCTCATTGGTTAACTAGAGCAAATAGAATTCTTAGACTCTGTGTCAACACCAAATCCAACCCAAGATCTCAAAGATCTAGTAGAAATAATTATGCTATCTTACGCTCCAGGATGGTTTTGGGTTAAGTCACATCCACTGGCATCTGACGGATCATCTAACTTTTAGTACTTAAGGTATCT
Source organism: Bathynomus jamesi (assembly GCA_023014485.1). Classification (NCBI taxonomy): domain Eukaryota; kingdom Metazoa; phylum Arthropoda; class Malacostraca; order Isopoda; family Cirolanidae; genus Bathynomus; species Bathynomus jamesi. Next base: position 168,521 of record JAJOZX010000319.1, on the reverse strand, counting down.
GCTGCGCGATTTGAAGGAGAAATACAGATTGATCATGGAACCAGTGTTTCAGAATAACTCGTACTCTGCGAACCCCGAAAATATTCTACTATCGATAACAACAGACTCAAGAAGAGAAGTTAGAGGTGTTGCAATCCAGAAAATCATTCTCTCAAGAAGTACATTTTCTGGATCAAGAAACTTTGACCTACCTCGAACTCTTAATTTTGATTCTTCAAACTACACTGAAATGATTGATTGACAGAAAGAGGTAATTTATCTGCCTCCACTTCTGAGAAACTTTAGCAATAAGGAACTTTTGCTAGCGAGACAAGAACCACTCAAAATACCAGCCTTTCCTTGTCACAGTATATGCATTTGATGTACGAAATGGCTACAAAAATCGCCAAAAATATATTCTTAACCTACTGGAATCACGGCAAAGATTGCCTAAATTTGAATGAAAAGGACAATGGAATAAATAAACATGCAATGTCACTTTCAAAATGGCTTAAAAGTTTATGCATCGTGCAAAAGAGCACTTCATTAGGTAATGTTTTTTTTCTTTTTCTTCTAGAAAACAAGTTCTGTTGTTTAATTTCTCAAAAATGTTATGTAATTCATTAATTTGTTCCTTATTTTTTATCTTAATATATAGTATATACTAGGGTGGTTTTATCTCAGAGGTGGAATTCTATTCCAATTTTTGTTTCTTTGCCAACCCATCATCTAGTGCCACTTGGGATAGAAACTAGAGCAGGAATATTTTTATGACCAAGCGATATTTAGGACTTGCTCAACTCATTTGAAATTTTACGAATATAAAATATATTGATATTAAATAAGAATCAATGAAATTCGTACTATATATATAATTTTGCTACAATAGCCCATTATTATGTTGTCCTTGAGGCAAAAAACAAAAAACTAAATATTTATATAAAAATAAAGTTTATAAAAAAAAAACCTAAAAAATTAACAAAAAATCACGTTCGCAGCGTTAAAAAATTGCAACACAATATTAGCAACGCAGGTATTTAACAAATTTGTGCTGCTTTCAACTTCTCAGGAGCGACGATGTCGATGACAACACGTGCGGCCAGTGCCATCTGGTTGGTTGGTGTTACTCAGGCGAACTTTACATCATCGAAGCTCCCATCTCGCTGACAAGTATTGGCTGTTCTATTCCATTTCTACAATCAGCAAAAATTGACTCGAAGATAGCGTGTCCAAGACAGCTGATCTCTTGCTTCCAATTTGGATGAAAGCTCGAGTTGCTACAAAAGCTGTTAAACATGTTGTCGAACACATCAAGAAGCTTCATACTGAGTGGCAAGTGCTCAAGAAGAATATCAACTGAAAGTCTGCCACGAACCTTTCCAACCAGGCAGCATTTCAAGATGGGTTAGACAACCTCTTCGACATCGCCCACCAGGATGCCATGCAGCTGATGAAAATTGAAGAGGACAAACAATTCCTGGAAGCTCAACGGGAGACAGGACAGAGCGGCACGATGGCTGGAGTCGACAGAAAACTCACTCTGCAAGGAGCGGAAGCTTCAAAACGGGCTGGCAAAGCGGCTTCATCAAATGCTGCTGCTGCTGCAACTGACGTCGCTGTTCTTGAGTTGTCTTCGTCGAGCAACTCGTCAGATGTGGAGGAAGAGCTTGCACTATCAGAAACGCGTGTTCCTAAACGAGCTCGACTTCGTGGAACTGTAAGTGTGGTGACACTTCAAGTGGCAGCTGCACTAGATCGGACTAATGTGACTGACCGGCGAGCAGCGCATATATTTTCAACGTTAGCGTCCACGAGCCAATTCGGTTACGAAGTAGAAGACCTGATGATCAACCGAAGCACTATCCGCAAGGAGCGGATGGAACATCGGAAGAAGTTTGCTCGTGAGATGAAGAAAAGCTTCGCCCCCAGCAGTTCCTCTGATCTTGCATTGGGACAGCAAAATCATGGAGGATTACTCTGCTCCTGGTCGGGACAAAGTGGACCGTCTCCCGATTCTTGTATCTGGACAAGACGTGAAGTTAAGTTGCTGGCATTTCCAAAACTTCAATCGGGAAAGTCGGAAGTAATTGGGAGTGCCATCGTGGAGACGATAAATGAGTGGGGACTGAAGGAACGAGTGAAGGGGCTCTGCTTTGACACCATCGCGTCCAACACTGGTTCAAAGGGAAGAGTTTGTGTTCGTTTGGAAACTGAGCTTGGGAGGAATTTATTGAACTTGGCGTGTCAACATCACATCTCGGAGATACTCCTAGAGACGGTCTTCAGCCTTCATTATGTCTCCAGCTCCAAATCTCCAAATATTCAGCTCTTCGGTTCCGGGACTACTGGCCTTACTTCGATAAGACAGCAAACTCCTCGGCGGTGGATAAAGAAGACCTAATCCCTGTGATAAATGGAAATAAGACAGGTTATTGCATTTGCTGTTGACCAGCTGTCCAAATTTCAGCCACGGGATGACTACCGTGAGCTCCTTGACCTGACTATTATCTTCCTTGGAGAGGTCCCTCCACGCGGGATTCATTTCCGATATCCAGGAGCAATACATCGAGCTCGTTGAATGGCTCGACCTATCTACGCCATCAAAATGTGGCTCTTCCGCAAGGAGTTTACCCTCCAGCAGCAACAGGGATCACCAAGAAGGCCATCGCGCAGTGATATGGTGTGGAGCCACCTCCAGGAAGTAAGCCTCTTTGCCACGGCCATCTATGTCAAACAAATACTGGTTTCAGTCTGTTTTTAGTAGAAGCTCCGAGAAACGATCTGATATCCGTGCACTAGCTAACTATGCTGATAAAGATATATCTAAGGCTGTCAGCATAGCATTCAGCCGCCATCTTTGGTATCTATCAAAAATATTTGGTAGGCTTCGGTTTCTTCGATGACAGTGTTTGCAGCAGAGAAGAGGCAGATGGTAAATGCCCTGAAAAACAAAATAGGGTCTGAGAAGCCCCCTAAACGGATCTCTCCAGTTAGCCAGGCATGTGGGAAAGAATTACACGATTTTGTCACCATGTCAACGCTGAAGTTTTTTGAAATACTCGAACTGCCTCAAGATTTCTTGGATCCTCCTCCAACACTGGCCAGTCCATGAATCATACAGGAGGAGCCAGGTTACTGTCCGGTCGGTGAAAGTGATCAAAGACCTTGCAGAACGCGGTGTTGCACTCATCCAGGAATTCAGTGTATCTCTCACGCGCAGTGAAGAGCAGAAGCAGTTCCTTCTAAAAGTCGTTGAAGATCACCGGAAGGTCTTCGTGTCACCAACGAAGAAGTCTGCTATCATGCGAACCAAGCAACAATGATTATCTGGCATTTATTTAATAATTCTTTCTTACTTCAGGTAGGCTAGTTAGCCTGTCAGTGGAGCCAGCCTCCTTCGCCACTCCGCCCTGTCCAGCAGCACTCCCGTTTCTCCCGAGCTCTTGCATGCTGGGCAAGTCGTATCTTCGCAAGCTCTCCTCCACTTCGTCCCTCCATCTCCCTCTCGGTCTCCCCCGCGGTCTTCTGCCATTCCCTGGTCTCCAGCCATTCCCTGGTCTCCACTCCCAGCACCTCGCAGTTCTCCCCTCCATTCTCTCCACGTGGCCTAACCATCTCAATTTGGCAGCGTCGATTTTTCTCAAAATCGGCGTTACTCCCACATTGGCTCTTATTTCTTATCCTATCTCTTCGCGTCTTTCTCTCAGAATAGTCCTCAGCGGCGCTCTCATTTCTGTCGCCTGAATTTTTCTTCGATCCGCCATGCGCATTTTCCAGTGTTCCGACCCATAAATCAGTATTAGTGTTAAAACTGTTTCGAAGATTATTTTAGTCCCAAGGGGCATATGTTCATCTCTCAGTAGCGGGTATAACATTCCGACATTTTTACTAAACTTTGCAATTCTTTAAGTTATTTCTTGCATATTACCACTTTCTTTAGTAAACATACTCCCTAAATATTTAAATTTTTCAACATTTCTTATTTCCTTATCTCCTATTTGAACTCCGAATTTATCTAATATTATGTAATGTAAATTGTCAATGGAGAAATTCCAATGTTTTGTTTTTGTACAATACACACATTATTTTTTTAATAAAATATCCCCCAACACGGATGGGGCTAATGACCTGTTTTGTGAAAGGAACGCTTATTACAATGTTTTAATAATTTAATTTGTCAAAATGGACAGCGTGCTTTTCACATAATGTTTCCCAATAGCAGTAAAATGGATGGAGGTCTTATCAAAAAAAACAAAATAGCTTTGAGCAAGTCCTAAATATATCCTGATCTCAAAACATTTTTTAATGTATCATTTTTTAAGCTAGTGGCACCAAATGCCGGGTTGGCATAACAGATATTCCGACATTAGATTTATAAAACCACTCTAGACTGTAAACTCAAAAACACGTAAAAATGTCATTTTCTTCGAGTTAGATAAAAATTGTTTCATCTGTGTTAAACTCGTGTTTCTTATTTTTTTATTCAGAGTTTTTACTGAAAAATGTAAATTTTGGAAAATTGAAACTAAAAACCGAAAATTTGTGGCGGGGATAGGAGACTTAGGATACGCGAAATATTTTACTGGGTGACTACTGTGACCAATACGAAACCCCCACAGTGTGTCCCTTTTGAATGCAAAATATCAACCCGCCCTATTAATAATGTTCAGTTCTTATCTCTCGTGTATAATATTGGTTTCTTTATATGGTATTGGTATAATGTCTTCAATGGTGACTTTGCATTTGTCATGTCAGTAGTGATAATTTAAAATTAATACATGCTTTAACTATTAATAATATTTATTTATTTTAATTAACAACAACTAGCTGTTTATTTTTAATAAGAGCCCAGTAAAGCCTAAAGCTTAAGGGCCAAATTAAATTAAATAAGTAGTCGAGCTTCACAATTATTCGTGTCATTGTAAATTTTAAAACGAATGTATTTATTTTATTATTAATAAAGGTTATTCGATTCAATTAAATAGATAGTAGAGGTACATTCGCTCCTCTGAACCTACATCATTTTGTAAATCTACCATTTTCTGGAATGGTAGGTCATAATACATTTAATTTTCTCTGATGTCCGTATTTCCATTGTATTATGGCAGTTGGTATCATTTAGTGGGATACCAGTGATTTACTGCTACATATTAGTTACAATATTTGGAGAATAGCAGCACATGACTTGTCGCATCTTAGAATAGAATAACCTTTATTAATAATAATAAAATAAATAAATTTTTTCAATTTACAATGACATGAATAATTGTGAAGCTCGACTATTTATTTTATTTAATTTTGCCCCTTAAGCTTTCGGCTTTACTGGGCTCTTATTAAAAATAATCTTTTTAAAGTTATACAGCTGTTACTACAGGATACATGGCCACGCTGTAATCTAAGGAGTAAATGTTGTTGAATTTTTAACTATAGCCTAACTTAATATTTATTTTTCATATACAGGGTGTACATAAAGTCAGGATCTATTTTTGTGAAGCACTTGGAAATTATATGGAATTCAATCATAAAATGATAGTGGTAACATTTATTAAATAATTAAGAGTAGGATTCGACGTGACGCCCATCAGTATCCCTGCACAGCTCAAATCGTTCCGCAGCATTTCTAAACACATTCTGGAGCATTTGCGGGGTTATGTTATCCGCAGCAGTTGGTATACGTGTACGTAAGTTTTCAAGACTCGTAATCTTCGTCTGATAGACGTGCGATTTGATAAAGCCCCATGCAAAGAAATTAAAGGGGTTAAATCTGGTGATCTCGCTGGCCAAAGTCTGTTGCTTCCGCGTCCGATCCATCGATTTGGAAAACGTCCATTTAGATAATCCTGAACAATTTTGGCATAGTGACAAGGAGCACCATCATGTTGATAGACGACGGTACTAAAAATCCTATCCCCAATCAGCTGAGGTTCAAGGAATTGCTGCAACATGTCCAGATAAATAAGCCCCGTAACTGTAGCTTCAGCAAAGAAAAAAGGACCATAAACCTTAGATTTTGTTAAACCCATCCAGACATTAACTTTAGGTGAGTCTCTCCCAATTTTGGACGAAATCATTCGGTCTTTCATCTGCCCAAATTCGACAGTTATGGCGATTTACTTTTTCACACATGGAAAGTGGCTTCATCACTAAAGAGAATGTTGTCCATTAAATTATCACTCCAGATTTGTTCTACGAGATCAGCACACACAGCACTTCGTCGAGGGAAATCTTTCTCATGTAAAACCTGCAAATGATAGCTTTTCTTCTGCAAATTAACTTTCAGAATTTTGTGCACAGATGACGTCGGGAGGCCGAGTCTGTGTGATGCAGCACGAACGGACGTACGTGGCTCCTCAGTGATAATTCCGCGTACTGCATTCACGGTCGTCCTGATCTTGCTTCATTTACAGATACCGTTCGTTTAAATTTGTTCACCAATTTTCGTATTGTCTTGTCTATTGGCCCCGGCTTATGAAATCTCCTTCTAAACTTCTCTCTGATGTCATTGTATTTCTTTCCCTCGATTCGCCAAATTACTATTGCCACACGCTCTTCTGTATTCATTCTAAGGGCTTCTGAAAAGAAAAATAGAAAAAAATAATTATTTCACAAAAATAGATCCTGACTTTATGTACACCCATTTCACCAAGTCTTACCGTCATCTCGGTTACTATACTAATTTATCAATTTATCGTTCCTGAAGTGTCTGATAGAAATTATTTCCATTTCTCGGCTATTTTTTGCTTAAAAACGGTATAGGAACGCAAGTTTAATATTTTCTCCTTCAAAAAGAATTTGTGACATCCACCAGAAACAAATTTATCGTTAGGTATCATCCCCCATTTTTTTTACTGCTTCCCTTTATTCGTATCTCTTCTTTTCTTGCCTTGTCAGCCACTTTTGTGTGTGTGTGAGAGAATTATAAGCTAGGTTAAACGTGAATAGTCGGATTTTGGTGAGCTTTCTAGTTATTGTGTAGAGGGTAAGCCGTTCGGATGTTCGAAGCCCTTATAAAATGTTTATAAAAAGAAATGCCAGCTATAATTACTAAAGAGCAAATTATATTTGATACATTGTTTCCATTTCAGATTTATTCTTGTTCAGTGACCGTATTCTTTTTTTTTTTTTTTGAGCATGTTATTTAAATTATGATACACGAGTAGTAGAACTGATTAAAGGAATTAAAACATTTTTAAAACTCGAAACTTCCAAAGTATTTTGTATGAAAAATTTAAAAAAATAAAAATTGTTTGCAGCATGGCTCTGTGGTGATGTTGTACCATCCGTGCGCAGAACCGTTGCTCGTTCTCCGACTAAAGCAAATAGTGAAGAAGTGCATCTACAAACACGTGATTTCTCCCTCCGTTTTCGTGTCTGTGGAAATGGTAAGAAGAGAAAAGCATTAGAGATTATTTTACCAGTTCACTATCATTAGGAATGCAAAGGGGAGGAATAGCTGTAATCTAATGTCACCCATTTAGATTAATCTAACTTAAATTTTTTTTTACGTTAATCGATTTATTCAGGCTAGCCCCATTTTTGTGCCTTGGAGTTTGAAACTTCGGCTTAACAATCTTTATATTTTGTTCCTTTCTAAGAAATAAATGTAATTAACAACGCGAGGAGCGTGTTCAGGGTGCAAAGAGGAGGGCATCAGCGTGGTGGGGTAATGACTACTGAGGTTGCGTCAGCAGTTGAGGATAAGAGGAGGAAATGATATTGTGTGCGCAGGGTAATTGTAATAGAGAAGAAGGTGTAGGAAGAGTGCGGGAGAAGAAACGGCGTAATTAATGAATTTGGAAGGAGGAGGAGGAATGAGAATTGTGTAGAGAATAGAAAGTTGTTCTGGAAGTGCAGCAGTGAAACTAAGAAAGTTTGAGAGTAAGGTATGAAAATGGAAGAAAGCTCACAGCAGATGTGCATCTGTGGAAGAAATGAGTGCAAATATAAATACGAGGAGATTTAGTGGTGTAAGGAAGACACGTGACAGAGTGCCTAAGAACATAACCATGGAGGAAGGGAAAGCGGTAGGTAGGTTGCGAGCTGAAAAAAAGAAAAGCGGCAGCAGTGGATTGGATATATGGGGAAACGGGGATTTAAAAGGGTTAAATTGCATACACAAATGGGAGTGTGCCTGAAGGAGAGAGTGGAAGAAAGAAATTGTTCCTTGGTACAAGGTGAAAGGACTGGATGTAAGAACTACAGATGTACGAGTCTGTTGAGTGTGGTTGGGAAGTGTGTATGGTAGGACAGTGATAGGATGAGTTCGTGGTATTTTCGAATGTTTGGTAAGCGATGAGCAAGGAGGATTCAGAGGTGAAAGAGGTTGTGTAGATAAAGTGTTCGCATTGAAACGAGTAATTGAGAAAGATTGCGAGGTATATAAATGAGGCGGTCGGAACCAGAAGGGCGAACTCGCCAAAAGTACTTTTGGTGAGTTTGCCCTTCTGGTTCCGACCACCTCATTTATGACTATCATACGCTTTCTGAAGATACATAAAAGTAAACAGAGAAACATTATAACGAGTCTTGGGTATATATCGGGTGGGTGGTAGACTCATGAATGCGATGAAGAGTTTCTATGATGGAAATAGTGCATATGTGCGACTAAATAAAACCCCCCCCAATATGGATCTTGATTTCGCTTTTCTTCTAAAATTTTCAAGATGCTACGACACACTTTAAGTTAATGATTTGATATAAGTTTTTGTGTACGTCGAGGATGTGTGATGTTTCTGTGGCTGTTCAGCCTGTTTATGGATGGAGTCATGAGACAAGTGAAAGTGCGACTGCTGCTAGAAAGAGGAATGAATCTGGTATGTGGTAGGAATAGGTGGGGCACCTCGAATCCGATGTGTGCGGATGATGATGTGCTATATGTTCAGCGTGAGTGTGATATGCAAGAGGCTGTTGAGAGCTTTGTGGCGGTGTGTGAGAGAAGTGTGGATAAGAGCAAGTTGTTGGCTGGAGAGAGGGAAAGTCAGACCCTCGTGTGATGGTGAGTAGTGAAGCACCTAAGTAGTTGGGGTGTGTTCTGAACAAAAAGGAGTAAATGAGTGCAGATGAAGTTAATAGTAGAGTGATTCAAAGAAGGAAGGTGGCAGGTGCGCTGAAAGTGGTTGTGAGAAAGCGGAGACTGTGTAGAGGTGCTGCGAGATGTTTACATGAAGATGTCAGTACCGACACTTTTGTATGGGTGTGAAATACTGACATGGCGAAAGGAAGAAGTCAAAGGTAAAAGCAGTTGAGGTAGATAACTTGAGAAGTGCGCAGTGCGCATAAAGTGAGAAGTCGTGTGGTTCTGGACAGATGTGGTGTTTCAGAAGTTAGTGGAAATTGAGGAAAGTGTTAAGGTGGTTTGGGCATGTTGAAAGAATGAAAGATGACAGACTTGTGAAAAAACTGTTTGCAAAGCTAGAAAGAGGAGAGGGAGGCCGAGAAGAATATGGATAGACATGGTGAACGATTGCGTGAGGAAGCGTGGACTTCAGCTGGGTGATGCACGAGAAGTGGCTGTAAGTAGATTGGAATGGAGAAGGTTTGTTAAGAGGTATGCAAGTTCAGGACTGTCTGTCTTATTTCTGACAAAGTCTGGCAGCAACACCACGTATAGCGTATGAAGTGCCGCAGGTGTGGAATTTAGTCAGGTGCTCGGTGCTGGTCCATCAGGATGTGTATGCTTTAGTTTCTACCTTCTCTCTCCTCATTACCTTTTATATCCGAGTATGCCTGCCTTCTCACCCCAACTTATTTGGGAAATGAGATTTTTAAGAATGAATGAATGAATGTAATTAATATTTTCCTAGTAATTTAAAGTTGTGATTATGGTAGTGTGTATACATACGTCCAGTACATTATCAAAATCTCGTTTCCCAACGGATTGGGGGTGAGAAAGCAGAAACAACCTGAATGTAAAATACAGAAGGTAAAAAAGGGGAGTAAAGGTAGAAACTAAAGCATATACGTTCATTCACACAGGCATCCTGTTGGACCAGCTCCCCTCCATGTGGCACTTCCAGGACTTGTAAAAAATAAGATGGGGTCTTCCGAACTTACAAACCTCCTCCATTCCAACCTACTTCTTTCTTTCAACATGTCCAAACCACCTTAACACACTTTCCTCAGTTTTCAATTTCAACGTCTTCTGAACATCACATCTTTCCAGAACCACGCGATTTCTTACTCTAACAATCCGACACACGTCACACATGCTCCTCAGATTATTCATCTCAACCATTCTTACTCTTGACTTCTCTGTAATGGTATATAACATTCTCTTTCAACAGTCTTCTTTCACACCGCCACAAAGCTCTTAACAACCTCTTGCATATCATACTCTGAGCAAACAGCACAGCATTATCCGCACACATCGGATTCGAGAGGCCCTACCTATTCCCATCCCATGCCAGGTTTATTCATCTTTCTAGCACTTTCACTTGTCTCATGGGCTACGTCGTAGTCAATGTCGTAACACCGCTTCCCGTTGATCAGCGAAGTTAAACGACATTGGATCTGGGTAGTAGTTGGATGAGAGACCGTCCTCCGCGTCCAGATTATGTAGCGACCCGTGGTTCGGATCCCACGTAAAGCTGTAGGTCCCCTCCCTCATATGACCTTAGATGTTGCGAAGGAGGTTAAACAACCCCAATCATTATTATTATTCACTTGTCTCGTGACTTCATTCATAAACAGATTAAACAGCCACAGATGATATTTTTCCCATTTCCCGCGTTAAATTAATTTATGGTTAATTGAATGTCTGGTTAGGTCACTGTACGCTCTTAATGATTGGTTAGGTTAAGTTGTGATATTTTTGTTAGTTTTAACAAAAAATATCAACTTAACCTAACCAATTGTCAAGAGCGTACATTTGACGTAACCAGGCATTCATTTAACCGTAAATTAATTTAACGCGGGAATGTGGAAGAACACCCAACAGATACCTCACACATCCTTGACCCACACCCAAACTTATATCAAACCAATCACGCAGTTCTTTATTTACTCTCATACACGCACTACTTCCATCATAGAAACTTCACCACATTAATGAATCTACCACCAACCCTATATATCATATATTCACCCGCCACAAAGCTTCTCTATTTACTCTATCTACCTTTTTACATGCCTCCTCAATGACGTCTCTCACTGCGAACACTTGATCCGCAGCCTCTTTCACTTCGGAACCCTCTTTGCTCATCATTCACCAAGCATTCTGTATTACCACGAACTCTGCATCACTATCCTACCATACACTTCCCCACTACATTCAGTAGACTCGCATCTCTAATTCTTATATTCACTCCTTTCACTTTTCATTTTGTATAATGTGAGTAATTTAGTGGAAATTGATTCATGTGAGTAGGGAAAACAGTCACTGAGGCCAGACGTATTTCAATCATATGCGCGATATATAAGCGCAATGCGACCCAATTTAGATTGTGAACGAACTACTCCCAACCCTGCTTTTAATAAAGTTACCTCTCTGTCAGCCGTTGGTACTCGTGGCGTGGAGCTGCAAGCTGGAGATGTCATACGTAAAGGAAGAGAAGGTAGTGTCGTTCATAAGGGCTCGGGCCCTTCATGGCCCTGAAGCGAAGTACACGAAGCAGGGAAGCTACACTCTGGGTCTTCTGCACGAGTCGACACCCCTACGAGGATCGGGCATCAACGATACGAATTTGTGTCCATCTTCTTAAGAGGCTACTCCGAGACAACATGAAAAGCTCAATGGATCGAGTGTTCTGTTCAAAACAAAATTCTATACTTTAGGCCTAATTTTCCCCAAGTTTATCACTAGCTTTAAAGTATCGTTTACAAAGACAGGCAAAGGTTTAACGTGGGTATAAATGAATTTAGATTTAACTTCTCTTTGAATTATGGTGGTTGCGTTTCTGATGAAAAGATATTGGAAAATTTGAACATTATTTTTAATTTTGTACGAGGCTCATACTTATTATATCAACAAATACAGTACTCTGAAATTTAACGAAACATTCATTCCATTACGACACCACTCTGTAGATGTCGCTGGTGGAGTCTTGCAGTAAGAAAAAGTTAAACGAGTTTAGGTCAAGAACCTTTCTCCAGATAATTAAATGTTAAATATTAGCTCTGAAGTCCAAATCGAATTCGCAGAAAAGTGATAAGTACTTTTATTCGTTTGATCCCATTTATCCTTGTTAAAACTGTAGGTTCCTCAAAGTGGGACAAGGAGCTTGACTTTACTCTGAAAGAACGATTGATTATTTTTTTTTTATACTAAAAAATCTGAAATATTTCAAGACCTTTTTCTTTCGTGTTCAAACTTAAGCTTTTTAATCTACTTAACGTTTTCACTACTCTATGGCGGAGTAAAGTTATACTCCTGACTATTATTCTCGGCTGTAATTATTGGTCCCTAGGTAAGTCAGTTTTAAAGTAAGTATAGAAACGTCGCCAATTTTTCATGATATTTGGAACACGACGTTACGAGGGTCATTCTCAAGGTTGGCAAATTTTTATGGTTTTTGACATATTGAATAGTCTCATTTGTATAGTTTCGGCAAAAAGTTTGACTAGAAATATAAAATTTGTAAAAAGCAAAAAAATTATTAATTGGTAATATTCTGAGGGGGTTTCTCGATATTTGATTTTGGCAGCAGTAATAAAATTTAAAGAGAACCCCAGTCGTTACCGATTACTAATAAGGTTATGCTTTTTAGAAACTCTGTATTCTTAACTCGTAGGATACTGCTGCTTTCGAAAGATCTTTTGATCAAATAAGAGTAAACGAACCCCGTGTAATTAATCGATATCGCGTTGAATTTTAGTCTGTTCATAATAAATAACTTGCGTTTATCGTATAAAATTTTATATTTTTAATAAAATTATGACGAACACTATTAAAAGTGTAAAATATAGTATTATTACATTTAAAATTAAGTCTTTTTGTTTTGAATTTCATATATGTTACAGTAAGATTGTGAAACTACTGATTTCACTCGGGGCTTCGGATTAAGTTAGGTTAGTAATTTCCTGAAGCCCCCGAGTGAAACGGTAATTACTGAAAATTTCAGGGATTTCCTAGAATTACTAGTTTCACAATCTTGCTGTAACAGACAGTATATACGACGTGTATGTATGGTCAGCTTCAAAAATATATCGATACTTATTTAGTATTTACATGAAAGTGTAAATGTATTTTTTGAAGTTAACTGTAGCTACATGCTGTAGGAAGGTTTTTTTTTTTTTTTTTTATGTAATGGAGCTTGTATGAACAAAATTTCTCTTAGTGTAGGCATATGGGCCTCGCATGAGCGAATAGGGGTAAACGGTAGTTGTCAAAGTCTGGAATCGTATATACACACATTTCGAGCAGTCGTTAACTATATTTCCCGTTGTTTCCAGTCTCTCATTTCATTGGTGTTAGGTGTTAAATTTATAAATTTTGCTCTCTCGTAATTCTTGGCACTAAAATTTTGAAAGCGGCGAAATTTGTAGCACTTCCTGTATTTTTTAATCCCAAAGGAAGGCGGTAACCAGTCTTCAGCCGTTGGTTTAATTGTAAAAGGAATAATGCGGATGTTAATTATCGTTTCTAAAGTAGAAATTAATTCGGTAGTTCAATTACATTCATTTTGTAATTATGTGGCTGCATGGAAAGGTTCAGAAAGCTTTAATTTTTTTTATTTAAGTTAGTATTTCATAGATTTTAGTAGATAATACCAAATTACCAGTACTAAGTACACTCCGGATAACTGTGATAGAATCATTCCATAGCGTTACATTAAATGTAAATTACTAAATAATATCTTTGTTCAAACAATCATTAAATGATTGAATAAAAAAAAAAATCGCTTTTAAAGGTTAAACTACTTCGCATTGACTTTTTATCATTATTAAAGTAATCATGAGTGAATCGGGGGGGGGGTAAGAAACTGGCGCAGCGCTCAAACCAACCGATGCGGCCCGTTGTGCTAATTCTTGGATTATTATTATTATTATTAAACGTCATGTCAGTGTAATAATAATGTAATTTAGATATTAGTTGATATTTTCGTTACTTTTTTTTACGTTCGTTTTTTTTGAAGAAATTTTAGTAAACCTTTTGTAATAATTTATATTTAATAGTCTGAAGCCAAAGGAACAAAACTAACTAAATTTAATATACATAAAATGTCTCTCTACTAACAATTAAATTGCAATTATGAGAAGCCTCAAATTGAAGTCATTATTACAATATTACACCCAGTGCAATTTAAATACTTAATTCTCATATTAAGTGGTTATTTATAACTACAGTACGTGCCCTTTCATATATATATATATATATATATTGCACAGTATTTCAAATGTGTCGCAACTATGACTCAAAATGTGACTCATTTTAATTTTGTTTTTACATTAAAATTGAATTGACAATTCGTGGTGACGTCAGTGCTATATTTACATGAAGATTATATATACTGTATATGTGAACTGTTTTATTTACTGAAGTATTAAAGTATTTGTATGTAATTACAACTATTTCTTTCGTCTGAAATTTTATATTCCAGCTACAAGTATGAAACGAGCTTGGTATTAATATAGTATTTATGTTCATGAAGTAACACGTCAGTGGAAGCCTGTGTATATATATATATATATATATATGCGTGGCTGGCTACGAGGGCAGGAGGCGATCAGAGAGCAATTCCCTCCTTCACCAAGTCCCGCAAATGAGGCGGGATGCTGCAGAGGGGTCGACCGCAGGTCGATCCTGAACCGTCGTTCAAACTCAAAAAAGTATATATTTATTTATTTATTCATATATTTATTTATGCACCTTCGAGAAATTTAAATATATATTTGTAAATGAAATATAGTTTTATTTCATTCCTCGAAAGTAATGTAAATTTTAAATAATTTAAGCCCCCTTCTTTTCACCTATAAGTAAAGGAAAATTTAAAGATTTTCTTCGTTGCGAATTTAGTTGCCATAGCAACCACTGCCCAAAACCCCAACAAAACTATATATATATATACACACAGTATATCTATATATATACAGTATATCTATATTTTTTTTTCTCTCTCAGAGGCAGTTAATTTGAAACAAGATAATAGTTATACTTAGTATATAAATATATTTCCATTGAAAATTTAGGAATTATTCCTTAGTTATATAATTACATCTTGGTATTGTGAGCGTACGAGTATGTCGTGTGTGCTACGTGGTCTGTAGATGATGATGACACCGTAACGTATGCGGGTATGAACCATTATAATGAAATTATTTGCTAAAGGAAGAACTTTGGTATGTTATAACCCGTGTGACTGTATTTGGGTATACGTGACTATGCGCGAGCGTCACACGTGATTGCGTGCGATTACCTTTTCTTTCCAGATTAATAAATATTTTCCCATGGATTAATATAAATATATATCATTAAATTCGCCTAAAAGAATCGCTAGCGCTGTCCTCATTTGGCCTGGTTAAATAATGCCTCAGCGACGCAAGCCCTAATTATCCCTAATTCACATAGTACGACATGATCCAAATTCTTTTGTTCCTTCAGTGTAGAGACCGTGGTAGTAATCCTCGCTTCTGGTAATCTCGCTTCCATTCTTAGGCGCCTCAAATCCATGGAATCGCGTATGCGTCCTAAGTAATCATTTAACATCGCGCCAGACGGTCGCCAATACATGATGGAATTCAAAAGGGGGAAATTTAACGGTCGCTTCATTCTGATTGGCCGCTTCGATTTCCGAGAAGGTTAATCCTGCCTCCAGATTGGCCCTCTCGCTTTCAAAACAATCCAATAGGGACGTTTGTTTGGCTGAGGGGAATCAATGCAGTTGAAAAAAGGGGCGGAGTCAGGCACGAAACTGGGTTTAGTGTAACCTTTTCGTCATTTTTTTTTCTTAATTTTTTATTATATTTGCAAAGGTCTGGTGCAATATACGTTTTGTAACACGCACTCAATAACGAAGATTCGATTTTTTATCATTTATAAATTATAATTTACCCCCAAGAAAATTTATGTTCGGTATAAAGCATTAATTTTGAATAAAAAATGAAATAATGTTCAAAAGCTTTTTTCCCGTTTCATAAAATGAAGAAAATGTATAAATAGAAAAAAAAAAATTCTTTCCTGCAAGATTTGTTATAAGCGCATGTCTTGGGGGGGGGGGGGGGTTGTCTTATCCTTTTCACCAAAATCGTTAATGAGTGCAGAAAAATTCCTTAATATATTTAAAAATCAATGTCTTAATCACAAATTCAATAGTTCATTTTGAAATAATGTAACTTAAGTAGTTCTTATCATCATCATCATCATAACAGTAAAAAACATTGAATATGAAGAAATGTTGCATCTGCATGACTTCGTGGGCGAGCGAAACCAACCATATTATTATTATTATTATTATAATCCATAGAGTATTATCATGATTACAACCGCGCAATGACTGCGCGGTCATTGCAGTTATTTGCGCATATTCACGATTTGCGAGGGTGCTCTCTGAGGGCATTGGTTTCTGCCCTATTTGGGAGAATTTCGATTTGTGATTGAGTGAGGTCCGTAGCATAATGGTAGAGCGTCCGACCGGCAATTGGAAGGCCCTGGGTTCGATTCCCAGGCGGTTCGCCTCATTTTTCATTATTTCGTTATCTCTCCTCGTGTGCAGAAACGTTCCTTAATACTTATGTCGTTTCTATTCATTTATATACTGCGCGGTCATTGCAGTTATTTGCATATATATATATATATATATATATACACAGATACAGGGTGGGCCGTAAGTTTCCATACATAGGAAAAATTAAACGTTTGTTTTTATGTTTCAGATACCCTAAGAATATGCGTTTGACGTAAGATCTTGTTTACTGATGAAGCAAATTTTTACGTCAATGGAGAGGTTAATCGGCAAAACATACGTTATTGGAGTAATGCTAACCCTAACTGGCTGAGTCCGACGAAGATGCAAGGTGCCGGTAAAGTGATGGTGTGGGCCGGGATATGGGGTGACAGAATTATTGGACCAATTTTTGACAGTGGAAATCTTAATGCCGAAAGGTATCTTAACATGTTGCAAGAAGAGATTTTCCCATCCCTGCTAAACGAGGAAGGTAACTTCCCAGTTTACTTCCAGCAAGATGGAGCTCCACCTCATTATGGTCTTCACGTGCGTCGGTATTTGGATCAGCAGCAGCAGTTTCCGGATGCTTGGATTGGTCGGCGTGGTCCTGTGGAGTGGCCTCCCAGATCCCCAGATCTCACCCCCCTTGATTTCTATCTATTCCCCCTGCAGAGGCTTGCCACCCTGAGTTCTTCGTTACGTTTGGCTAGCCTAACCTTCGCCTTCACTTCCCTGCACAGGTGGACATACGCCTCAGTTTTCTCATGGGAACGATTGGCCTTCGCCCTCCTGTACGCAGCTTTCCTATTTCGGATAGCCGAAGCGATGTCACGACTGAACCACTTAGGCTGCGTTGAAGCAGGGGTGACCGGTTTTGAGGGTATGGCAGCAGACTGCAGCACCATGAGAGAGAGAGAGAGAGAGAGAGAGAGAGAGAGAGAGAGAGAGAGAGAGAGAGAGAGAGAGAGAGAGCTGTGACGTAATTAGTTACATTTTCCTGCCATTACTTTTTCTGTGAGGACAAAAAGTTAGTAGCTACTTTTTTTCACAAATCTTGTTTGATGCCCATATTGTACACAGTGCAAGTTTATTGATAACATACAGTACATCTAATGCTAATATAAAATCTTGTTTATTCGTCAAATCGCAATCAATTTGGAACAAATTAACAATTTGGCAAGTATCACTTGTCAAAGAAAATACTTTTATCACAATCAAATGCTTGATAAAATTAGGAAAAATGTCAAACTAGCTTTTGAAGTAATTATTAACGAGTTACTTTTTTGAAAAGGCAACTAGTAACTGTAATTACTTACATAAAAGTAACTGTCATAATACTATATATATATGTATATATATATATATATATATATATATAATATTATATATATATAGAGAGAGAGAGAGAGAGAGAGAGAGAGAGAGTCTCTGGGAGCAATGTCTTCCGCTAGTTACACCTCCTTTGTACCTGGCTCTATGTAGTACGGTCTATGCAGAGCGCTCTCAGAACCAAATAAAAGGAAACTATACGAGTGGTCCATGCCGATGAAGGACAAGTCTAATCATTTTTGGCACTTTTTTGTAATTCTCGGATGAATCAAGTTTCCAGCAGTTTGCTTTAGGAGGACGGATCTGGGCATGGAGAACCTGTGACGATATGTCCAATCCAAAAATGGTGCAACTTGCAAGGTGAAATTCGGTAGTTGTGCTGTTCACAAGATTACATATGTATCTTCGCTGAGAATCTCCTGCCTTTGTTTCGAAATGAAAACTTCACCATGTTTCAAGGAGACGGTGCCATATGTCCATTCTGTTGCATTACGAGGGTGTTCATTTTATTCTGGCAGTGCATTATATATACAGGGTGTCCCATAAGTCCCGTCTCATAGGAAAATTTATTTTAAATTACACTTAATTTTAAATTTATTTATTTATTTTAAATTTATTTTAAATTACACAATTTTAAATTTATTTATTTTAAATTTATTTTAAATTACACAATTTTAAATTTATTTATTTTAAATTTATTTTAAATTACACTTAATTTTAAATTTATTTATTTTAAATTACACTCCTGAGGAAAAGGTGGAGGCCTTTTCTTCAGGAGTGTAACTCACTTCCATATTAGCCATTGCGTTATTCTACCTGCATCAAAAAAAAAGGTCCCATAAGACATCAATTTAAACATTTGTTTTATTTCTAATGTATTAGTTTCGTAATTTTAATTTAAAATAAATTTTCATACAAAACTAGACTTATGGGGCACCCTATATATATATATATATTAATATATATATATATAATATATAATATATATATATATATATATATATATATATATATATATATATTATATATATATATATAGGGTGTCCCATAAGTCCGGCATCATAGGAAAAATAATAAAAAAAGGCAAAACAAAAGCTTTTATTTACAGAACGTGCTCAATATGTCGACCATTGTTTCCAATACACAAATTCAGACGTGATACCCAGTCAGCAAGCACACGGTGAATGATGTCAGGAGTAATGGTGTTACATGCCCCAGTAATGCGCTGCCGCAAATGTTCAACACTCCTAATTTTCTCTGCGTATACCAGCGCTTTCAAGTGGCCCCAGAGATAAAAATCTAGTGGCGTGAGATCCGGGCTTCTAGCTGGCCATTCCACAGGCCATCGACGTCCTATCCAACGACCAGGGAATTGTTGGTACAGGTATTCCCTTACTTGGGTGCTGTAATGTGCAGGAGCACCGTCTTGGTGGAACCATGTTGGGAAATTTCCTTCTTCGTTCAAGACACTGGGAAATGCTTCTTCCTTGAGCATATGTAGGTAGGTGCTTCCACTATGCCACACTATACCATCACCCGAGATGCACCTTGTTCCTTTGAAGAGGTATACCAGTGAGGGTTGTTTTGAGACCAGTAGCGGGTGTTCTGTCGATTTACCTCACCATTTCCATAAAAAACAGCCTCGTCACTGAACAGAATGGTGAACGGGAAATTGGCATCCCGAGCATATTGTTCCGTAGCCCATTCACAAAATTCCATCCGCCGATCGGGATCATCATCATCTTCGCTTAATTTCTGTAGGATCTGAAGTTTATATGGATGCCATTTGTGAGCCTGAAGAATGCGATGGATGCTACTTTTCGACACTCCTCCTGTCTCGGCGGACAATCGCCGAAGAGACTTATTGGGACTTCTGTTAAAATGAGCCAGGATAGCAGTCGCTGTATCATCGTCAGTGGACCTCCTTGAAGGTCCACTGCGTGGTTTATCTTCTATGGATCCCGTTTCCTTAAACTTTGCAACAAGTCTGCTAACACAACTCTGTGTTATTGGCTCGCGGTCTGGATGCAGTTTGTTAAATTCAGCAGCGGCCTCTCTTTGACTCCGATTTCCTATGAGTAGAATTATCTGGATTCGTTCTTCCTTGCTCACAGACATTATGGCCTGTAGAAAGAGAAAAATATGAATTATGGTTTGTAGAAATAGAAAAATATGAATTTCTCCTATGATGCCGGACTTATGGGACACCCTGTATTATTTATCTATCGTCCGTTTTCTAATCGAGCAGAATTTATATTACAACCTGATACATTATGAAGAATTGTTCTGTCCCAATGACATTATTAAAATCTGCCATTCCGGTTTTCTCCGCTTTGTACGAAGATAATTCTTAAGTCATTCGCACGGGTCCGTATCATTATCGCTAATTCTATCAATTTCATTATTTTGAACTAATCATTACTTTAGTATTACATCTATACAAAAGCTGTACAGTATAATTTTCCATAAAGATTAACGACGGTATGAGAAAAATTCTATTATAAAAAACTATTTTAATTTTATTAATTGAGTTCTCAATTGTCGGAAAATCAGCTTCTTGACGCGCATAATGATTGATTGGTCTCAAAATTAGACTAAAATTTTCTTTTTGTGCCTCGAGGCTCCTTACCGAAAATTGATGCATTGCCATTGAACGACCGCTAAGAAGATTCATTATTTTAACACCATCAAAATTTGCGCAGTGATTTATAAAGTTACGAATCAAAATGAGTTGAATAAACGAAATTTCTTAATCAACTCATTAAATTTATTACGTAATTTATTGCCACAGGGAATAACGTAGGAATTACTATTTAAACTATTTCTTATTTGGAATTTAAAATATTTTAATTCAGCAACTGATAACTGGTTTACATTTAGGTTTGTTCCACCCTCGCATTACCAGGGTATAAAGATCATATTTATCGACGTCTTTGCAATTGAGTTTTAACTTCATAATCTATATTTCACTACATGCCATACTTAGTAGACTTCGCGATCGACTGCCTGATGAAGGTATCTAAACCCAGTCCTCTCTTTACGCGGCGATATTCTATTTCATCATACCAAATTTGCAACCCATTTTAGAAGAAAACGTATCTATCGGACCTTTAATATATACAAATTAAATAGGATAGGGGAGGGGATTCCACCCTGTCTTACGCCATTTATAATTTGCAAATGACCAGAAAAATGCTAAGTAACCGTTTACCCGTCAGTATCACTTCAATGTTTTTATTTTAGCAAACTCCACACATTTTATTCAGTGTCATTAAAGATCGATGGACATAAAAAACGTAAGGCACAAAATGATTTTTCGACCAATTAAAACTTAAATCGAGATAAAAGAGGGGAACCCGCCACAATACCGGGTATTTCATGAAAAAAATATGTTGACCCTGCCAAAAGCTTTACTTAAATTAAGAAAAGCAGCGTAAACATTCGTGTTGTTATTCAAATACGAGATAGCCGTTTACTTAAGACTACAGTGGAAATACTGTAAGTTGGACGGGAAATGGTAGATTGCGATTGTCCGTGGATGATCCCCCTCTTTAGCAACATCGCAATTCGCAAATTCCTACCCCCCACCGGACCCCTCGTGGGTTTACCCCCTTTTTCCGTTCCTTCCCTTACCCCTTTATCGTGATGGTTGCCATAGCAGCAGCCCGAAAAAGGGGGAGAGAGATAAGAGGAGGGGAAGGAAGAATGGAGGAGAAGGAAGAATGGAGGAGAAGGAAGAATGGAGGAGAAGGAAGAATGGAGGAGAAGAAGAAAGACGAGGGGAGGAAGAAAACAAAAGAAGGGGAAGAAGAGGGAGAAAGAAGGAGAAGGAAGAAGAGAGAAAAAAGAAATAAGAGAAAAACTCAACTTAATATATTCAAGAAAAAAAGGAAGAAGGAAGAAGGAAAAACAAGAAAAAGAAGAAAGGAGGAGGAGGAACAAAGGATGAGGAAGAGAAAATGAGGAGAGAGAAGCGACGTATTTACGTATTAAAAGAAACGGTAAACGGGAGTAATTTATTTCGCATCCATCTATAATTAATTAAGATAAAAGAGTGATTTTACCACGTCTTGACACTGCGCTCGCCCGCCTAAAAAAGATTGGAGGCCATAAACCCCCGCGATCCCGTCGAGAGACCCTTTGTTGCCCATTATTTGAAGAATCCTTCGCACAACCGTTGGGATTGCAATAAAAGCATCCAAACTATCTTGCCAAAGTACAGTTTGTCTCCATTTTCACCGAAATTTACGTTGTAGTATTGTTCTAAATTAAATATTTAATACTTATTATTATTAAAGGATAATAAAAACTTCACCCCCACATCATCATTAAGATTATATATATATATATATATATATCTATATATATATATATATAATATATATATATATATATATCTATATCTATATCTATATCTATATCTATATATCTATATATATCTATACATATACAGTATATCTATACATATATATCTATACATATATATATATATCTATATATATATATATATATATATATATAATATTATATATATATATATATATCTATACACAGGGTGTACATAAAGTCAGGATCTATTTTTGTGAAGCACTTGGAAATTATATGGAATTCAATCATAAAATGATAAAGTGGTAACATTTATTAAATAATTAAGAGTAGGATTCGACGTGACGCCCATCAGTATCCCTGCACAGCTCAAATCGTTCCGCAGCATTTCTAAACACATTCTGGAGCATTTGCGGGGTTGTTATCTGCAGCAGTTCGTATACGTGTACGTAAGTTTTCAAGACTCGTAATCTTCGTCTGATAGAGGTGCGATTTGATAAAGCCCCATGCAAAGAAATCTAAAGGGGTTAAATCTGGTGATCTCGCTGGCCAAGGTCTTTTGTTGCTTCCGCGTCCGATCCAGCGATTTGGAAAACGTCCATTTACATTAGATCCTCAACAATTTTGGCATAGTGACAAGGAGCACCATCATGTTGATAGACGACGGTACTAACAATCCTATCCCCGTCGTCTATCAACATGATGGTGCTCCTTGTCACTATGCCAAAATTGTTCAGGATTATCTAAATGGACGTTTTCCAAATCGCTGGATCGGACGCGGAAGCAACAAAAGACCTTGGCCAGCGAGATCACCAGATTTAACCCCTTTAGATTTCTTTGCATGGGGCTTTATCAAATCGCACCTCTATCAGACGAAGATTACGAGTCTTGAAAACTTACGTACACGTATACGAACTGCTGCAGATAACAACCCCGCAAATGCTCCAGAATGTGTTTAGAAATGCTGCGGAACGATTTGAGCTGTGCAGGGATACTGATGGGCGTCACGTCGAATCCTACTCTTAATTATTTAATAAATGTTACCACTTTATCATTTTATGATTGAATTCCATATAATTTCCAAGTGCTTCACAAAAATAGATCCTGACTTTATGTACACCCTGTACGTATATATATATCTATATATATATCTCTATATATATCTATATCTATATATATATCTATATACTGTATAGTACTGGAAAAATTATTATGGATTTTTCTCGGGATGAAAGGAAGTTACATGAATGGTGTGCGAGTTATTGTGGACCATATACGCGTGTTTC
>JAJOZX010000319.1:110000-140000 GCA_023014485.1 Bathynomus jamesi | reverse complement strand
CGAAAGTCTACGAGAACAATCCTCAGACAGTGGACGAGCTGAGAATCAACATTAGGAGAGAGATAAGACGCATCCCTTAGAGTGGATCTTAGGGTCTTTATTAGCCTTAGCTTCTGTAGATCTGTAGATCCCACCAGAGAATCTTGGCAGTGTTTGAGAACTTCAATGTCCGCGTCGCCTCTGTCGTCCAGAGCCGGAGTATTTAGATCGAGCGCGTTATGAACTATTGACAATTTCCGTCCTCTTCGTGGAAATGAACTGTTTTTTGTTAGAAACAAAACAATAATCCTCCCCCTTTTATTTAAGCCAAGAATGAATAGAATCAACACAAAAAAAAAAATTATATCCAAATTGAAAGTTGTACATCATTTTGTCAAAACGAGTTTTGGCCAAGAATCTCGGGTTCGAAAAACTATGTGGCGTGCGTGGGCATTTGGAAGGATTAGCCGTGGCCCTACCAATTGATATCACACCCTTTCTCGCCCCTCATTTCAGATGTTACAGGGTACCATCAGCTGATGGTGAAAGATCGTTTCCAGCCTACAAATTCATACTCTCTTACAATCGACAGAAAAAATGTTCATCTCGTACCGAGACAAATTTCTGCACGAACAAGATTATATTTTATAAACTGTAACAATATAAAGCATGGAACATTCTAGTTAAAAAAATAAGGGCAATTTTTAAATTTTTTCTGCAAATTTTGTTCATTTTTTAGGGCATAAATACGTGCATATTTTAAAGTTTTTGTCGCATATAAATCTGGTTTCTAGCAATTACCATGAATACCATTTGAACCTATCTGTGATTTTACATACATAATAAATTTTAAAGCAGTCTCCTGCGTAATTCTAAGTGTATAAGCCCAGGTCTGACAATGGCAATGAATCTTCACAAAAATTATCATCAAATATACTTTCATATATTTATCACGAAACAAGTTTGGTTTTTCTCCAGGATGGCTAAGTTCAGTGGCGGATTCAGGATTTCTCCACGGGAAGTGGGAGAAGAAACCGCGGGTTTACCAATCAAATTGTAATTCGGCAAATTTGAAGTTTAAGAGGATTTAGAGGAAGACTTTAGCTGTCAAAATGAGGTATTTTTTGACAAACTTCATACGCTTTTTCAGTTGAACTTCGAAGCAATTCAAACATTTATCGCGTTCAGCACACTGTACACCAGTGATGTAGTCGAGACAACCAAGTCCGAGACTGAGACCGAGACCGAGACCTGATCCTGTGAGACCAAGATCGAGACCGAGATCAAAGGTTCGAGATCGAGATCAAAGGTTCGAGATCGAGATTTACCTTCCGAGATCGAGACCCTTAAAATTCGAGACCGAGATCGAGATCGAGACCGAGATCGAGATCGAGACCAAGCTCATGCCCTTTCAATTTGTTTTACACTACTATGGAAATTAGACTATGTTAAGTATATTAATAAACTAATAACTACTTTCTCAGATGTAGTGTGTTGAATGCAAAAAGTGTAGCCTATAAATTAACAAATGAATATATATATATATATATATATATATATATATATATATATACATACTTTTTATTTATTTACTTCTTTTATATCTGTTACAGAAGGTCTAATGAACGTACCCACTACCCAGTTTGACTTGTGCATTTATTTAAAGCATGATAGGTGCTCATTACACTTAAGGAACATCAGCATGCTCAGAAGATCTGCTGAAGTTCGACTTCTGTGGGGCCTCATTATTATGCCTCCATGGCTAAATACACGCTCAATTGGAGAACTAGAGGCAGGCACTGTTAAAACAGTCATGGCAATATTGGCCAGTGATGGGAATTTATCCCTTTTCTGGTGCCAAAACTTTATTGGAGAGCAGTTGTCTAAAATATGAGATTCATCGATCTCTAAGAGGTACTGCCGCAACTGTTCCCTGCGGTTCAAAATCTTCCCAGTTTCAACGTTCTTCTGCTTGGACCGATAGCTTTGATATTTTGCCATTAGTCTCGGAACTTTGGTTTGACTCTGTTTTATTTCGTCATCGCTGCTGTGAGAATGAGCGCTGTCTCTCTGTATCTGCTCATTTTCCGTGCTTGAGTTTCCTGTATAGCATTTTTCCAACACCATTTCTATGAAAAATAAATTGACATATGGGATTATGGGTACTATAAACAGAAGCATGACAATTAGCATAAGGTCTAAATAATATATATATATATACACACATGACATTAATTCAACATCCACTGAGCCCAAAGAGATCTATAATGAATTTTAATGATAAAAAATATACCGGTATAATGAATTCTGTGATAATTTTAAAAATTTATAATGAAATTATAACATACCTTTTATTTCCTCTTTAAGTTCTACTTTAATATCTTTATCAGCTCGTACTTCAATGTCCACCCACTGTAGACCAAACTGTGGGTCAAGTAATGTTGCAATTGGATAGATGCTATTGGCAAATGGCAAGGGAACTTCATCAGCACCGTCCTTTTCAGCCATCTTGCATGTGACGAATACCCCTTTAAAGCGACGAATAATTCCTTCGGTCAGCTTGTCAACCAAGCCACCATCATGAGTATGCCAATAACATGTATTTTTCATTACGGTCTCGAGAGGTCTCGGGGAGAAAAACCGAGACCGCGTCTGTCGAGACCGAGATCGAGACCGAGATCTAAATAGCGAAGACCGAGATCGAGATCGAGATCTGCAAATTGGGTCTCGAGATCGGTCTCGAGACCGAGACCGATCTCGAGACCTACATCACTGCTGTACACGTACAAATATACACTTTTTATATATATTTTTTCCATGGTGGAAGACCTCAGCATCCCTAGTTCCCCCAATGAATCCGCAATTGGCTAAGATTACCCATTTTGCACGTAAATTCTTTATAGGTTTTAAGAGACCCGACAGGACCAAAACTGATCATCCTATTCTTTGCTCTAAACACTTTGTAAGTTTCTTATTACGAAATAAATTTTCATAAATTTAAACATAGAGGAAAATGCCGTTTTAAAAAATTTCCTACTCACTGATGTCATATATTTCCAGTTAAGGCCAAGGGCTTCTCCTCCATCGTAACTCGGTTTAAAAACTTCTCCAAAGACAAACAGGTTTAACGATGTTTAAGAACCCACGAAGAAAGAAAAAGGTAAAGACAACAGCCAGGAAGCTCATTTCCCCACGATATGGGGCCGTGTGCCCCCCAAGAGTCGCCTTTAGCCCGAGCAATGATAGGATAAGCAACCACCTCGACTAAGGAGCCAGCACGCGGAAGCGAACCGATGCCTCACCGCTGAGAATCCACTAGCGCAACCACTGAGCTACCGGGCGCCCACGAAGAAAGAAACTTTTAAAAGATTCGATCGTTCCCCAAAATACTTTTAATTTAAAGTAGTTGAAAATTTTCGTGCACGAATCTAAAATGATCTTTGGTTCTGGACCATAAAAAAGTTTTTATACCAATTCAGAGCAGCTTTTTTCTGATGATTACGTACGACAGAGAAAATGGGAAACAAACGCGTAATAACATTTAAGCGAGTATCAAGGGGGCGGCCACTGGACCAAGAATTGGTAAAAGCTATATATTTGAGAGGAGTTTTCCCCAACTTCTTTTGACTGAAGGCATCCTAGTGCCATTCTTCTTTTGGGGTACATCCAGCCCCTACCCACACCCTCCCAACCACGCGTAACTTCAAACTGATCCCGTACAATTTCCTGTACGGATGTAATAAATCGCCAATTTTTGGCTTCATTTGAAATTTTCACATTTTGAGTAACTTTTGATTTTTCAATTACTTATTTTTGCCATTTTCATGAAATTTCATACCCCCTACCAGGGTTGCCAGACGTCCCGACTTGCCAAATAAAATCCAAAGTAAATCTAAGTAAAATGTCAAATTGATATTATAATCTTTTTTAGTGATGTTATTTTGTAATAAAAATGCCTTTATTTATTTGTATTTTGAGCGTAAAATGTAAGTAATATATAATAGAAGCAAATTAGGATAATTATGCAAGTGTTGTGGCGTCAACATTAAAGGTGTTATTCTTTCTAAAAATAGGAATTATCATCATATTGCATTTCTTGAATTGTTCTTTATGGTTTTGTTGCGTAAATAAATAACTTTTTTCTGTAGTTTGTATGTAGTTATTCTGTTATTTTAAAATTTACAAGTTGTGTAGAAAAAGATCTTGTGTTCCGACTCGGGAATTTAAAAATTTGCCCCCCCCCCCCCCCCAACCTCGCCAATTACGAAACCCTACTTTAATGCGGGGAATTTAGTTGTGTAAATAGGAAAACCACGAAATTGCCCCGAAAATTTTTTTGACCTTCACTGTAACTGATGCAGTTTATTTTTTAGTGTAGCTTCAATGTACTACCATTAATTAATTGCCAATTAACTTTCAATTGATTCGCCGTTTTGTAGCAAAAATGTTACGCATAAACTATATAACGCGTAACAGTATCAAACTGTACATTTATGAATTGAAAACAAATTTAACGAGCCTTATCTATCTTTTAAATGAAAGTGAAGAGGGTGCTAAAATGAAATCTTTCCCGGAGGCCTAAGCGTCTAACTATGGCTTTGGTTTCAGTAAAGCCTCGGCACAACTTTACTGAAAGCAGTTGGCGTGAAATCATAGTTTTTATGGTTTGTTTTTTATTTCGTTTCATAAACGAAATAAAAAACAAACCATAAAAACCATGATTACTCGAGTTGTTGTTGTTGTTGTTGTTTGCATGAATTGAACAGTTATAGCAAGTATTTGAGATAAGCTTTGTTGACCTACACTCTCTATCCAGCCAATTTGGTCAGTTATCAGAACGAGTCTCTCTCTCTCTCTCTTTGAACCTTTGCTCCATATAGTAATATTCAGTCAGGAGAGCCAGAAACTGGCTTAGCGCTCAGGCTAACTAATGCGGCACATTGCTCTAACTCCTACGTTATTATTACCAGCACCATCGAGAGTCGAACCCCCAACCTCAGTATCTTCAATTCTATTATAGGGAAAAGGTATTACCCACTGAACTGCGTGTGCTAGCTTTTGTAATAAAAGAATCTTCTCAAAAACTGCGAATGATAAAGCTTTATCTTACCATTAGTTCACTTCCTATATCATATCATGACCATAACCACGAACCAATACCCAACGGATCGACGAGACCATGATATCTACACTACAAAAATCTAAAAAACAAAAAAAAAATAACAACCTAACTTAATCTAAGTCGCAACATACTAGTCGATAAAATGTCAAGTCGATCAGATGTTGTAATCCCGATAACCACAATTTATCTTTTTCTTTTTTATTTTGATCTTCAGGATTCACGTCAACATTTCCTGAAAAAGATAATTCAAATGTGGTGTAAATTATGTTGACAGTTTTAATACAGTGCCTTCATCAGTCTTTTGCTGTCTAAAAGTTTTGTGTTTGATTTATTTTCCGCTTTTAAGCCTTCTGACTCATTTTCACGTTATTCTTTGTCTTTTACTGCGTATTTCTGGTGAATATTAATACTCACTCTCTCTCTCATATATATATCTATATATATACGCACATGTGTGTGTGTGTGTGGTGTGTGTGTGTGTGTATACACGCACACACTGATTTACAAACTAAATAAAATTCGACAAACAATGCCAAACCAAAGCATTTTAATTTGGGTAATTTGTTTTCAAGGTCACAAGCATTGGTCAAGCGTATAAAAATGAAGCTTAGCATCAAAGGATGAGCAGTTCATTTGTATGAAATGAACGCAGCGGAGAATCATTTCGGTTTTCGAATGGAAGTTTCTTAAAAACGCTTCTCAAAGAAAAATATAAGAGAAGTCTCGCGGAAGGAGATAAAGAAATAAATTTTGGACAAGTTGACGAACGCTGGTTGAGAGAGATTTTTACGTGGCTAAACTCGTACTGAAACTATGAGAGAGAAAACTGTTCCGCTCAATACACGAAACTAATCGAGCCACAGCAGTGGAGGAAGAGGAAGGATGAAGCATTTGAGGTCATCGGAAGGAAATGAAACTCCAAAATATATCTCACCTTTACCAAAAAAAATAAAGAATTCATGGATTATTGATCCTCTGAAAAGGGAGAAATACGAATCAACATCCACACTGACTTCAGAATGATATCCAAACGACATCGGTGATGTCCAACTGATGAGAATCAGTCTTTGAGAAGTAAAAGAAACAAAATCAGAAGGAACGAAGATCATTTTATACGAGGTGGATTGTATCTTTTACAACAATGACAAAATAATGAAACCTTTTAAAAAAAAATAATAAGGTAATGCCATGGTACGCAAAAACCGTTGGTAAGTGGGGCACTCTATGGAGTGTCGATTCAAATTGAAACGCGTCTTTACCATAAGTTAAAATAGTGAAACGAGTAAATAACTTTTAACCGCGACTGGAACCAAGTAGGTCTACTGTAACGAAAGTTCGAGATGTTTCATCATTAGTCTCGGGAGTGTGTGTGTATGGTCCAAGGAAGAAAAAAAAGACCAGTAGTGTTACCACTCGTATTTATACGAGATTATTAAATCCAAAAAAAAGTAATTTCTGAAAAATTTCATTCGCGCATCGCTTATTTTTTTACAATTGCAGAAAACAGACGAAAATCATTAAAATTGAACGAGCTTTTCTACAAAACAGATCGCTGAAATTAATACTTTAAATCTGGAACTAAAAAAAAAAAAAAAAAAAGTGAAATAAAATGCATTTGAATTTTCAACAAACGAAAAAATAAATATTGACCATCGAATGAACGCGTGTACAGTATATACTGAAAGAGAATTTAACCCTTTAAGCCCCGAATTTTTTGTAGGGTTTAATTATGAATGTTTGTATTTGAAACGTTAGCAATTTGTACCTTCAGTCCTTAGAGTTAAAACTGAAGAGTCGTTATTCCAATTGATACACATATCGAAAATGGTAATATAGTTGCGATAAATGAAGAAAACACAAAAATATAATGGATTAAATGCTCAAAACAGGAAACAATGTAATAATTTCACCGCTAACAACCTTGTAAGACGAGAATTCGGATATAAACGCCAATGTTCCTCACTACTTAATATGTGTATGCGAGTGTGTGTGTGTGTATATATATATATATATATATATATATATATATATATATCTATATATAATATATAGTGTGTGTGTGTGTCCACACGAAAAAGATTCAGTATATTCTAATCATTTAGGAGAAATATAAATAAAAATAAATAACTTCATTTGCAACTACATTATATATATATATATATATATATATGTATATATATATATTATATAATGTAGAGAGAGAGAGAGAGAGAGAGGAAAAGGCTTCACGGCTTCACGCATGAAATAAATTTATAATCAAAGTGGGAAGGAAAAAAAAAATGCGAATTTCGTAATGGAGAAAAACATGGCGGATATAATAGAGTGAAACGCAGTCGTTCTCACCACAACTCTTTTTAACCTTTGAACAGTGAGCGTCACACCTTATTTGCATACTGCTCAATCCCACCTTTTACAGTATCACAAAACCTCATCACGATAAAACATTAACATTCACACATTTCATTAAATAATAATAATAATAAATACTTTGCGATTCCTTAAGTTTTTTCGTAATGACAAAGGTCATGTGACGGAGGGGGACCTACAGCTTTACGTGGGATCCGACGTTTCTAAGTGTCGATACATTATCTGAATGCAGAAAATGGTTAACGTCTCTTAACATACAGTATATATGTATATATATATATATATATATATATATATATATATATATATATATATATATATATATATATATATTATGGTGTCTCAGAAGTTGCGCACCATGGGCTTTATTCAGATTTACGAGGTTTACGAGTCGAAATGGTTTATAAGTGATGTTTAATTACAATATATGTTCGATAATGTTCAGAATAATAAAATTAATAGTATGTACAGTTAATGAAAAAGCTATCTTAAAATAATTAAATTGAATGAAGCTAATTAGCCAATGGTGCGCGACTTCTGAGACACCCTTAGCTAATATAGGTTCATTCAATTTAATTATTTTAAGATAGCTTTTTGATTAATTGTACTACTATTAATTTTATTATTCGAACATTATCGAACATATATTGTAATTAAACATCACTATAAACCATTTCGACTCGAAAACCTCGTAAATCTGAATAAAGCCTATGGTGCGCGACTTCTGAGACACCCTGTATATATATATATATATATATATATATATATATATATATATATATATATATATATATATAATATGTGTAGTGGTTAGTGTCACCGACTACAAATCCATCGGCTCCGGGATCGAGACCCGGTGACGGCAGGCGGCGCGCAGCAAAACCCAGCTGTTCATCCTTCAACACAAAAAAATTAGTTGGTAGATAAATGGGTACCCTAGGTAGCCTAATGGTTAACATGCTGGGCTGCTGGTGGGGCGTGGTTCGGATTCCATGTTAAACTGTAGGTCTAAGGTGGAGTGACAAGCCGTCAGAATGAACAATTCAGGCGAAAGCAAATCCAGGGTTAACCGAGGTTATATATATTATATATAATACAATATATATATATATCTATATATATATATATATATATATATATATATACATACATATATATATACAGTATATATATATATATACACACATATATATATATACACATATACATACATATATACATACACATACATATATACATACATCGAAGTTAAGCGACATTGGGTCTGGGTAGTAGTTGGATGGGAGACCGTCTTCCGCATCCAGATTATGTAGCGACCCGTGGTTCGGATCCCACGTAAAGCTGTAGGTCCCCTCCGTCATATGACCTTAGATGTTGCGAAGGAGGTTAAACAACCCCAATTAAAAAAAAACATACATATATACATATACGATACACACAGACCGTGCATGGAACAAGGAACTCTTCTAGAAAAATTAAATCCACTATAGTCCGAATAAGTAATGGTAAATGACAAACACTATAGTTTTTTTCTTTTTCATGATGTTAGCCCGACGTGGGTAACGGGTCACTCGCAAAGAGGTCCCAAAAATATAGCTTTCCTCACCTCCTGGGATATTAAATTTACTATGGTTTGGATAAGTAATAGTAAATGGCAAATACGAAATTTTTTCTTTTTCATGATGGAAGCCCAACGCGGGTAACCGCTTACTAGCAAAGAGCCCCCAAAATATAGCTTCCCTCACCACAGTTGCGGCGGAAGGTCACCGCGCAAGGGGGGGGGGGGGGGACACCAAGTTGGATTGATTAGCATACTACTAGACTACATTCACTGGATTGCGTGAACATGATAAAGTGTTACAGTTACGAACTTACAATTTACGAAATATGTTACATAAAACCCAAACACAAAGCAAATGTTTATTTTTACTTTTTACTTTTTGATAAACTTGTTTTTTCAAAGTTTAAAATTAAAAAATATCTTCGCTGGTAAAGAGGCCTGGCCCCCCTCTGTCACTTTAAGAGGGGCCTCTAGCCGCCGGACCCCAGGTCCCCACCCGTTACTTTCCGCCGCTTATGCCTCACCAGCTATCTGTTAAACAGCTAAGACTCAGCTTTGGGATAGGGTCTAGGATTTAAAGTTAACCTAAACTACTACATTCAGAACATCGGTATACGCGAGAAACTCGCTGCATTTACGTTGATTGAGTTGACATGAAAAAAGAAGTGCATTTTTACCCAAAATCTAAAATTTAACTTCAACCGTTGAGCGTTCACATTTCGAAGCATTTAACACGTCTGTTTAATGTGATAGAACTCACAATAGTCCCCCGAGATAACTTTTATGTAATACACAGACTGCATTTACTATTACTTATTGGGACCATAGTGGATTCAATATCCCAGGAGGGTTTCTTGTTTCATGCACAGTCTGTGTATTCCATATATATATATATATATATATATATATATATGGTTTTTTTTTCCGAATTTAGGGTTTTTCTTCACTGAAAATTTTCAAGATTTTTTTAAGGAGTGAAATCCCTTGAAGAAATTAATGAAAGGCGTATGAGTAATCATTAAATTTAAGGAAATATCGGCTGATAAACCTTATTCTTATCTAAACTAATGTGAAATAAACTCATCTTATCGCTGATCGTTATCTAAAAGTTACCAAATGTCTCGAAATCATTAAAAGAAATTATTCTTAACTTTTGCATTTCGGTGGAAATAATAATAATAATAATATCTTCACGATAATCTCAAAACTATTCAACCAGATTTTGAATTTCGCCATTTAGCTAAGGGGGTAGGGCCCCCGAATGCCGCGACAGAAAACGGGGATTGGGGGTTCTACCCCGGCTGTAGACGAAGCGTTTAAAAAGAAGCTGAAACTGTTAATAAGATTAATTGGCCAATTCATCTTCACTTCGCCACAAAACCTTTTACGACGCTTCATCCCATTTACAGTTTTGGTTTGTCAGCGGTCATCGTGGGAATCCCATTCATGGGGTTATTTTCATCCCCAAAAGCCCTGACGCTGAGGGATTGGCAGGTGGGGGCCCTGCAAGGGGTTCGTGGCCCCTATTAAAGGAAACGGATTGCACGCAAACCAACCCTTAATTCGGATCAGTGTCCGACCGTGGCTGCGGCGGCAACAATGTTATCTTCATTAATTGCAGTTGCGATGCTAGAGTCTCTCTTTTTCTCTATCTCTATCTCTATCTCTCTCTCTCTCTCTCTCTCTCTCTCTCTCTCTTTCTCTCTCTCCGTTCCTCACCGGAAGCCAGATTTAACCACAGCCAGTTTGGAAGCCTCGTCTCTGTATCACTTCGGCACAAAAAATACTGAAACAAAATTTTTAAAATGAAAATGACTCAACATTATTAGCATTAGAAAAGTTATTTAGTTTTACATCAATGCCTTTTTATAGGAATAAACACTCAAATTATATATACACGATTATATATATATATATGTGTGTGTGTGTGTGTGTGTGTGTGTGTGTTTTACGCGGTATTTGTTTATCTCGTGTACATATATATGTGCGCATGTGGGTATGTATGTGTATTTACGTACACATTCATCAGAAATAGATCTTATATTTACGTACATACATTTGACTTTCAAGAAACCTTACAAAGTAGATCATTCCTAAGTACTTCGACTTTTAATGCCAAAACTGATGCAAGCAGTCTCCTGTCTGCTTTCTGTGTGTGTTCTCGTTCGTGTTCATGTACTCAAATGTACAGAAACGCGTATTTATTAAGTGCAAAACATAAATGAATAGATGTACGTTTCACCATGTGCACCAAATGAATTGCTATTTGAAGTAAGTACACACACACAATTATTCCTTGTGTGTGTGTGTGTATATATATATTGCATTTCCTTTGGAAGTAAAAATTTGAGGAATTAGTTGGGGTTGATAAAGACACATAATAACTTAAGTGGTACCATTCTGCCCCGTACCAATTCCCGGATGTCCGGTACTTTACCTGCAGGAACGGTGCATGTACTGGAACTACTGAAGCGGGGAAAATGGGGGTAGGGCGGGAAGCTTAAATGCCCCTGGTGTACCCTGAGGGTTATCATCTATATATATACATACTGTATATGGGGTTAAAGGTAGACTAATTGTAAATGATATTTTTTCAGTTAATTATTCAGGTTCCGTTTTTTGCTATTCTTTTTTTTTTTTTGTAGAATTTTGCGTTTAGCAAAGTTACCCTCTCACTTCGAAGTGTTGACGTTATTCTTTGTTTATAGAGTGTCAGTATGTATAATTCTTCTTTATATACATATACATACACACATTTATATATATACATTTACACAGGCCCTCTCAGAGGACCAGAGAGGCCCGGGCCACCTCCAGCTTTTGAGGCTCATAGCTAAACCCAATTATTACTTTCACTGCAAAACATTATATTCAAACCTGAAAGTTTCTAAATTTGAGGTACCCCTTTAAGCTTGAGGCCCAAGCCAAATGGCCCTCCTAGCCCCCCTCTGATAGGCCCTGCATATATAATATATATATCATATATACATACATACATACACACATATTATATATATATAATATATATATTATATATATATATATATATATATATAAGTAGAACGCTTCAAACCGAAAACCATTCTAAAATGTCCAAAATATGTTGAGAAAGTTCTTTATGGTTTAATAATACTTGGTGTTTCGACACTACTGCACCATTTTTTTCATAATTATGCAACCAATGCGCATGCGCGAATATTATTTTAATTTAAATGAGACTTTCGCAATAAAGAAAACTCTTTTAAAGTCAAAGGAATGTATATTATAGTCTGACCATTCTTTATCATTTTGTTTTAGGAAATCTTTGAAGTTCCAAATACGAACTTAAAATCACAATGTTCATGGAGGGAATATTCATTTATTATGTAATTATTATTATTATTATTATTTGTAAGATGTTAATGTTGGTATTTTAACTGTGATTTAAAGTTCAATAGATGTTTACGTCTCAATGTTGAATATTTAATGTTGAAATGGAAGATATCCAGAGCTCCAATTCAACACTCTTTTTCAACTATTTCGGCTTATGAATATTCATGCATTAATTATCATCTATTAAAATAGCTATTTATTGGATACATATATATATATATATATACATATATACATATATACATATATATATATATATATGTGCAAATTCCTCCTACATTTTTGTCGGTAGTCATTGAAATTATATTAGGTCCTATATGTTACCTCTGATGAAAAATTTTAAAATACAAAACTTACGCTTGCATTAAAGTGGGTATAGGGCCATAGGGCTTCCATTAAAAAGTTTAGAGAATGCGCTCTTTTATCTTATACAACGATTAGTTTTTCGAATTTCATTCGCGTTACGATTTCAATTAAAAACGTGAAATCAACTTGCTACCATTTCATCCACCTCAGGATTTTACACATTCACTTTTTATTTTGTTATTTTATATTAGGTTAAGTTAACCTAACCTATACTGCCCCCCAAAACAATCAACAAAGTCGTTGCAATTTTGCGTGTAGGAGGGAAAGGGATACGAAAGAGTACCGAATAGGAGCGGTAACTCATATATATATATGATACACAGACCGTGCATGAAACAAGGAACTCTTCTAGGAAAATTAAATCCACTATAGTCCGAATAAGTAATGGTAAATGACAAACACTATAGTTTTTCTTTTTCATAATGTTAGCCGACGTAGGCAACGGATCACTGGCAGAGAGGACCCAAAAATGTAGCTTCCCTCACCAGCTATCTGCAAAACAGATAGGATCCAGCTTTGGGACAGGATCAGGGCAGGGACAGGATTGAGGTTCTGGATATAGTAGGCTAGGTGTAGCTGTAACCCTTAGATCCTGTCCCAAAGCTGGATCCTATCTGTTTTGCAGAAAGCTGGTGAGAGAAGCTATATTTTTGGGGCCTCTTTGCGAGTGACCCGTTGCCCACGTCGGGCTAACATCATGAAAAAGAAAAAAACTATAGTGTTTGTCATTTACCATTACTTATTCGGACTATAGTGGATTTAATCTTCCCAGAATAGTTCCTTGTTCCATGCACGGTCTGTGTGTATCATGAAAGAGCCTTAGGGGACCATTCTGAGTTCAATCCCATATTATATATATATATGTATTAAAACTGCGAAATATCATTTAAGGAAGCAGACCATATACTAAACTTTTACAAACTATATGAAGACTTTTATTGTTTGGGAAAAAAGTCTGGCTAGAAATATAAAATTTGTAGAAATCATAAAAAATTACTAATTGGTAATATTCCTGTTTTTCTTCGGATAATTTATTGTTTTTGGTGACAATAAAATTTTAAAAACCAAAACTAATCGCTACCTATTATTAATTTCAGAAATGTTACGTTTTTAGACGAATTTTTTTCCAAAATTAGTTTCTTTTAATATATTTTCCCTTTGATTAAAAATCTCGAATGTCGGTGTTTGGTGCGAGAAACCTTCATTACGCGAGAAAATTGATTTTATTCCAATCGATTTTAGATACTTATTTCATGAATGGAAGCAAACTTGAATCGGAAGTTACGCAATTAAGAATGCATAAGGAGGAACAGAAGGGTGAATAACTGGAAGAGGTCTATTTTTATCCCGTTACGAAGTGATATTATAAAAATAGTTATCAGTGTGAAGGGCCAGAAACTAGCGCGGCGCTCGGATCAACGATGCGAACCATCGCGCTAACTCCTGGATTACCGTTACCAGCAGCATCGGGAATGGAACCCCCGATCTCGGCGTCTTCACTTCACTTACGGGGAAACGGCGTTACCCAATGGGTTACGGACCGGGTGCTGGACGAGTGATATTATAACCGTAAGGCAATTAATTTGCGTATAAAAAGCTCCGAGTTTCCTCGTGCATTCGTCTTCTAAAATTAGGTCAAAGAACGAAAGAAAGTAACGTGAAAAAATAACTTTTTCTTTAGGAGAAAGTGGCGTTTTCACGAGCATGGGAAAGTCTCCAAAGTTGGAAAGTAATGAAAGTTGTTCTTCCCATGCGGGGAAGGATGTAGGTTGTGATCATAAATGAAGGTTTGAATGAGAACGAATAAGAAACGAAGAAAAATGAAAACGAGGAAAGTTCGAGAAAAGAACGAACGGGAGTAAAAACGAAACAAAAATTTTTTTTAAAATGGGGTACGTACGAATGAGGTTCTCGTGTTTGTATAACGTTACGCCTCAGTATGAGGAGGATTGTCTCCTCGTTCCCAGTCGATAAGGAATATACGCGAGCTGGATGAACGGGCGAAGGATATACAGGGTGGGGCGAAGGATATACAGGGTGGCGCGAAAGTCAGGAACCATAGGCACATTTTATTAAATTATAATAAATGTTCGAATTGGTGGCCTTCCACTCCGAGACACTTTCTGACGCGTTGAATGCATGATGTTTGAACATTCCTTAACGCATTTGTACCAATTTTGGCACACTCAGATGTGATTTTATCCTTTAGAGAACGTATGGTTCTGGGTCGATCAGCATAAACTACCGATTTGAGATGGACCCACGCGAAAAAGTCAAGAGGCGTGAGGTCTGGAGACCTAGGTGGCCATTCGACGGGCCCTCGCCGTTCGATCCACTTGCTTGGGAATGTTTCATCTAAAGAGCTCCGGACGATGGTTGCGAAATGTGGTGATGCACTATCCTGCTAAAACCAATCTCCGCCCGTTCTGTCAATGGAATGTCGTCCAGTATGGGCATTAGAAATGTTTGCAGCGTATGCAAATATGTTTCACCTGTTACAGTGCCGTCGAAAAAGTACGGACCAATTAACCGATCACCCCAGAGCGCAGCCCACACCATAATTCGTGGATCGAATTGCCCATGTCCTTTCTCCATCCAGTGGAGGTTCTCATTGGCCCAATAGCGTGCATTATGTCTACTGACACGATCGCTGAGGTGAAATATCGCTTCGTCGCTGAACATGATACTTCAAGCTGTCGATGTTGTAGAAACCACTGGCAGAACTCTACATGACGGTCTGTGTCGTCACCGTGCAGTTCCTGAACGAGTTGGACTTTGTAAGGGTAGAAACGATTTGTTGTAAGAATTCGTTGAATGGATCTTCTGGAGACACCCTTTTCCTGGAATAACTTTCTTAAGGACTTACGTGGGCTGTTTCCGAGGTGATTGAGTACCGTTAGTGATGTTGCTGCATCGGTTGAACTTTTTGGCCGGCCACTACGCGGCCGATCATGAACACTTCCCGTTTCTTTGAAGCGAGTGAACAGTTTTCCAACTGATGCCTGAACAACTGGCGGCCTCTCAGGGTGTTTTGTCATTAAAAGCAGTAGCAACTGATCGGTGTGTGTTACCACGTTTTGCACACATTAAAACTATCTCCATCCGTTTATCTATTGTCAATTTCTGTGCCATAGGTTCAACAACAAATCTGAAAAGAACAAAGCACATATTAAAACAAATTATTAAAATGTGCCTATGATTCCTGACTTTTACGCCACCCTGTGTATATATATATATATATATATATATATATATATATATATATATATATAATGCACACACACACACACACACATTGCCCTCATTTATAGTATCTGGACAGTTCGCGTGTCATGTGCAAGAAACACCTTCCATGTTTCTATAAGATTCATAGATATAGGTCTTCTTCGTACGATAACTCATAGCAGGGAACAGTTCTACCCTAAAATGATTCTTTAATTCTCTGTACGTGTACAGGGTGATTACAAAATTCTCGTGCAACTTTAAACTTTAATAACTTTTGATATACACACGATAGACACAAACTGTAAACGGCATATGAAAGCATAATTATTAAACTTTTTAACACAGTACATTACAAATTTCTAGCCCTCAACATAACCGCCATTTTTCTCGATACATCATTCAATCCGATTTTCCAAAGACCTGAGAACATTCTCCAGTTGCTGCTAAACGAGATTGTTTCTACAGTGTGTAGATTAAAAGTTATTGAAGTTTAAAGTTGCGCAAGGACTTTGTAATCACCCTGTGTTGCAAAACAAAAGCTATAAAATGTTACGCGCAAAACTAAGTTAAAATTAGAGGAACTTTTACTTTTCGCTTGTAAACATGGACAAGGTTCATTTAGAGATATTTTGGCCACGCATCACGTACTCTCTTCAAGGATTCTGCATGTGCAGACGTTGGGAATTTCTGTGCATACAACAAAATCGCTTCTTGTGTCAATCCTGGGGTACCAGTAGGTGCCACCACCTGCTTTAAAAGGTAACTTGAAAGAACTTAAGCCAAATAATTCATGCTGATTAAGAATTGGTACTCAGTGCCACTTCATGCATTTAACCCTTCTATTGTATGGTATAGTAGCGTTTCTTATCACCACACCGAATGTACTCTTCAGCACGCGAGACAAAGTATATTAAAAGGTTGTGGGTTCGAACCCTGGTGGGGGCAAGTTTTTCATCATTAAATATCGTGCAGATTCACGCATGATATATATACACATATATATATATATATATATACTTTCGTGAAATAATTTTCATATATATATATACGATAAGAACGAAAAGCGTTCCATGAGTATTTTGATAGCAGCTATCTCTCTAGACATGCAAGAGAGTGAGTTTGTCTTTCCTTACGGAAGTGACGTAAGTGTATTGACCTTCTCTATATGTCTGGTATAAGTGATGCGTGCCAAAGATACCCTCAGGCCTTTTATACCCTGCCGAGTAGTAGTTATACGGAGCAGTATTTTATAAAGATTATACAGTTTTTATAATACTTAGTGTTACTTAAGTTAATATATAAGTTGATGATTACAAACATATATATATATATATATATATATATATATATATATGTGTGTGTGTGTGTGTGTGTGTGTGTGTGTGTATAGTATGTTATAGGGAATCTGTGTAACTAGAGATTTCATGAAATCCCTAAAATGCTCAGGGATTTCATGTAAGGTTAAGTCGTGATATTTTCGTTAAAACTAACGAAAATATCACGACTACTTACAGTACATGAAATCCCTGAACATTTTAGGGATTTCATGAAATCCCTGAACATTTTAGGGATTTCATGAAATCCCTAGTTACACAGATTCCCTGTAACATATACACAATCTGGAGAATTTTTAAAAAGCATCAAAAATTACTAATTAGTAATTACTGGGTTTGGTTTTAGAAACTTCATTACTGTCGCCAAAAAATTACAAAATATCCAAAGAAAAATAAGATATCAATTAGTAATTTTTTTATGCTTTTAAGAAAATTATGTTTCTTGGTGAACTTTTTTTCCGAAACTGCGCATTACTCGTACAGAGGTGACCACAAGAAAAAGCAAGAAATTAATATATTCTTAGTCATTGTGCCTCCACGCACCAAAACACTTAATAAGTTCGCTATTTTACCTTGTCTGCAATATACACTCGTACGTTTCTAGGAAAAGGATAAAACTATATAAACCAATAATAATGAACCAGGAGGACCAGAAACTGGCACAACGCTCAGGCCAACTAATGCGACCCATTCTTCTAACTCCTGTACGATTAATACCAGCACCATCGGGAGTCGAAACCCTCCAAGTTCAGCGTCTCCTTTTCGTTTATGGAAACGGCGTCACCCAATGAGCTACGAACGCTGGCCTTTACTTACCTTACCCCGAGTTTTCAACCAAGCAGCTGACCAGAATATAGACAGGGTGTCCATAAATTATTTTTACAAATTCATTTGAAATTGAATTTGTAAATGTTATTTATGGACGCCCTGTACTTGGCTCTATAAGTCATTAATACCATTCTGTTGCTCGCATGCGCTTCTATTCATTCTCCCATACACCATTTATATATTTTCTAACGTCTCTTAATCATAAATT
This sequence comes from Bathynomus jamesi, assembly GCA_023014485.1. Taxonomy (NCBI): domain Eukaryota; kingdom Metazoa; phylum Arthropoda; class Malacostraca; order Isopoda; family Cirolanidae; genus Bathynomus; species Bathynomus jamesi. The sequence goes on along the minus strand of JAJOZX010000319.1, from coordinate 121,638 downwards.
TTAGCATTCATTTTTTTTACCGAATTAACATTTCCATTCTGTCTGTGGATGATGCGTATCTCACTTCCATATTGGTTACTCGATTAAATATTCTAATACTTATATTAATTTCTGTACAAAACCCATCAAACCAACCGCACTCACGTAGCTTTTGTTACCAATCATTTACTTAAACCAATCGTCTTCCCCCTTCTTACGTAACAACACATCCATCTTGCACTCCAACATATTGGCACTCCTCTTATCTTTCGTAATATCATTCACACGTACCGGTACAACCAACTAACTCTCTCGCTTCAAAAACCCTCGCGGTAATTTTTTTTATTCTACAAGTGAACACTTAATTTGTTTTATTTTATTATTTTCTAAAAATATAGGGTGTTCATAAATTTTCCTTAAACTAATTTTAATTTAGAGATATTTTATGGATACCCTGTATGTTAAATTTTGTTTCCCGTTGTATTTTGTATACTACTTATCCAGGATTACGTCATGGCCACGTCGAAACACCGCCTCTCGTTAGATCAGCTAGGTTAAGCGACGTTGGTTCAGTTCGATAGTTGAATTGGGGGGACTGCCTTCTTCGTTCGGAAGATGTAGTGACCCTTAAATGGTTTGGATCCTGCGTATAAAGCTTTAGGGGCCTCTCCGTCACGTGATGACCTTCGAAACTCCAAAGGAGGTTAAACAACCCCAAACATTATGATTCTCTCTCTCTCTCTCTCCTGAACTTTTTTTTTATATTTTACATAAGATTTTTGAATCTCAGAATACGTATTAAAATAAGGTGAAAAAGAAGGATCCACCCTCACCGGATTTATTTCATGATGATTCAACGGAATACTATCTTTGGTGATTCATAATGAAACATTTTTCTCATCCCGAAAGAACCACTCATCAACCGAATACTTTACGTACTTTAACAGAAATTGTGGTTTCAGCGAATCGATCCGCTCACTACTATACTTCTCACGGAGGTTCTGTCCGTCTTTTGCACTTTCGTGACATTATACATTTTTCTCTTCGATTTTTACGACCTTTTTCAACGTTTCCACGTAGACAGACATATCGAACACTTTTTGTATCTGAACCAAATCATCCACCCATTATTCACTATCGAGTTCTCAAGAAGCTTTTAATATTAGAAGTAACGACCATCTTTAGAACTTTATTACTATTATTGTTATTGGTGAAAATTTTAAGCGACTTTCGCTGATTATTTACGTAATTCGGTAGAAAAAATAATAAGAAATAAATAAATTAATAAAAGAAATTAGTAAATGTTTAAACCAATAAAATATTTATCCAGAATCAAAACTAGTGATTCTGAAATTCAACTCCTAATGTGAATCTAATCCAAAGACTTTGGATCCATACAACATATATGAATCTGGATGATTCACCTAACACACACACACACAACACACACACATATACATATACATACACGTGTGTGTGTGTGTGAAAACAACCATAACAGTTATAATTTATTTAAATTGTGCTCCGTCTGTGAGTTTTGAAATTCTAGAAAAGATAACAGCGAAGCTAATTAAAATCTAACGTCATCTGTTCTAGATTGGCTTTAATAAAATTTGATTCTCCTTTGCATTGTATACATCGAATGATCTTTAAATATTTTCTCTGAATACCCTTTTCTCTGTCCTTTATTTGCTTTAAATGTTGATCTTTCAGAAATGTCAGGGATTTTTTTAAAATTCTTTTTTGTCTTTTTTTCTTCTAATTGGCCATTAAAAATAGCGAAGAGTATATAAACTGAATAGAAACACAAACTTCGGAGTCGGTGGGAGGAGTTTAAACGAAAAGTGGGAGGAACTTATTGGTAATGGTTGTCAGATGTACGTTTCTCCTGTCCTTTTCTTGGATTTGATATTTTTCTCTCTGAAAGCCCCACCGTTTTAAAGCAGCTTTATTATTATTATTATATATATATATATATATATATATATATATATATATACATTTCGGCGACAAATAACATCGTATATCAACTCGCACATTACCTTAACTTAAACTATCCTAACCTGACCTAAATTATGCAAATCCAACTCATAAAGTAATGCACCTGGCACTTGTCGACAAGATGTCGCACTACCGGATATATATATATATATACATATATATATATATATATATATATATACAAGTTTCTTTTAACCTTTGAGGTATTGATTTAAAATTCAATATAAGTAATACTTTATAGGCTATATAAGTTCTTTGTATATAAAGTTAATGAATCATAATTACTTACTTTCCATTACATTAATTATCTTTACAAATTCAGTTCAAATTGAATTTGTAAAGATAATTTATGGGCAACCTAATATATATATATATATATATATATATATATATATATATATATATATAAAACGATCTTCTAACGCTATAAGGAAGGACTCTGTGACGTAGTTCCAATTAAATATTGATTGAATGGAGTGGAAATAGAGCAAGACCTTTCCAAGCAAAGGCTTCACTTTATAATTTACAAAGGTTAGTTTTCATTATTCATGAAGTGAATCTCCTTTCATTATTCGTTGAACAAATAATAGATCAATAGTAATGAACCTCGACTTAGGTCCTCCACTCAACAATCTATCGACATTCCAATAAGATAATCGCGTAACTTAACCTAACCAAGCTTCGTCTAATCCATAAGAACTTGCCGATTTCATGTCACGTCGAAACAATGACGTCAGGACGAACAGTATCAGAGCACTATTCTGAACACAAACACGCACAACGTGTGTGTGTGTGTGTGTGTGTGTGTGTGTGTGTGTCCACACCAGCGAGGTACCTACATTGTTAAATCTATATATCTAAAAACTAATTAACCAAATTTATCCTAACCTAACCTTAGTGCCATCGAACCGAAAGGGCATGATAAGTGTTTCAGACATAGTTGAGGTCTCGAACGGGGTTTTCTGTTGTCATTAAAAAGTGAGGTATTCCCTAATCTAGCGTAACTTAACCTAACTAGCGTAAACTTCATTATATTCTTTTTTCATGACGCTGAATAATTTCGATAAAAAAATAATCTAAATCTATGGCGACACCGCTAATGTCGCTATACACAGGTTCACGTACCAATGAGCTCGGTCTCCATCCTAAACACTGTCACGATTTCATAAAGTTTAATATATATATATGGAAGTACGCTGACCCTCGATATACTTGACAATGATGATACAAGCTGTTCGTATCCTGAATGGGTATGTGAGAAGAGCTTTTCCATTCACTTGTATACTTAAGTTATGCATTGAGAGAGAGAGAGAGAGAGAGAGAGAGAGAGAGAGAGAGAGAGAATCAAATCTCTCTCTCTCTCTCTCTCTCTCTCTCATATATGTATATATATTAGTCAGCAAATACAGTTATACAGGTGATGAGTCAGCAGTGAGTATTTTCATTTTGGATTTTGTATTGTATTATAAAGCATTCGTGCGAAGTAAATTCAAATTCAACGAAATAAAAAAACCCACTTTTTTTTGTAATCTCAAAAAATTTATTTTAGGTTTGAAATAAATTTAGTTGCTCTTAAACTAAAACACAATTCATTTGTGACAACGTTAAATTAATATATGTATACACACACACGCTATATATTTTATTTATATATATATATACACACGCACACAAACACACACACACACACACACACACACACGAGAAAGGTATACCATAATCTACATGTGGGAAATGATCGAAAAACTGGTACGAAACCTAAAACTAAACCCAATTACCATTCAAACAACGCCCGAAAATAGGAAAGGCAGAATGTGTAGTGTTCCCAAATTAAAGGCCCGACAAGGCGACCTCTTCAACACAAAGAAAATAGCTTGGTTGTCAGGGGGCCAACACTTTTTAACCAGCTTCCAAAGGACCTCAGAAACGTTACAGGAGTCAAAGTTGAAGTCTTCAAGAGAAGACTAGATGCCTGGCTCAAGACGGTACCAGGTGAGCCGGATGTACCTGCCTATGTGCGGTGGAGAACGCAAGAAAGCAACTCGCTCCTCCACCAAACCATGCCTAAAGGTGGGGCCACCAGCTCGACCTTCGTATGAAGAGAGACCAACACACGGAACATCAACGAAGTTAACGAAGTGTGTGTGTGTATATACTAGGGCCACTCAATATATTTCGCCCCATCCTTTTTTCTTAGCCAAATAATGGGCCATGGGGCTGAAATGTCATTTGGGCCGTAAGTTTGAACTTTCTGCGCTTCACACAACCGGATTTTTCCAGTTTGAACCTCCCCTCCTTGTATAAAACCGCTTTTAAACGCCCTTGTATAAAACCGATGTTTAACGCAGTTTCGAAAATGGTGTCTAACAGTGATGTGTGTCGTAAACAGAGCTGTTATCGAGTTCTTAACCGTAGAGAAGGAAACAGTTGGAAATATTCACAAACGTCTACAAAACGTTTACAGAAATGCTGTTGTTGATCGAAGCACAGTTGGACGCTGGTCTAAACGTGAGAGATCATCGGAGAGAAGGAGAGCCATCTTCGATGATGAGCCACGCAGCGGTCTCCCGGTATCGGCTGTGACATCTCACACTGTGCAACGTGCTAACAGTATCATTCGATCAAATCGGCGTGTCACATACAAGGAACTGTCACTGGAGCTAGGAATTAGTGAAGGAAGTGTGAATACGATAATTCAGCAACTGAGATACTCAAAAGTGTGTTCACGGTTTGTTCCTCGCAAACTGACTGACAAGATCACAAAGCCCAAAGAAGAGAAATTGCTTCTGAGTCGTTGGTTCGATCCGAGACAGAAGGGGATAACTTCCTTTCACGAATTGTGACTGGGGATGAGACTTGGGTACACCATTTTGAACCTAAAACAAAACGCCAATCCATGAAGTGGCATCACGCAGACTCCTCACGCAAGAAAAAGTTCAAAATGGCTCCCTCTGCAGGAAAGGTTATGGCCACCATCTTCTGGGACATGAAATGGGTGATTCTGGTGGACATTATGAAGAAAGGACAAACAATTAATTCAGAGGCATATATTGCTACCCTACAGAGACTCCAGAGACGTATAAAACGAGTTCGACCGGAGAGAAAACTGGAAGACGTCCTTCTTTCGCACGATAACGCAAGACCACACAACAGTTTGCAAACAAGAGAGGCCATCACAAAAATGCGCTTGACTGTGTTATCCCACCCTCCATACAGCCCGGATCTGGCACCTTCAGACTTCCATTTGTTTGGGCCAATGCTATTCGTGGAAGAAAGTTTCAGAGTGACAATGAGGTTGTTGAGGAGGTTAAGAGGTGGCTCCAGCGGAACCCAGCGGACTTTTACCAGCAAGGAATAAAGGCCCTTGTTTCGAGGTGGAGAGAAGCCGTAGAAAAGGATGGAGACTATGTGAAAAAATAAAAACTTGTAAAAAAGGTATGTAACTACTTGTGTACAACATTTCTGGAACTTACAAGGAAACTTGGTAAGAAAAAAAAAAGGTGGAACAAACTATATTGAGTGGCCCTCGTGTGTGTGTGTATGTATATGTATATATATATGTATATATATATATATATATATATATATATATATATATATATATATACATACAGGGTGTCCCATAAGTCTGGAACCATAGGGAAAAATGATAAAAACGGCAATAAAAACTTTTTATTCACAGAACGTGATCAAGGTGTCCACCATTATTATTGATACACGAATGCAGACGAGATATCCAGTCAGCAAACACACGGCGAATGGTATCAGGAGTGATGGTGTTACATGCGTCGATGATGCGCTCCCGCAAATGTGCAACACTGAATTTTCTCCGCGTAGACCAACGCCTTCAAGTGACACTCCTGTCTCAGCGGACAACCGCCGAAGAGACTTTTGGGGACTGTTTGTGAAATGAGCGAGGATGGTAGCGGCTATGTCATCGTTGGTGGATGTCCACGGAGGTTCACTGCGTGGTTTATCTCCTATGGATCCCGTTTCCCTGAACTTTGCTACAAGTTTGCCGACACAGCTGTGTGTTATCGGCGCGCGGTCTGGATGCAATCTGTTAAATTCCTCAGCAACCTCCCTCTGACTCTGATTTCCTACGAGCAGAATTACCTGGATGCGTTCTTCCTTCCTCAAAGACATCATGGGCACTTGCATAGATGGAAAAACATGAATTACTTATTTTACCCTATGGTTCCAGACTTATGGGACACCCTGTGTGTGTGTGTGTGTGTGTGTGTGTGTGTGTGTGTAAAAAACTGCACTGTTGGAGATTGACCTCAATTAAACCTACCTCAATTTCCCAACCCCTAACGCAGGTTAAAATTAATCCAACCTATTAAATTAGGACTCGAGAATCCAGAAATGGTCCGGAGCAAATAGGATGATTAAAGTCACAGATACAATTCCCACAAATAAAACCATAGAAAATTTACTACGGCTCATGTAATAAATTGGTGATATTTGCACTGGTGGGCACCGTTAACCAAAAAGTTAACTTCGATAACGATAATCCGATTAACCCCAATTTTTAACTCCGATAACGATAATCCGATAATTTTACTACAAAGTTAACGGAAGTTAACGATAATCCGTTAACGATAACTATTTCTTTACTAACATTTAAAAAAATCAAGGAAAAAAGCTTTAAAACCCATAGAAAATGTTTATTTATGCAAAATCCAACAATAAATAGGTATTTAACCGTATTTTTATCAAGTTTTGCAACTTTTTTGCTTAATAACTTTTTTTTTTTTTTTTAATAAAAAATGTACTGATTACATGTTTTGAAACCCGTTACCCTTGTAACCATTAACTAAATTTTAATTTACCAGAGAATTATTATGGCGGGAACTGAAAGGTAAAATTAAATTTTAGGCACATTTATTAAAGACTATGACACAATGTGCTGGTTGCCCTTCAGAAAGACCAACTTCTCAAAGTTAGGCCCAACTGCCAGTCTTGACCTCTTGGGCCTCAGGATGTCCTTGCCGAGAGAGAAGAGCCATTCCACTGCGGCAGAGGACGGAATTGGCAGACTGAAGTTATGGCGGTTTGAATTCATTCGCGGAGAGGTGATCTTCCGTGAATGACTCCTCGCAGTTAACGTGTTAACGGACTTTAACAGACTAAATATCGAGTTATCGGAAGTTAACTGGTCCGATAACGATAAATGGAAATTAACTTCCGTTAATAGTCCGTTAAAAAAAGTTAACTTCGTTAATTAACTGTTATCGGATTAACGCTTTAGTGCCCAACACTGGATATTTGTTAACTGTTAACCGAAAGGTAAAGTGAAAGAATTGACTCACCTCAGTTGATCAATGGGTTAATGTAGCGTCTTGTAGAGTTAATCTTAATATCGTAGTCTTCAGTTAAGCTAATTTAAGTAGGCCTATTCTGGGTACACTAGCCTGTATTGGTTTTTAACTTCAACATTTGTTTCAGTCACTATTTCTTTAAAGTAGTTCGCAAGCCAACTGCGTAATTGTTCCTCTCTTGATGCGATCAGAAGGAAGAACGAACTGAAGCCAAGGTTCTGGTGTTTGACTTCAGTTTTGTTGGCTGGTTGTTGTTGTCGGTGGGAGATAATCTCACCGAGCACACCCTTCACCACATAGTAATAAATTACTAATGTGGATATGACCGAGTATGATGAACAATTATTCACATACCTTTGTTAACCATAAATTATTGTACATTAAAGAGACTACCAAATCTATTTCTTCTGAGGACCACTTCTGCTCTCTCTCAACCACCCTCCCAATATCCTAAATTTCATAATATATATATATATACATATATATATATATATATATATATTAGGCCAGGTCGAAAATGGGAAATATTTTTATTTCTTCAAAAGTACACAATGTGAGGAGGTTTTTTTTTATCACTAACAAAATATTAAAAAAATCAAGCATGTGCTACCCTACTACCCCTATCACATGCCCCTCCCCCCTTTTTTACCTTCATATTTGCATATGTTTAATGTTGTTATATGTTACATGATAAGGTGTTTGTTTAATGCTTGATATTTTTATTTTTCAGATAAATAGAAATAATTTGCCTTTGCTTTAATTATAATTTGAATTATCATAAATTATAAATTACATATAATTTGATTTTACTTCTGAATATAAACTATGACTACTAGAAGCAAGTCGTGTGCGCCGTCGTGAAGAGGCTAAATCAAAAGGGTTGTTGTAAAAGATATTGAAGACATTTGGATGAAATTTTCTTTTCCTACGATTAACACCAAAGTTATCTATTTTAAAGTCAGTCGACTAATAGAAGAAGCCTCAAAATTGAACAAGGTGCCGTTACATCGAAGAAATGAAAGTTTTGCCTTAAAAGTAGCTCAGTATGATGAAATGTTTGATATATTTTCTTGTGAATGCTATGATAAGGGAATTGATAGGAAATCTTGCGGGTGTAAGGATAAAATACCAATGGCAGAATGGGAGTCTTTTGTGGGTCAAAAACAAAGAAAAAATCAGTTAGGACCAATTGATCGCATAGCTAGTTCAACAAAGAAGAGATCTTTAGCAAGAGCCCAAGAAGCACAAAACCGTCAACTAAAATTTTGCGCAAAAAGAAATGACTGAAGCCACCAATGTTTTACCATCGGAATTTATAGAAAATACCGAAGAAGACATGGATGTAGATTCAGAGAGTCAGGATGTAGATTATGAGGCCGATTTAGAATTGACTGAGAATATTCAGAACAGGCACTCCTATAAACACCTAGCATTAACAGCAGATCGTTATCGTGTAAGTTGTAGAGCTGCAGCTGCAATAGTCAATGCAGCTTTAAAAGATATGGGGATCCTTAACCACACCAACATGCTTGACAGAAAGAAATTAGAAAGAGAAAGAAATAGCATGGGTGAAACAAATACTTTTAGGTCTAAGTCAGAAAATCTGAAGATGGAGTGCCTTGGATTTGATGGAAGGAAAGAGAACACATTAACTAAAAGTGGAAAGATAAAAGAACAACACTATGTTATTGTGAAAGAACCTGGAAGCATCCATGTGGACCATGTCACACCAGATAATGGAACTGCTCGTTGCATAGCAGAAGAGTTGATAACTATTATTACAGACTCGAACAGCACAGATACTATCAAAGCTTTGCTGTGTGATGGTACTCCTGTAAATACAAGAAAAATTGGTGGAGCCATAAAACTGGTTGAAATTCATCTTAACAGACCAGTGCAGTGGTTGGTGTGCCTCTTGCATTTGAATGAGTTGCCTTTTATGCACGTCTACAAAGCCATTGATGGTAAAACAACAGGTCCAAATACTTTTGTGGGTTCAATTGGGAATAAACAAACAGATTTAACAAAATTGGAGGTAGTCAAATATTCTCGCGTAAAGGGAAACATTAAAGAAATTCCAGCAAATGATGCGGAGCTAAGCAGTGATCAAAGATATCTCTATGATGTGTGCTGGCAGTGCAAACTGGAGACACTTCTCAAGATCTGTTCACTCGATCCCCAGGTACCCTTCACCATGCTCGCTGGCTAACTCTAGCCAACAGAGTCCCTCGATTATATATCTCAACGCCAAATCCCGATAAAAACCTTCAAGATATAGTCAAGATTATTATGCAGTTCTATGCTCCAGGGTGGTTTTGGATAAAATCTAATCCTAATGCAACTGATGGTGCATATAACTTTTGGCATTTAATGTGCTTGCTTCGAAATTTAGATGAACAACATAGATCAATCATAGAACCAGTATTAAAGAATAACGCCTACTTTGCCCACCCAGAAAATATACTCATATCAATGGTAACTGACAAGAGACTAGAAATTAGGGAGCAAGCTATTCAGAAAATCATCCTTTCAGGAACAGGATTTTCAGGTACCAGTTGCCTCGAACCCTCAATTTCCAATTTACTGACTACACCGAGATGATCGAGTGGCAAAAAGAGATCATTATTTCTTCACCGCTGCTAAACAATTTTAGCGACGATGAGCTACTACAGGCTCGATGTAAGCCACTGGAGATAGCTTCTTTTCCATGCCACAGTCAAAGCGTGGAAAGGGCAGTGAACCTAGTAACAAAGTCATGTCAGGAAAGAATAGGATATGACAACCGTCAAAAGTTTATCTTAAATTCATTAGAATCAAGGCGAAAACTGCCCAAGTTTGAATAGAAGGCCCAATGGAATGAGTAAGAAACATATGAAATAAAATTTCTTAATGATATTGAAAATTTCTTCCCTTTTGATGTGATAAAAATGAAAAAGTTAATTGAATTTTAGCACATTTATTATGCCTCTAATTTTTTCTTCTGAATATATTGTTGTACTTAATTAATTTTCCTAATATTGTACATTATTAAATAAAATACTATACGTTAATAAAGATTATATCATTAAAAAACTTGAATGTAGAGTAAGTCTCGTATATGTGGAATATTCTTCAATATAGGTAAAAAAGTTAAAAATTGTGCCAGGGTAGGAAGCTTTAAACAGCGAAAATAATTTATGAGGGGGTTCCTGTGTTCCATTCAAACCCCTCACAATATGTACCTTTTCAATATAAAATTTCGACCCGGCCTAATATATACTGTATATATATATATATATATATATATATATATATATGTGTGTGTGTGTGTGTGTGTGTGTGTGTGTGTGTTTAGCATCGCTGACTATGAATTCGCCGGCTCCGGGTTCGAAACCCGGTAACGGCAGGCGGCGCGCATCAAACCTAGCTGTTCATCTTTCCACACAATAAAAATTGGTTGGAGATAAATGGGTACCCTGGGTAACCTAGTTGTTAAGACGGTGGGCTGCTGATCGGGAGGTCGTGAGATCGAGTCCGGGAGAGGACTTTGTAATTTTTGACCGCCCGTGATGGGGCGTGGTTCGGATTCCACGTTAAACTGTAGGTCTAAAGTGGAGTGACAAGCTTAACCTTCGTCAGAATGAACAATTCGGGCGGAAGCAAAACTAAGGTTAACCAAGGTTATATCAGCCTGTCAGAATTAGGGATGAAATAATACCGACAATTTTTAATACAGTATTTTAACAATTATTTTACTGATACCGGTGTTGATACCGGTTTTATGCATAGAATAATTTATAATGATTTTTTTGGTGTCACCCTGCCAAATGCCAACCCTCCCACAAGCCTGCAGGACCCGTAGTACTCACCACATTAACGACAATAAAAACTGAAGTTACTTTTTAAATTCTGTCACCGACATCAAAGGGAAAATACATTGATTGAAAAAAGTTTCAACAGCAGCTCCTAGGGAAAGGCAGGAAAAAGGAAGAACTATTTATAATGATTAAGTATATCAGATAACCAAAGGTAAAAGGGAAAAATAATTAAAAAAAAAAAGTTTATTAATAATTTTGCATATTTATTTCTTATTTTGGTTTTGGAAGTAAGTTTTGAGGAAACAGACTATCTAATGATTGTTCAGAGAGATTTGATCTTAGTTTGGTCAGAAATAAGCCAGCAGCAGAAAAAGTTCTTTCTGATTCTACGCTAGTGGGTTTAATGGAAAGCAATGCCTCGTACAACTTCTCTAAATTTTCACTTCTTTGTGAGAAACTTCGAAACTCTTAAATTCATTAGTAGGATCAAAGTTAGTTGCATTGCTTCTCAATGGTACCTTTTCTAATTTCTCTATT
>JAJOZX010000319.1:62500-105000 GCA_023014485.1 Bathynomus jamesi | reverse complement strand
ACCTCCCTCCCAAATTCTGGATTGCGACCCGAGCTGATCACCCTGACAAAGGTCAAACTTTTCGCCTTACGTTAGACTTATAGCTTAACGTGAAATCCAAACCACGACCCACCAACGAAGTCTGAAGTTACAAAATCTTCATTAACAATCCAGCGTCTTAACCACTAGGCTACCCAGGCGGGTATATTACACTGGGGAACAAATTTCAAATTTTTGTCTATTGAATTAGATTTGACAGTTAGTTCTAGGTAATTTGGGTGCGCTGAGCACGAATTTTTACTCGGTTTTGCTCTATCAGGTCCTGATTTTGCTCAACACCCCTCCTCTTTCGTCGTATTCATAAAAAGGTTTTTTTCTCAATACTCGCTGTCTTTTTGCAGTTACACATTATGCAACTAGGTTTTTATCTAGGTATTTGTACCTATTGTTATGGTATTGTTGTATTATGTATATTTTTATATGTAACACCCTAAAAATATTTTTAATTTTGTCATTTTTAACCCATTTTAATATTAGTAAATTAAGCTAAAAATATCATAGAATTCTAAAATTTTCTCGAGCGTTCCTGTTCTCTGTAGAGTATTCTAGACGGACAACTAAAATATATAAAAGCGACTCGTTTCCAGAGTTAATCAGTCAATTCAGTCAGTCAGTCAGTCAGTCAGTCAGTCAGTCAGTCAGTCAGTCAGTTGAGTTAGTTAATTAAGTTTGGGCATTAACATAATTTTGAATTGGCATATGATTTAGTGAGTAATTTTGTCATCGTGATTTAATATAGTTGATTTAATTAGACGTAATTTATATTGTACCTACTCATCCGTGTTTCTAGTTTAATTTCATAGATTGTAAGTACCTATTTCATAATAAGTACCTATTTAAACTAATTTTTGTGTTTATATTTCAGATTTTCTTAAATTTATATGAATTAAGGGCTTTAAATACCTTTACAAATTGGCAGAACAATCAAGCAATATGTCATCAAGCACTAGAAAGTTCAAATGCAAAAACAACCCTGATTCCTTCTGTTATATATGTGGAAATTTTACACTTCCACATCAACGAGCAAATATAACTGACTTCGTAAAAAGAGCTTACTTAGCTTATTTTGGCATAAAACTGGGGGACCAAGATAAATCGTGGGCTCCACATAAAGCCTGCACTATATGCATTGAAAGACTGCGACATTGGACGAAGGGTTCGGATTCAAAAATACCTTTTGGAGTTCCGATGGTAAGTTTATGATTTCATAAAACTACGTAATTTAATCACTAGTATACTGTAACTTACCTAAATGTAATTGTAACTTAGGTACATAAACAAAAATTTACAGAAAATGTTTATAAGAATCTCAAATATTGCATAAGGTTGAAACACATAGAAATGTTAAATGTTTGGGTGATAACTTTTGATAAAATTCATAAAAACAAGTCTCTCGTCGCTTTTGTTAACGCTTTACAATTTTTTTTCCATATCAGGTTGGCGAGAGCCTACTAACCACGAGACCGATTGCTACCTTTGCTTTGTCAAGACTTCGGGCTTCACTAAGAAAAATAAACATTGTATCGAGTACCCAAATTTCGACACCGCGATACGACCTGTGCTACATTCAAATGAGATCCCCATTCCAAAATTTAAGGGTCTGCCAACTCAAGAATTAGTTGAAGATGTTCCTGAAAATATTGTTATGCACTTTGAGGAGTCAGACACCGATTTTGACCCCAGCGTATTTGAAAGTCAAAACGATCCGCAAAAGTTTAACCAGGCGAGTTGAATGATCTTGTAAGGGATCTAAATTTGCCAAAAAAGGCTGCGGAAATTTTAGCTTCAAGACTTAAAGAGAAAAACTTGTTACTTCAAACACATACATTTCATTTTACAGAAAAAGAGAAGAAGAACTTGTTAAATATTTTAGAACAGAGGATAGTTTAGTATATTGCTGCGACATAGTTGGTTTGTTAAAGAAGACGGGGGTTGAGTCTTACGATGCAAATGATTGGCGCTTGTTTTTAGACAGTTCGAAAAGAAGTCTTAAGTGTGTGTTGTTGCATAATGGCAATCTATACGGCTCGATACCGATTGGGCACTCAACAAAATTAAAAGAAAAGTATGAACATATAGAAAAGGTTTTAAATCTTATCAAATATAGGGAGCACGAGTGGATCATATGTGTTGACTTAAAAATGGTTAATTTTCTGCTAGGACAACAAGGAGGGTATACTAAATATCCCTGCTTCCTTTGCTTATGGGACAGCAGAGCCAAGGAAGAACATTATTTCAAACAAATCTGGCCAGCACGAACATCACTTACTGTCGGAGAAAAAAACGTAATTAATCCACCTTTAGTGAGCAGAGATAAAATCATATTTCCTCCTCTGCATATAAAACTAGGCCTCATTAAACAATATGTAAAAGCTTTAGATACGAACGGCGAGTGTTTCAAATACATAACTTCAAAATTTCCAAGTTTAAGTTATGAAAAAATCAAGGCGGGAATTTTCGACGGTCCACAAATAAGAACAATGATTAAAGACAGCAATTTTCCTAATGTCATGAATGAACGCGAAAAAAATGGCTGGTTCTCATTCGTGGACTTGATAGAAAACTTTTTAGGCAATTATAGGGCAGATAACTACGAAGAAATCGTAAAAAAACTTTTAAGGGACTACAAAGAGTTAGGTTGCAATATGAGCATAAAAATGCATTTTTTTGAATAGCCATCTTGACCAATTTCCAAGTAATTTAGGTGATGTAAGTGACGAACAAGGGGAGAGATTCCACCAAGATATCAAAATTATGGAGGAACGGTACCAAGGCCGCTGGGATTCCCACATGATGGCTGATTACTGCTGGTGCTTGAAAAGAGACCTGCCATCAACAAGCAAATACGCTAGAAAGTCTTACAAAAGAAAATATTTGCCACAGTGAAAGCTTCATATCTGTTTGTTTTTTTATTTTAAGTCATTTCTATCGTTATAATGTAATTTTACTGTAGTTTGAACTGCTTGTATTCATGAAACTTGAAAAAAAAATTTAACACATGACTTAATTTTTTAGTCCTAATTTGAAAAATCTGGAAAATGGCACATAGGCTGTCGACAAGAATCAGGACCTGATAGAGCCAAACCGAGTTGAAATTCGTATTCAGCGCACCCAAATTACCTAGAATCAAGTGTCAGATATCATTCAATAAAATACGTGTTGCCCAGTGTTATATATACTATATATATAAATACAGCTTACCGTTTTTAACACGGAATGTAATACCGGGGGATGTTTAACAATGTTTTGCAATATCTACGGTCATATAACGTAGGGGACGTTCAGCTTTACAGCTTTACGGGGACCCGAACCACGGGTCGCTACATTATCTGGACATAAGACGGTCTCCAATCCAACTACCTACTACCCAAACCCAATGTCGCTTAACTCTGCTGATCGACGGGAAGCGGTATTACGCCAATGGCCACGATGTTCCCCATTTAATAGAAATGGAAAAATAAAGAAGGATAGTCAAAAGTTATCGTCAGTAATTATACTCCCATAATTACATATTTATGCGTAATAATTATAATAATTCAAAGCATAATCAGTGTCGAGGTCTTTTTCCGATGTAAACTTTCAGTAATATTGTTGTAACGAAACTATTTATGAGAGAGAAACCCATTTTTCTGAATTTTACTGGCCGTGGAACCGCCTCTCTCAGTGTTGTGATGCATATTTCAACTCGTATCGACCAAACACGCCCATTATTATGACTCTACATTCGATATACGTAGGACGAGAATGATTTTACAGATGTCAATACATTCCACAGATGTTTGTTTAGTAAATGTGTATGCAATTTTGAATGCGTGTATATAGAGATTATTTCGAATGTGCCGTACGCGATAAGTCGTGGCTTCATTATACGATAAGCGGTTGCTTTATTTTCCCCCCTATATATGCGTGTATTTTACCCTATAATTTTGGTATTTTACCCTCTTCTAGCGAAATATATATATTATATAGCCTAGTTTGCCTTCGTATGACTCAGACTGCGTACGAGAGGTTCAGTTAAGTTAAGTAAGAAAATAAGTAAACAAGACTTAAAGAAAGACGAATAAAACGAGGAAGACAATAAAAGAAAGAAAATGAGTAAAAAAAGGCTGGCCCAAATTACTTCCTTCCCGACAATTGGCTAATAATTTCCCCCCAGAACTCGGCGCTCTGTCAAACGTCAATAAATTCAATGAAAAGTCGATTTCTGTACAAAGAATAGGTCACGATATAATCCAGGTGGACGAGACACACGCCAGAACAGGTGGATGTACAATATGCACGATCAAAAGTGTACACGGAATTTGTGTACATTTGTACACACACACACAAAACATTATACATATATATATATATATATGATACTGAAAATCTCTCTGTAGTGTAAAATATTTATAAACCGCTATTTGGAATGGAAGGTGACGTAACATGCAAATTTCTCATTAATTCACAAACTCAGTTCAGAGCTACGAATCATCGAAATCCACTTTATAATCGGTACCAATAATTGAATAATTGCCAATCTCTGGCGCCAACCAAAAAAGAAGGATCGCAATGTCAACCGTTTTATAAATAAACTTTTTTGGTTCCAACTAGCGATGCGTCACAGCGTGTGTGTGTGTATATATATAATATATAAAATGATATATATATATATAAGATAGAAATTAGAATGTTCTATAATGGAGGGAGATTAAAGTTACCATTGTATGAATTTCAGAGGTTTCTCGGAGGCCGATTTGCCGCAAAAGGTTCCGCTCACTTGAGACAGAATTGCCGCAACCAACAATGATTATCTGCGGCGAGGCTCTACGGGGGGAATGCCTGCCTCCCTGCTTACTTCCTTCTCATCAGAGGTAACTGACTGACTGTCATGCGGTGACTCATCTCTCTCTCTCTCTCTCTCTCTCTCTCTCTCTCTCTCTCGTTGCGGAAAAGTTACAAAAACCAATAGAAAAAATATATATATATATTGGTATTCCCCCCCCCCCCATCCCAATTAACCTTTTAAAAAACGAATGCAGGGATTTTTTTTTCCTACCGTTTCATTCTTCCTTCGTATACGGATTAGACCTCTTTACTCTATTTCCGTGTTGATGAGTTGTCAAAAATGTTGGACAACGTTGTGACCACGTCGCGATACCGCTTCCCGTTAGATCAGCGAGGTTATAGTAACGTTGGATCCGTTCAGTAATTGGATGGGTGATCGTCCTCCGCGTTTAGATGATGTAGCGACCCTCGGTTCGGATTCCAGGTAAAGCCGTAGGTTTCCTCCGTCACGCGACTTCCTCTGACGTTACGGAGGAAGTTAAACGGATCTGAACACTATTATTATTATCATAAAAAACGAGTCAAATTAAGCGAGAATTACGATCACAAAAAAATGTAATAAAAAATATTAATAACGTATTAAAACTCAATCTTTTAATAAAGGCTAAATATTTTCATTATCTTGTACATATATATATATATATATATATATATATATATATATATATATATATATATATGTTGTGTGGTGTGTGTGTGTGTGTGTACAGAGGTATAGTAGAAAGTATATGCGGATATACCCGTATAGCAACTACTTAACTCGAAATGTTAGCGTATACCGTTCTTTTGTAATAGAGAGATACGAACGTTGAAAACTACAATATCGCTTATTCAGTAATGGGGACAGGCACCATCATTTATCGACGTAGTGGTCAGCGCCCGTGACTCTATAGGCAACACCGTCTTTACTGTAAGCGAAGTTAAAACACCGAGGTTGGAAAGTTCGAATCCCTTTAGTGCTGGTAATAATAATAATGCGGGAGTTTGTGCGCGCGATAGCCCGTGCTAGTTGCCCTGAGTGGTGTGCCAGTTTCTGGCCCTCATGACTGATAATAATTTTGTTAGTCTATAATTAATTTACATAGTGGGACCCCCCACCTCTTTCCGTGCAAGTAATCTCTATCCTGCATTTACAATTTTTACTTCATGCAACTTGTTCCGGGTATACGCTACAAGGACAGTGTCTTCACGGTATACCCTGTGGTGTTTATTATTATTATAATATATATATATATATATATACACACACACTTATAAAAGTGCAAATTCCTCCTACATTTTCGTCGGTGGTCATTGAAGTTACATTAGCTCCTACATGTTACATCTTTTGTTTTTTCAAATTTTTAACCACTTACGTTTGCTATAAGGTTGGTAGGGGTTCCATTAAAAGTATCGTATACAACGATTATTTTTTCGAACGTCATTCACGTTAGAATTTTAATTAAAAAACTCAAATCAAATTACGGATCAATGAAAGAAAGCCAGCCCCATCCTTCTTTAGTTAGCTTTATAACGCTAACTAACGAAAATATAACGACCTAACCTAACTAATCGTCAAGGGCGTACAACAGTTGACCTAACGATTGGTTAGGTTAGGTCGTGATATTTTCGTTAGTTAGCCTTATAAAGCTAACTAAAGGACAATGGGGAGAGTGGGGGTGGCTTTCTTTCATTGATCCCAAATTACTACTACTTCATGCTACCCCAGGATTCTACACACCCGGTCTTTTTTATTCTAGGTTAGGTTAGGTTAGGTTAGGTTTGGTTAGACTAACCTACCCTTAAATGAACCCAAAAAATATCTACAACAAAGTAGTAGCTATTTTGCGTGTAGGAGGAAAGTGATATAAAAGATAGCACCGAATGCAGTGCATTTATTTTGATAAATGAAACAGTGACAAGATTTTTATCAATGCTAAGTATTCAAAGTTCTTTCATCACTTTGAATGCCAACAATTTCAACATTAATTTCAGCCGACTCGCTATATAAACCTCGACTGAACAGCGATGAAAATTGGTTAATGTTACATTAACTTCAGCACTGCATGAATGAGTTAAAATTTAACAGTGAAAAAAGTTATGACTAATCAGTATCATTTCAGTACTTTGTTTTTTCAAGCCTCAATTACACTTTAAAATTGTTTTATCATTGTTGTCACAGCGTTTAATTAGTTTTTCGAATTCAGTGTTGACTCAACAATGATTAATCTCCACCTTCACACAAGTCTCGTAGGCAGAGATGGGCAGTACCGCGGTGCATGTAACGGCTTAAGTAACGGGCGTTACTTTTGTAACGAGTATCGGTATCGCCTTAGCAAGATTTCTAATGTAACGATGTAACGGTAACGCCCGTAATAATTTTAGCAAAAGTAACGAGAATTTCCGTTACTCGTTACATACTGTTTTTTGTGTGTGAAAAGTACAAATACATCTTTCGGCGGCCACCCATTAGTAGAAGCATTAAGTAGTGGATTCAGAAATCGATTCAAGAAATTCCTGGAACTTGACAGAGATGCCAATGTTGCAATTATTGCTGCATTAACAAATCCACACTTCAAGTGCAAGTGGCTCACTATAAGCGAGCGAACAAACAATGAGGCATGTAGAAAAATGGTGCAAAACATGCTGATATCAGCAATTAAAAATGAAAGTGACAGTGACAGATCACCTGAGGAGCCAGCTAAGACAGATGATGGTGCTTATAGCAGTAGCGACGATTTCTTTGAATATGGTCATGCTCCTGCTGACGTCAAGAAAGAAGACACCACAGCATCAGAGATAGAAGTGTTGAAATACTTCAATGATGACAGCACTGCACTGCAGCTGCAGTCACTTGATGGCTATCCTTCAATTAAGAAGCTCTTCCTCAAGTACAATACTCCACTTCCTTCCTCGGCTCCTGTTGAGCGTCTCTTCAGCTATGCAGGACATATTCATGCTCCTAAGAGAGGAAATCTTTCCGACAACACGTTCGAAAAATTAGTAATGCTAAAAGGAAACCCTAAGCTCCTAGCTACATTTAAAATTTAATTCTATACCTCTCAGCTAGAATATATTTTTGGAAATGTTTTTTATTATTTTACATCAGCTGCTATTGAAATGTTTCTGTTTACTTCTATGTTTAATTTTCTGTTATTCAAGTAATATTTTTTGTTAAAAATGTCCTGTTATCATTGTCTGTCAGAAATAAACCTCCATTTATCTGAAAACAGTTGCGTTTGTTTTCACATACTTTTTATACTTGCTTTAATATTCTAATTACGATATACAATTATGATATATGAATTTACCAATGTAACGAGTAACGAAAGTAACGACGTTACTGTAACGAGTATCGGTATCGTCTTAAGATATTTTCAAAATAACGATGTATCGGTATCGCCGGGGTCATTTTAAGAGAGTAACGAGTAACGGTAACGCTCGCCAATTTTGAGTAACGGTGCCCATCTCTGCTCGTAGGGAATGTTTGCCGTTTGGTGTCCTTTGTATCTCGTTGTTAACCTGGTATCAATATTAACAGCGAATCAACTTACTGTCACATCAGTGTTGTTGTTGGATATACATGCTGTGTTAAATTTAAGATCTTTGAATTTTCTACAGAATTGTGAAAACAGTTTCCAGTCGGTATATATTATAGATCTAGTTTACCACTGTAAATCCTATGTAGTTCACAGTTATCACTGTCAACATACACTACATGCATGGGATTAAATGACAAGAAACTTGTACAATTCCCCTCCCCCACTCTCTCTCTCTCTCTCTCTCTCTCTCTCTCTCTCTCTCTCTCTATATATATATATCATATATAAAATTGCTCCTTTGGTTGTTTTCGAATAGATATTCAGGATCAGCCCTCTTCATTTATGGGATTTGATTTGAAGGAGAGTGTTACTCTCAACTCTCATCCTACCTTCATAACCTGCCATTCACGGTTATTTCTAATGTAGTTACGCGAGTGTTTTGTCGATTCCAAACTCCTTAGGTACCATATTAAATAGTTTTGGACCTTTAATACCGAGTGTGTTTTCCGTCTTGGTTCTCAGAGCTCTCTCTCATATGTTGCATTCGTAATGAAGCAAATCTTCCCCTTCTGTTATTGCACTTTGTTTTTATTTCAGTTTTGCTGTTAGGTATTGATTTTTTTAAATATTTTCCACGCACACGCATCGTGTCATGTATCGTTTAAGACTTTCCAAAGAATATTGTTTCGGAGTTTTAATCTCGGTCAGTAAATCTTCACTTTCCGTTTCAGTTATTTCAGACGTGAATGTTGTTTGTATATTTATAGGGACTCATTATGAACAACATCTCGTTTTCTGTACGGACTCGTGAGAACAGAACACTACTCAATTACTCGAAGTCTCAAACTCTTCCATAGTTTATGATACCCGTTCCTCCGGTGTGAAAATTTCCCCACACGATTCCCATTAAGTGTCCATATTGCCGTTTTAATGCGGTAGTATTTTCTGAATTATGCGTCTGTTATCATTATTACTCCCAAAATGTCCGACCTCGTGTTTCGGTATTACTCGCGCGATGCTTCTCGTTTCAGCTATTTTGTCATTTTTTTTACCGTTATTGTCATAGCTTAAAAGCTAGAATTTATCAAAGTTTATATTACATTTTTTTCAGCCCATTTACAGTATATAGCGTGTTGATATCATTCCGCAATTTATTTATATCCATCTCGTCAGTCGTCACTGATTACACTGAGTGTGTTTTTAGGCTACATTAAAGAAATAATGTAGCGTCAGTATCCTACAAGAGCAATTGTAAAATGAAGTTTGTGGTTCCGTTTTAAAGAAATGCACTCGCGTTTGTATCGCGAAATAACGCGAGTTTCAGTTAGTCGAATAAACATAATCTACGTTAATTAAACGCGTTCGGTAAATTTACGGACTGGGTGTAAGTATACGCAGTTTTCTTTAAAGCAAATAACATTTACTCGTTAAAAAAATATACGCTGTTTTATGTATTGACGCAAGTTCTGTATTTAGGCATATTCTTCCGTGAATCCTTTTCTTCATTAATCTAACAAAAGCTCGGGGGGATTCCAGCTATTTAAATTTCTGCTAATTTACAGAAAATGTATGTACAGTATTACGAATAAACCCCAACTATAGGATAACAGTGCAACTGTAATCCTATATATATATAGGGTGGGCCGTAAGTTTCCATACATAGGAAAATTTAAATTATGGTCTTCACGTGCGTCGGTATTTGGATCAGCAGTTTCCGGATGCTTGGATTGGTCGGCGTGGTCCTGTGGAGTGGCCTCCCAGATCCCTAGATC
Source organism: Bathynomus jamesi (assembly GCA_023014485.1). Lineage (NCBI taxonomy): Eukaryota > Metazoa > Arthropoda > Malacostraca > Isopoda > Cirolanidae > Bathynomus > Bathynomus jamesi. The sequence continues at coordinate 94,841 of JAJOZX010000319.1, read as the reverse complement.
TCACCCCCCTTGATTTCTATCTTTGGGGGCACTTGAAGGTCATGGTGTATCAGGAAAGGAAAAGATACGAGACATAAATCATCTAAAGGAACGTATCACCAACGCCATTACAAGCATAACGTCAACTGTGCTAATGCGTGTTCATCAACAGTGGGGAACACGTATTGAAATGTGTTTTCAAAACAATGGCAACCATGTAGAGCATATTAATAAATAAAAATGGTTGTCCATAAAAAAATGTTTATTTTTCCTATGTATGGAAACTTATGGCCCACCCTGTATATATCAGAGCTGTGCGGGTCTATCACTTTCGGGTCGGGTCCAGGTCTGGGTTATTTTTCTATTTTATTTTCGGGTCTAGGTCCGGGTCCGGGTCATTTTTCTAATTTAGTTTCGGGTCCTGGTCCGGGTCCGGGTCGGACCCGAAAGTTCACTTTCAGGTCCTGTCGGGTCTTTCAGTATATGACCCGGGTCTGGGTCGGGTCCATTATTAAAAATGTAATAATTATAATATCTGGTATAGGATAGGTAATAAGACTGCTACCGTAGCTACATTAACATGTTTTCTGAAACATAGTAAAACATTATATGGCTATACGGTAGTAGCCTAACCATATATATTAATTAATCCGATTTTGGACATGTTTGAAAGTAGGTGTATTAATTGTATTAATATTTAATAGTAACTACGTATTACATGCATTGCTAAGGGGCAAAGTACGATGTATAATTGCTCTCTTCAGCCCCCTTATTCTAACAGCACTTGATTATATCGGACCCGTTGTCCGTGGCAATGGATACAACTTGTGCAGATCCCAATTCGTACTCGGTTAACACAGACTGAATGGTTTGTTTCAAAACATCTATGAAATTAATTATTAATTACCGATTTAGATTTAAAGTAACATTCTTTTACATATACTGTAATATTGTACGATATATATATATATATATATAATATTTATATATTTGTGTGAAATGTAAAATATTTTTCTGTGAAATGTAAATAATTTTTACCTGTATGCGAGCATTGAAGTTCCTTGACAGCCAGTGTTTTCACTTCAATTTTGTTTTCAAAGTCATAATGGGCTTGAATACCTAAAAATTCTCTATCTAAGCGGCTGCAACAATCTACTTTTAAATGAAACATTTTTTTTTAAGAAGTATTTTTAACTTATTTTTATCAGCTATTGCTCTATCGAGAGCCAAAGTAGCAAGATTTTTCCGTTCATGTTTATATTCATTGCAGATAGAAATGGTTCAAACAAAATTTTAAATCCAATATCTTCTACAATGCTAAAAGGCCGCCCGTCTATTGTCACCCACGAAAGATGCGGGTGAACTCCAACCTTAATTTGTTTAAAAAAGTTTTTAACCCTAGTTTGGTAGGGCGGGTCGTACTCAGGTGACAACATGAATCTGAAGGAAATCCTACCATCAGGGGTGTCTAAATTATGTGTTTTTACATGGGGAATTCAAATATGAGCTTATTTTTTGGATAGAATAACTAACCTACATCATTTTGTATTTCTAAATTGCCAATTTTACCCTTTTGAACCCCTTTATAATATATTAAAAGATATAAGGTAAATCATTTATATTGACAAGGCCAAATCAACTTTACATATATTTATTAATAGGTGAACTGCATGTATATCACTGGATATAATTACAAAGATCATTCTCCTGACATCTTGAACTTTGCCAGGTTGCACAAATCCTGCTTTGACTCAGACTTGGACATCAGCTTCCTGCTGGTCTCCTGAGCCCTGATCCCTCCATCCCTCTTTTCCTGTGAGAAGTACTTAGTAGAAGCCTCAGTCACCATTTTAACAACCCTCTCAATGCTTTGTGTGTGGCAAGGCCAGTTGCGCACCTCCATGGGGGTGTTGATGAAGTTTTTCACCTCTGAGGTGCTTAGAGAGCAGGTGAGAGGTGGCTCTGACACACCTTCTGACCAGCTGATCAAGTCACCGATGCTGGAAGCATCACAATTGATGTCAGGTGTCCTTCTGCTCCTAACAGAGGAATCCCCCAGCTGAGTGTCCGGGTCCCCCTCTCCCCTGATGGCCAGGATTCTCTCCACCCCTTCAATCCTCTCCTTCTGATCCTCAGAGTAGTGTTTGGAGGATGACTTCACTGTGGGCATACCAAGCAGATCTTCTCACAGTTGGCATCACAATATCCAGCACCTCCTTTCTCTGGGACTTGAGGCAGTCCAGCTGAAAGAGGATGTGCCTAGGCCCTTCGATCCAGGAGTGCTTGACCTTCACGTTGAACCAACATGGGTAATACACTCCAATGATGAATTCCACAATGAATTGCAGAATCTTCAGGTTCTTTCCTTTAAGTCCGTGCTTTGACACCCAGAGCCTGAGAAGTCTGTTCGCCGTGGTGAGCCAGCGGCTGTGGTTTACTGGTCCTATCTCTAACAGAGCCAGCCCTGCAGGAAGTACTCCATCCCTGACTGCACAGACAATTTTATAGCCATAGTATTGATCAGTTGAGAGATCTTGAATGACCTTGTCAGGAAGCTTGATCAGTGGAGGGCCAACAGAGATTCGGGTGAAGTTTGGATTGATATCAAAGTCTGTAGCAGAATCAAGGAGCTTTCCTATTGGCCCGGATAATTTTTTGTCTGACAGAGTAGGGCCATCAAGGTCAACAATGAGATGGCGCAGGGGAAGTTCAACAGTGTGCAGGTTGCACACCAACCAGACCAGCTTTCTCCCCAGGTGCAGCTCCAGCTTCCGCATTACTCCAGCTTTCACACCAGTGTTGACATTTGTTGAGTCTCCTCCAATGGCCAACAAGGTCTTATCATAACCCCTCTCTTTCAGCCAGGCAAACAGGACCTTAGCAATCTTCTCCGCATGTGACTCCTCTTTAGTTGCTTTCTCTGGGGTAAAGTGGAACAGATAGTAGCTGCCAGGCTCACTAACAACACTATAGTGTTCTTCCTTGATCTTTGCGGGAAAAGATTGGTCACTGCCCTCAGCTTCTATCATCACATTGGTCAGGTCAATCCGCCCATCAAAGAGGATGCAAGAGATCCCCCCCTCCTCCCTGCACTTCTTCTCGAACTGTTTCCCCAGCTCTCTCATCAACTTCTCCTGTGCTCTCTTGACCTTGCTCTTATCAATCACTTTACTTGTATTGTCTTCTGTGATGATTCCTGCGTCAATCAGAGCTGCTGTTGCTATCGCTGCAGTCTTCCTCAGCCCTATGCCATACCTTACACTAGCAAGGGCAATGTTTTGAATCTCATCATAGTTTTTCTGTACCTTTGCCGAAGCTGCTGGCTCAGGGTCAGTTTGAGGGAAGAGCTCAACTTCAGGAACAAACTCATCTTCATCACCACTTCTCTCCAATAGCTTCATAAATCATGAGTCACTTCAAATATTTCACAAAACGTTTTAGAATGTTCTGAAACGTTACATTCTAGCCTCTGAGAAAGGTGGCTCAGAAAATGGCCTTATGCGCGCCAGAAAACCGTCAAAATATTTCATATACCAAACTGTACGATAATTACAATTAAGTGGAATGGCGCACCTTTTTATTTGAGTATTTAAATATTATTATTATTATATGAATTACATTATATGTGTTTATATGAATTAGTTAGAACAATGCTCTATGAGAGATAACGTGAGCAGCCATGATAGAAAACGTGAGAAGACATATTCTGGGGTAACTACAATAGTAAAATAATCAACAATTTAATAATAATCAACTGCAAAATGATGTAGGTTAAGGTTATCAGAATTAAATATTTTCTTCAGAATTGTGTTCTATACACCAAAATATGTCATTTGAACACCCATCTCCATTGATTTAAAAAAAATGCATAGTATGACCCGCCCTACTAGTTTGGCCTACATTCCTTCCCTTGGTTTGTATTTGAGTTTTCGAAGTACTGCTAATGCTAGGTAGACTTTTATCATGATCCTCAACGTTACGATATATGTCTGGGTGACACGATTTTAGGTGTCGCTTTAGGTTTGTCACATGATTACCACTATACACTTTTCCACACTTTTCAATTTGGCATGTAGATGTTTTATCAATATTATTATATTTAAAATATTCATTTGTAAGGCTAGTTTTTTTGCTACTCAACTCACAAACAAACAATAAAATATATTAGGAGTAGGCTATTCTTCCGTCACCGTTAACTCTCCACTTCCAGTCAGTCATTTGGAGGGTGGAGTGATAATTCAATACATTGTTGCCAAATCTAAAGGCGCGCACACAAATTTTGTAAACTAAAAACCCGGCTGTGAGAGTCCTTCACTTTCGGGTCGGGTCTGGGTCTGGGTCTGGGTCTGGGTCTGGGTCTGGGTCAATTTTAAAATTCACTTTCAGGTCCGGGTCTTTTTTCTAATTCACTATCGGGTCCGGGTCCGGGTCTTTTTTCTAATTCACTATCGGGTCCGGGTCCGGGTCCGGGTCCGGGTCTTATCTCACTTTCAGGTTAAACCCGGGTCCGGGTCCGGGTCCGACCTGCCAGCCCTGATATATATGTTGTGTGTGTGTGTGTATATATATATACACAGGGCCTATCAGAGGGGGGCTAGGAGGGCCATTTGGCCTGGGCCTCAAGCTTAAGGGGGGGCCTCAAATTTAGAAACTCTCAGGTTTCAATATAATGTTTTGCAGTGAAAGTAATAATTGGGTTTAGCTTAGCTATGGGCCTCAAAAGCTAGAAGTGGCCCGGGCCTCTCTGGACCTCTGAGAGGGCCTCTGTATATATATATATAAAATTTCTCACCCTTATCGGAGTTAAACCGCTTTCCCCGTAATATTCATCATGCAACAACGTACAGAATACTTTTCTCGCTACGCCACCTGAAGTTGTGTGTGTGTGTGTGTGTGAAATTGGGTATTGCTAATTTATCTTCCCATTACAATTTTATTAAATAAATATCTTATATTTAAAACTTAAAATTTTAAAAATGTATTCACAAGAAAATAAAAACGTACGTCCTTGAAAAAGAAACGGCTAATATAGAATTTTTTTAAATTTATTTTTTGTATAAAAGCTATTAATAAAAAAAAAAAAATCCTATTAAACTTATGCAGTGTTGTTCCTTTAAAAATAATATCTCTATTTTAGGATAAAAAAATTGTATGTTGTATTTGAATTGCAAAACCTTCAAATAAATAAATTTTTCATTCAAAACTGCATTTTTCCCTATAAAGTATTGTATGATTTTAAGTAAATAAACTTAAATCAAATTTCTTTATTTCCCTTCACCCCACCAAAATATTCTCTCTGTGTAAGGGAATTTTAAAGTCTTCATAATCTTACACGGTCGTCGAGTACCTGCGATTTGATATTCAACTATTTTGCCACATCCAAAATCTGTCAGCTGTGATCCATTTGCCATATAGGCTACTTATGAATACTAACTGTAACTGGTAAGCAGACTGGGTTATATTATGAATTTGAACTACAATGCTCTCCCCTCTAAGTGCAATTTGCACGTAGAAACCTCCGGGTATGTAGTATGTAATATGATTTCGTACACTGCAGAAAGCATAAGTACTGTAATGAAATTCATAACAAAACCGTAACCCTCCTTCATGAAATTTATCATTATGACAGCAAAATTACAAATTAATTACTCGTTCTGAAAAAAAAAAAAAAAGAATTTCCGTTTTTAACTTCACTAAAAACACAAATTACTTTTGGATACCGAAAATATATTACATATTGTTACAAAGTTTAGTAATTTTACAATTATTGCGAGGAAAACTAACCATAAACCTATATTAAATGCATTTTACATATAATATATGTAATTGTACGGAGTTAAAATACTTTCTGTATGAAATCCCACAAAACATCCCTCCATTTTAATTAAATTTTTGTATTTTTATACCGATTTTTTTTTTCTGGTGTACTTTGCAGATTTTTGCGTCACCCGCTGGCAATGACACTATACTATCCTTTATATCTTCGTCTACATTCGTATTTATTACGATAAACAGCAAGGGGGCTAAATGCTGTTCCTCGCGGTACCGAGCTATAATGACGGGTGAATATAGATTTGAACTGACACCTTTGAATTAGAAAATTAAAGGTCTATAGTAGCGAGTATTCCATGATTACATTTGTCAAGTGCCTTGGTATATTCTGTATACCGTGTATTACATTTTATGTTTTTCATTGGCACAGATTTTTTAAGATTCTCTCTTGGTGGTCCAAATGTTGCGACAAACGCGCAGGATCTTCTCACCCTGAATTCATGTTGAATAAGGTTATATAAATTCTTTTCTTTCAAGTAGGATACAGTTTTATTTCTAACTACTTTTTCAAAGCATTGGTTTAAGTGTGATCCAAATACTAATGGTCGGTAGGGTTTGGTATGGCTTTGCTTCCCCATTTGCATATAAGGGCAGTTTGGAATTATTTGGGATTATGCCAGTGTCGAGTGAGTGACATTTATTCAGAAATCTGTCATTCCATGAATTATGATCCTGGTACTAAACTGTGTCTCATTTCTGACGTTATGTCTCTTTCCGAGAAATCGATATCATGGAGACGATCTTCTTATAGATTATATTCTTGGGTGGTAGTTTCGAAAACAGCATTTGGCTTCTGCGCTTCTCCTTCTGGGCTAGGAAGAACTGCTTGCCCTTTTCGATCCGATCTTCATCAAAGAAAGGGCGCCCTCGTGGGCGATGTCAGTACAGCTTATCGAAGCTCGACATGAAAGTGGCCTCGTTTACGATTTGAGTGGCAGATTGGCGGGACTTATTTTCTGGATTTTCAGAAGAGCCTTTACGACAGTGGCACTCAAACTTATGGCAATCATATGCTATTTTATGCCATTTTTCCAAAATGCAAAACGTAATGTGCTACTATGACTATGTCGAATAGGCCTAAATTAATATACTTTTTTATATTGTACAAATAAATTGCATTATTAGTAAAGCAACAAATGTCTTGTCTATTTTATAACTATATTTTACGTTTTCTTTATGGTACCTGCATTACAAAGCCTCGTGTACTCGCTTCCCTCCAGCCAATTTGTCAAATATGACGCACTTAACACGTGAATGATTATATATTCAGTAACTGAATTTTAAATCTTATTGCGCAAGCGCTCCAGGCAGTCTTAGAAGAGTTGCTAATTACGCAAGGGCATTCCGAATTCAGGCTGGGGCAGCATTATAACTATTGATTTTTCATTTGCCTCGATGAGTGTCCACGTGCCATCGTCAGAGTCACAATGTGCCAGGTTTGACACACGTGCCAGGGTTTGAGCACCCCGGCTTTACGAGGTCATGCTGGTGGGTGGTGGGGAACCGGGCTTTCTCCCAGAAACCCATAATGGTTTTCTATGTTACCTTAGCTCTCTCATTCAGGGGAAGTTTCTCTTCTGAGTGGTAGAAAAAGAAGAGTGCCAAAAACTTGCTTCCTCGAAGAAAGTTTATTTCCCAGAATCTGGGACATTGTTGGAACAATCAACCAAATGTCTTTCTTGGAACGCGTTTTAGCACTAGCACTAGCCATGATTGGGCTAAACCTGTGAAAGAGATCGAATAAAAACTGATATCTACACGTTCAAGAATAACTGGAGAATGGAGATAATAAAGTTTGTTCCCTGGGGCTAAGTCTATGAATTTCAGAAGTAATATGACAATTTAATCCACAAATTCTGCCAAACGTACAATACGAAGCGTTAGTTATCAATAGGCCTCTTTTAGAGATATCTCATTGAAAGATAATTATCAAAACATCACATTACGAAATGAATAAGGAAGAAACATTAACCGTTAACATTGTCTCATTATACGCGTAACGGGGAAAATTTCCACCCCTCTGTGCAATCTTAAACATTCATCGATTTTGATGAAAAGTGAATCACTGTGGTTTCCGGACATATGAAACAAAACCCAGGCTTCAGAGTTAAAACATTTGAAGTTTTTGCCCCCTTATAACTGAGGACCACCTTAATATAACCTATGTATATATTTTTTTCCTTTTCTTTTTACATTCATTACGACAACTGGAAAAAGTATTTTGAAGTCAAGAGTCAAGACATCTTTTTCCAATGATTAATAAATTGTGAATCACATGATCAAGGGGGCTACAGATTTCATTGAGATTTAAACCACTATCGTAGCAAAAAAGGCTAAATTTTGATATATATATATATATATATATATATATATATATATATATATATATATATATATATATATATATATAGTTATTATAATGTTTCAGACCAACAAAGACCCTAGGGTCCACTCATGGCTGGTCTACCTAACTGTGTTCGTAATCGTGTATTGTGTATGTCCTCCGTGGTGGCGGAGGGGACCTACAATTTTACGTGGGTTCCGAACCACAAGAACATAAGAAATTTATGTAAAAACTGCCGGTAAATTGGCAACGACCAATTTTTACGAAACTAAATAATTATCAATTTAAAAATAATTAATTATCGGTTTAAAACTAAAGATAGAATCTCTCGGTCCAGAGGAGCAAGTCATAATAGACTACTATCCACAATATGTTACACTCTATATCTATTTATAACGGACATGCAAATATATCAGATCCAAAGAATCCAGTCAATTTCATTACGGTATCCATCAAGTCACGGTCCATATCGAATGCGGACCAAGTCAAATTTACAACCATATACATTACAATATATACACTTCCGAGGAAAAGTGTAGGTGTGGCTGTAAAGACTGTACAGTAATGTATAAATGTGTGTGCACCCATTATGGGTCTCCCATTTAAAGGTGTTTGTGGGGCAAGTGAAGATCATGAGTTTTTCAATACCTCACAGTACTATGGGGGGCACCGCTCGGCAGAGGAATCTCTTTAAATGGGGTGTAAGGACAGAGAGTATCCCCTAACCCAAGACGCTGCCTCCCTATATCCCACAACACTTGTGTTGAGCTGTGGGATCTATCCCCACAAAGCCTTAATTTTACTACCTTAAACTATACCCTTTCTATCAACATGCGCGTCCAATCGATTCTTAAACATGTTTATAGACGTGCTACTAATTACTTCTACCGGCAAACTATTCCAGCTATTTACTATTCTATGCGTAAAAAAGTTTTTCGCAACTGCTGTCTCGAACCTTCTACTTGTCAACTTACACCCGTTATTTCTAGTCCTATTATATAGAGATATTTCGAAAAAGCTATCTCTATCTACGTTATCAAACCCATTCATAATTTTGAAAACCTGGATTAGATCACCCCTTAACCTCCTAGTCTCGAGTGTAGTCAATTTTAACTCTTTAAGCCTATCCTCGTACGACTTTGACCTAAGAGACGGAATCATCTTAGTTGCTCGTCTTTGAACTCTTTCGATTTTGTCTATATCTTTACGCATATGCGGATTCCAAAATTGGACCGCGTACTCCAAATGGGGTCTAACTAATGATTTATAAAGAGGAACTATAATATCGCGCGATTTGTACTCAAAATTTCGAGCTATAAAACCTAACACTTTGTTCGCCTTATTGACCGCCGCTGTACTTTGTTTCGCTACTTTTAAATCACCAGTGACTATAACTCCTAAATCTTTTTCCTGCTCTACGCTTGTTAAATCTTTCCCTGACATACTATACGCAAAATTACCGTTACGCGAACCTATATGCATAATTTTGCACTTATCCACGTTAAATCTCATTTGCCATGTGACTGACCAATCAACGATTTTATTCAGATCTTCCTGAATTTTACCTCTATCTTCGTCATTAATCGCCCTACCACCCAGCTTCGTGTCATCCGCAAACTTTGAAACTGTACTGACTAGGCCGACATCTAAATCGTTAATATATATAAGAAAAAGCAAGGGGCCCAATACAGAACCCTGAGGAACGCCACTCGCTACATTAGCCCAACACGACTCCGCTCCATCAACGACCACCCTCTGTTTCCTGCCTCGCAACCACTCTTCAAGCCAATTTATTACTACACCCCTGATTCCATGAGCCTTAGTTTTTTCAATCAGTCTTTTGTGCGGCACGGTGTCAAACGCTTTTTGAAAATCTAAATACACTACATCAACCGCCCGATGTCTATCGTAAACGTTAACCACGCTTTGGAAAAATTCTAAAAGATTAGTTAAGCAAGATTTGTTACGTCTAAAACCGTGCTGCGTATTTCTAACCAGATTATGCACTTCTAAGTGTTCGACTATACGATCCCTAATTATTGATTCCAGTAGCTTACCTACAACAGACGTTAAACTGATTGGCCTATAATTTCCCGCCGCACCTTTATCGCCTTTCTGAAAGATAGGTGTTACGTTTGCTAACTTGAAATTATCTGGTACGCACCCCTCAGAAATAGACGCATTAAAAATCTTTGTTAGCGGCACAACAATGCTATCTTTTAATGCTTTTAGTTGTATGGGATATATGGAATCCGGACCCGGTGATTTACGCGTTTTCATTTTATCAATATAGCGCATTACTTCCCCTTCACTAACGACTATATTGTCCAAAATATTACCATTATCAAAAGGTATTATGTCTATGACCGAAGGGATATTCGTTACATCTTCTATAGTAAAAACTGACGTAAAAAATTCGTTTAGCAAGGTAGCCATTTCCTTGTTTTCAGAGACTAGATCTCCATTTCCATTTTTTAATGGACCTTAGACACTTTTTACTGGATTTCTATTATTGACGTATTGAAAGAATCGCTTGGGGTTTTCTTTACCGTCACGAGCTATGGAGATTTCAAATTCGCGTTTTGACTTTTTTATTACACTTTTAGCTTCACGCCTTAGAGATATGTAGTTGTTTCGTAACAACAGATTATCTTTATCGCACTTGTATAGCCTATAAGCCCTATCTCTACTCTTTATAATGTCTCCTACTCTAGACATATATATATATATATATATATATATATAATATATATATATATATATATATATATATGGTCATCCCATAAGTAACGTCGTTTTTTAGATCGGAATTTGAAGGACAAAAAAAACTCGACTGAAACTTTTTAATCTAGTATATATTTTCCATCGGAATCAATAACACTCTGCCGACGTCCTACAAACTTTTCAATGCCATGTTTGTAAAATTCAGGCGGTTTTGAGGCAAAAAACGTACAAAGAATGGTGTGCAGGTCATCTAAAGAAGTATACCGTTTCTCGTCAAGATAGTTTTGCAGACTCCTGAAGAGATGATTATCTGAAGGCGCAAGGTCTGGAGAATGTGGAGGATGTGGAAGTTTTTCCCACCCAAGCTCCTCAATTTTTGCAGAAGTGATCCGAGCGGTATGAGGACGTGCGTTGTCGTGGTGGAACACGATTCCTTTCCGATTAACCAAAGAAGGTCTCTCTTCTTTTAATGCAGTGTTCAATCGATCCAGTTGTTGACAGTAGACTTGAGCGGTGATTGTTTAGTTGTGTGGTAAGGTTTCAAACTGTATTACACCACCTTTATCCCACCAAACACTAAGCAACACCTTCCGAGGGTGAAGATTTGGTTTGGCTGTGGTGTCGCTGGTTCTCCGGCACAAACCCACTGTCGACGGCGCTTAACATTCTGGTACAGTATCCACTTTTCATCACCAGTCACTAAACGGTGCAAAAACGGATCTTGGAGTTCACGGGAATAAAGAACCGCGCTAATGTTTATCCGCACCCTCAGATTGTCGACTGACAATTCATGTGGCACCCATTTTCCTAACTTAGGCACTTTCCAGAGTTGTTGCAAATGTCGATGGATGGTGGACGGGGATGGATTGAGTTTCTGGGCCAATTCTTCTTCGACAGTTGTTGAACAGTCTTCTTCAAGTGCGGCTAACAGCGGGTCATCATCAAACTCAGCAGGGCGTTCAGAGCGTGCTGCATCTGTCAAACAGCAGTCACCATTCCTAAACTTTTGAAACCATCTTTGACATTACCTCACACGCAGAATATCGTTGCCATAAACTTCCTGAATGTTTCGCGTTGCTTCAGTAGCACTATTCCCTTTTTTGAACTCGTAAAGCATTATATGCCTGATATGCTCTTCTGATACCGCTATGTTTATGAGGGGTTCACATAAAGCAAAACACACGTCTTCACTGGTCAAGGTCTGTAAAGTATGTAGCGAAACACGATAGATCTCCTCTAAGATATAACCTTTGGAAAATTTATGCCTAAACTGAGTAGGACTAGTTTAAACTTAATCTATCGTAAAAAACGACATTACTTATGGGATGACCTGATATATACAGGGCGTCCCAAAAAAATGTATACACACTTTAAATAATTATAAAGGCAGTGTTTATTAAAATACATTTCATTTTCAAAATGTAGTAGAATCTACAGACATTTAATTGTTTTGTCAACGCCTGTTTTCAAACTGACGTCCGTTCTGGTCCAGGCACTGCTGATAACGCGAAGCAATGGAATCGCAAACATCACGAAACATTTCGTTTGGTATTTGTGTGCATTCTCGTTCAGTGGCTGCTCTCAATTCAGCGACTGTTGCAGGTTTTATAGCGTAGACTTTGTCTTTTAAGTATCCCCATAAAAAAAAGTCTAGTGGTGTGAGGTCTGGTGAACGCGGAGGGTATTCTACGAAACCCCTTCGTCCAATCCACATCCACATCGTGCCAAGTACCACTCGCAATACTCCACTCTTCGGTCCGGATCATCATCATCTTCATTAATAGCATGGACTAATCTTGGAATGTAACTTTTCCATTGACAGCGCTTCAAAATGCGTTGGACAGACGATTCTGAAATTCCTACCTCACGACTCGCTTGCCGCACAGATTTTCTTGGACTTTGGTGATACGTTTCCAGTACTCTTTCTTGCTTTGTGGGGCTTGTCGATGTCCGTGGTCTTCCGGAACGCTTCTTGTGGACATTCTGAACAGTTCCATCGGCTTCAAACTTATCTCTAATTCGAGTGATGGTAAGTCGCGTTGGTGGATCTGTTTGAAACTCCCTCCTAAACTGTCTTTGCACTTCAACTGCGTTTTCACACTTCCAATAGCATTTTAGAATGAATTTCCTTTGTTCAAAGCTTAGTCTGACTGCCATTATTAATTCTAATGGGTTTAACTTGGAAAGAAAGAAACATCAATTGAGCTATCAGCTGTTAAAGTGTGTATACATTTTTTTGGGACGCCCAGTATATATATATATATAACTAATTTGTAATTAAAAATGTAAAACATTCTGCTTAATTGTATAAATAATGATATAACAAACTAAATTTCTTACGTACAGATTATAAAAATATGTAACACAAATTTAAGAAAAGTATATAATTTAATGTACTCGATATATTATCGTAATTATTATGGTTTACAAATTAATTTCCAATTGTGTTTTACATATTTTGAAAGAAACTAAATAAGATGGTAGCCACTCAGTAGTACATACGAATATTAATGAAAATCCAGTGCGAGTAATGCATTTGGGCCCGAATCAGTTCCCCTTTTAAAGGGGACTCGCGGTATTTTTCCCGGCTAGTGGCGTTCCGCTCGTTTCAGTGCCCTTATTCGGGCTAAGGCTGTAAAACGGATGCGATTGACCAACGTATAAACAGTTTTTTGTCGGGGTCTCCCCAATCACTCGTTCCCTAAATTGTCGAATATAATATGGCGATACATTGAATACAGCGAAATAAAATACCAAAACACGTTAAATTAGTTCTCTCTATTTTAGGTTTTATTAATATTAAAAACTGGTTAATAATGTTTAAAAACGAAGTTAAATTTGGCATTAAAAAATAAATAAGTAAAGTTAAAGAATCGTTTAACATTAACTAAAAATATATTTGTTCGATTTGAGAATAAATACGTTGTTAAAATTTATTTTTTCCTGTTAAAATTTTTAACTCGTCTAAATTTTAAGCGAGGTCCGCTTCGGGTTTTTTCTTTTTTTAACCTTTAAAATAAATTACTTAAATATCGCAAAAATGTCTCTGAATGCGCGTACATTTTGCTCTACGTTTAAATTGGATTCGGAAAGTAAAGCTTAAATAAAACAACGTATTTCGGATCATCAAAAGCCAAATATGATTTTCCATATTGCGAACGTTCGCATATTCTCAGAACTTCTCAAATCATCTTTATTTCTTATTTTATGGCCATTGTTTTTCGTTGACTGTAATTTGAAAATAAAAAAAAATCAAGGGATTTTTAAATAAAATTTTAAATGTGTGTGTGTGTGTGTGTGTGTGTGTGTGTGTGTGTGTTAGCCATTTACACAGTGATATATAATTTTAATTTTGTATGTACTGTACATATACAGTAGTGATTTGATGCAAATATAATTGCGAGCGAAAAAGGTCATAAATTTGTTTTATTATATCCCGAAAGCATTCTTAAATTTATGGCCAAATCCCTAATTGTTAAATGCTATTTGATTCAAGGAAATTAATGTGTGTGTGTGTGTGGGGGGGGGGGGGTATTTCTTGGATTAAGGTTTCTCTAATATTAATTTGAACTTTTGGGCAATTATATACTTCATACGAAGTTATATATAATTATCTGGGAAGGTTTCGGCCATTTATATTCATAATAATGTTATTTAATTGCATTATTAGCCAATTTTACCGTATATACTCCACCGCTAGGTGACGCTTTATAGTTTAATGATTTTTAGAAATCTATTCGTCGCGAGGCCTTTGCAATAGCGTTTCCCTTATCTAATAATATTCGCAATTTGAATGTGTAATAAAAAACTCCTACTACAGATCGGTATTTTTCCTAACTTCACCCGTTTCCTTAGAAGTAAATTTTCCATGCTCAACCAACCAATAATGTTAAAATGGATACTCCCTGCGATCTTTTCGAGTAGACCAATCATCTTAGGCGAAGCGCGTGACGTCATCGTCCGAACGCTTGGCTCTGCTTGGCCTAACTCGATCAAAATTTATAGGGTGGGAAAAGGTAAATTGTCCCCACTCTCTCTACTTGTTACCTTGGCAGATATCTTGAAACCACAACAATGAAAAATAATAAGACTAAACTAAAACAATATGGTCAAAACATTTCTGGGTTCCTTCGTCTTAAAATAAACAATTCTTTATATTTATTTATATATATATATATATATATATATACACGTTTAATCTGCCATAGATCCTTGCATTATATCATAAACGAAAATTATGTAATCAGTATGGAAGTGTTCTTCGGCATTATAAATTGTGGAATTATGAATATTTTATTCATATATTGTGTAATTACTGCAGTAAGGCGGGTTGTGAAAAGATAATTCAAGCTTGTGGAATGTCAATCCATATATCGTGTTTAAGACACGCGTGTGTACGAAGGTAAAAAGTAAAACGAAATCATCAATACGGCATACCTGTGTCAGCCGCAATAATATTTCGTGTTAGTTACTTGCCTAAAATGTACAATTAATAATAAAATCACTATGCAGCTTAGCGCGCGCGCGCGCGCGCACACACACATTTTATATATATATACACCAGAAAGTGGTTAGTAAATAAATGGGTACCCTGGGTGGCCTAGTGGGTAAGACGCTGGGCTCCTGGTGGGGCGTGGTTCGGATTCTACGTTAAACTGTAGGTCTAAGGTGGAGTGAAAAGCTTGAACTTCGTCAGAATGAGGCGGAAGCTAAACAAAGGTAACAAAAGTAGAGGGTGGGAGAAAAGTCTTTAAGGATTTTATACATCCAACTATTTAGTTAACAACATTATACAGATGATGAAACAAATCAAACAAAAAGTCTATAAGAATCTTATTCATAAAAAAATATTTTGTTAAGTTGTAATTTAATCTTCAGAGAGTTCTCCATCCGCTATTATACATTTGTGGATTCTCTCTGCGAAACTCTTCATTGTTCTTCTGAACATACCGAGTGGGATCCTTTTCAGTTGTTCATCTATTCTGCGGTCAAGGGCATTCACATTTGGATAGATGAAACCAGGAGTGTAGAGTTTGTCACGCAAATAAGCTCAAAGCCAGAAATCACATGGGGTTAAATCGGGTGATTTGGGCTGGCCACTCGATGGGACCTCGCCGCCCAAGCCATCTTCCTTCAAGGTTCGTATCAGAATCTCACGGGCAACTGCGGAGTAATGTGGCGGCGCTCCATCATATGGCTGAAACCAATTCCTGCCAATGCCATTAGTAAACTGTGGCAAAACTTTCTCTCTCAATACTTGGCAATAGCGTTTTCCACCCATCGTATCTCTCGATATGTCAAAGGAAACGAATCCTCAATGACCAATGCACGCCCAAACTGTTAGTGTAGCCGTTTTATAGGGTTTACCCAGTCATATTTTGGGATTTTTTTTTCGTCCAATAGTGAACGTTTGTTTGTTTGTTTCCTTTACTCGTTAAACGAAGACACATTCATCCGAAAATTTAATCTTTCGAAGGAAATTTGGATCACTGTTGAACTTTTGTCTCATTATTTCAGCAAACTGCAGCAGTCCATCAGAATCATCGTCGTATATGAGCTGAGAGTAAATGGGTTTGTAATTGTGGTACTCCCGTGATTTTAATATTTTTGTTACTGAAAATTTGGAAATACCCAATTCCTGCGTGACTTTTTTCATTGAAGTTGTTGGATCCACTCGAAAACTGGCGAGGACATTTTCTTTGTTGTTGTCTCCTGTCGCCGTTTACTGGCCTTCCGCTTTTTGGACGATCTTTTACCAGGCTCCCCGTTTTCAAAAGTTTGAGCTTTGGTGGTGGTTTATTATATTTTTCTCGAAATAAACGCAAATTTTCTTCGCAATTATTATAAGACGATACAAGATACACTTTTTCTTCATTACTGTATTCCATCCTTACTGACATAGCGCTGACTGGGGCTAAGGCCTAACCCTTCCTCTTCTAGCCTAGGTTCATTCTTGGCCTTATAGGTGCTTTGAAAAGTATCATATACACTGCACTGATATCAGTGGAATGTATATTATTATTAACAAATTATAAAAACCTGAGAGACTTTTCTCCCACCCTGCGTATATATGACCTTGTGTGTGTGTGTGTGTGTGTGTGTGTGTGTATATATATATATATATATATATATTTATTTGACGAGTAACTTCGCAACACTGAATGTATCCAATTTATACAGGAGACAATTTAAAACACACGTGTAAAAGATTATGATGATAATTATTATATATATTTATGGTTTCCGGTTTATAAATGTTTAGTGTTAAAATAAGTTGTTTCCAACTGTATACATGTAGACGGTTGTAAAAGAAATATTTGGTGATTTTGGCACAGTCGTGAACGCAAATGCGATTGGTTAATCGTAACACAAGGTTCTTTGATACCACACTTCTCTTCACGACTCTACCTATAAAGGAAAAAGATTTTTAGCACTTCTTTCGTGTGTGTGTGTGTGTGTGTGTGTGCAATTGAGCATAAATGAGGTCGGGTATATGATAATTCACAGATGTTGTGGGATAATTTTTTGTGAGGTAACACTTTCATACCTCGGAACATTAAAAAAATATATAAAAAATCTAGACATTTTTATTGTCGGGAGAAAGATGTGTTGGTCCTGATTAGGTTAGGTTACGCTAGGTTAGGTTAGTTAAAGTTTGGTTAGGCTAGATTAGCGAGTACCTCACTATTTAAAACCTTAACAGAAAACATCCATCGAGCCCTCAATTGCGTCCAAAACACTTATCACCCCATTCTCAATTCGATGGCACTAAGGTTAGGTTAGGTAAAATTAGGTTTGGTTTGGTTAGTTCCTTAGATACTGTATATGCATTTAATAAAGCAGTTGGTACTTCGCTTATGTGGAGATGAGTACGTTGTGTGTTTGTGTGTGTGTGTGTATGTGTGTATATATATTCTTTTTAATATTTCAAGTATGAATCTAACCTATTCCTCGCTTATGTTTCGACCTATTCGTTCTAAAACACTATAAAAGTGAAGCGAGTGACGTAGGACAAAATAATGACTTTCATTACACTTTAATTAAGTCTCAATTATGTCCATAAATTATATTCACCTTTTCGTATGGCCATCATTAATTCATGGATACGCAATTATAAATCAAAAAAGTGAACAATACAATTTCATTAATGAGAGGCTGAAACCATATAGACAGTCGATAACTATTACGTTCTATTGAAGATGTATGGGGAAAATAAGAAGATTCAATGCCCCTTGTAGGTTTAACAAAGCGCGTTAATAATAATCTGGGAGGAGGGCTATGGAAACTGGTACAGCTCAGGCCAACTAATGCGACCCATTGGTCTAATTCTTCTATTACTATTATTATTATTATTATTATGTAGTAGTAGTAGTAGTAACACCATCAGTGTCTTCACTTCGCTTATATAGGGAAACTGCGTTACCCAATGAGTTACAGGCGGTTGTTGACAAGGTGTGTTGGCATAACGAGGGAGAGAGTCTATCGTATAATAAAAAAAATAAATAATTCATCGTGGCATGTCATTCGCATACAAACATAACGACGACATAGCATATAACCCCATGAAACATGGGACTAGAATTGGTTTTCTATAAAGGAATATATTTTTTTCCATTCTTCTTTGAATAAATGAATGTAAGATACACGAGGAAAATAAGCACATTGATATCAAGCGACAAAAGATTCGAATTGAGTCATATATATATATATATATATATATATATATATATATATATATATATATCAGGAATAAAATGACCTCATACAGCAAAAAGGTCATCAATTCTGGCATTAGATCGTCATTTGCAAAGAAAGACATGATTTATGAATCGTCGTCAGAAATAGATTAAATTGTACACGCATTTTGTGCACGTTTTCATGCCATATATACAGTGTGTATATATATATATATATATATGTATGTGTGTGTGTGTGTGTGTGTGTGTGTGATTAAGTACAAAAATTCTAAAATGAAGCTAATTCGTGCATATCTAGACATGCGAAGCTATTGTACTGCACTGTACTTAAAATATCGTAATTTTAGGTCGTTGAACGTGTCGGCTACTTCCCATAGAGGGTTATTTTTAATTAAGGGCTAATGGGCTATTGCTACTGTACGGTACATTCTAAGCTTCATCTTTCACTGAGACGACAACTCCTAAAGAGAAGGCAAACATTGTTACGTTTGTACATGGAAAGTGGTTCAATTGTTGCTGCTCAAAGACGTTTTCGACGGGAAATGATCAAGCCACCGCCTGAAAGACAATACACGAAGATGGGTTGATCAATTTAAATAATAGAATCAGTAAATAGCGTACAAAAAATACATCTTTTTGAAGTATCTATACCAATAAAGTTTTTCACAAAAACTGCTCAGCTCAATGTGTCCACGGGTCAAGTCTCTGTACAAGTGCAGTCTTACTGGTGTTGATCGGCAAGCTCGTTGGCATAACTCCAATGGCAAGCTTCGCAATTCACACTGCAATAACGATAGCATCCTTGAGTACTGGAAGAGTCCGAAGATTCGTCGCATTGTAGACGCTTCCGTCATTCTGTACAAGATTCAAAATGTTCTTACGTGTTGAAAGAATCCGGCCATAATGCTTCTGGTACTGACGAGCAACTTCAACTGCATTCTGGCAAATGGTGTACCATTTAACAACTTAAATTCATTTACACGTAAACAGCGTGAGCTTTCAGCTTCGGCCTAACCTATAGTAGTGTGCCAGTGATTAAATCGTTCAAGTCACCTTCTGAATATTGCGTCCTGTATAACAGGTGCAACCACGATGCAAAACTATAGCTCGTCAAACGTGTCTCCTTACTATTGGCCTATCTCTCTATACATAAAAATCTATTTCCAGGGTTTTGGGGTGAGAAGGCAGAAACAACCCGGATGTGAAGTACAGAAGGTAGTGAAAGGGAGAAAAGGCAGAAAGTAAAGCGTACACATCCATTCACACGGGAGTTCCTGGTGGACCAGCGCCTTCCCCCTGACATTACTAAATTCCACACCTGCGGCGCTTCATACGACATGCGTGGAAGAGTTTCCAGGCCTTGTCAAAAATAAGAGACACAGAGTCCCGAACTTAGCTACTTCAAACAAACCTCTTCCATTCCAACCGAATTGCGTGCATCATCCGGATTAAGTCCACACTTACTCACGCAATTATTCACAATGTCCGTCCACCTTCTTGGCCTTCCTCTCTTCCTCCTACATTTGCAAACACACTTATACACTCTTTTCACAACTCCGTGATCTTCCATTCTTTCTTGTTCAAACCATCTTAACACTCTTTCCTCATTTTTCACTTCCACTAAATTCTGCCCACCACATCCTCCCTGATCCATACGATTTCTTACCCTATTAATCCGACGCGAGCCACACGCACTTCAGATTATCCATCTCAACCGCTCTTACTCTTGACTCCTCCCTTTCATGCGTCACTGTTTCGCAACCACACAAAAGTATTAGTACTAACACCTTCATGTAAACATCTCACAGCATCTCGATTCAGTCTCAGCTTTCTCACAACCGCCTTCAGCGGACACGCCATCTTTCTTCCTTGACTGACTCTACTATTAAGGTCATCTGTACTCGTACCTCTTTTGTTCAATACACATCCTAGATACTTAAAAGACTACCACCTCTATTGTTTCGTCATTCACTATCACATGACGGTCCAAATCTCTCTCTCTCTCTCTCTCTCTCTCTCTCTCTCTCTCTCTCTCTCTCTCTCTCTCTCTCTCTCTCTTTACAACCAATAACTTGTTCTTATCCATTCACTTTCAACAATCTTCTCTCGCACACCGCCACATAACTCTCGACTCATTCTGGGCAAATAACGCAGCATCATCCGCATACGACAGGCCCCACTATTCCCATCACACACCAGCTTCAATTCTCTTTTTAGCAGTCGCACTTTCACCTCTCTCATTACTCCATCTATAAATAGGTTGTACAGCCACGGAGACATCACACATCCTTGACAGACATCAACACTTATATCAAACCATTCACTCGGTTCTTTATTTATTCTCACGCACGCACTACTTCCATCATAGAAACTCATCACCGCATTCATGAGTTTACCGCCAATCCCATATATACTCAAGA
The DNA here is from genome assembly GCA_023014485.1 of Bathynomus jamesi. Lineage (NCBI taxonomy): Eukaryota > Metazoa > Arthropoda > Malacostraca > Isopoda > Cirolanidae > Bathynomus > Bathynomus jamesi. The sequence continues at coordinate 73,845 of JAJOZX010000319.1, read as the reverse complement.
CCTGCCACAGCGGTTCTCTGTCTACTCAATCATACACTTTCTCAAGATCCATACCTTGCAATTCCTTTCACACGCTTTCTCAACCACTTGTCTTACAGCAAACACTTCATCTACACAGTCTCTTCCACCTCGGGACCCCCCTTGCTCATCAGTCACTAACCAAGCATTCTGTAATACCACGAAAACTCTTCTATCCTACCATTACCATACACTTTCCTCACTATACTCAGCAGACTTGTACCTCTGTAATTCTTACTTCACTCCTTTCACCTTTCATTTTGTACAATGAAACAATTACTACTTCCTTCCAGTCTTCAGGCACGACTACTCCAACCCTTTCAATCCCCCATACTTAATCATTCTCACCTATATTCTATCCATACCTGTCGCTTTTTCATTTTTTCAGTTTGCCAAGTGCCACTTTCACTTCATCCATGGTTACGTTCTCAAGCATTCTGTCGTGTCCTCCTTACACCGCTAAATCTCACAATATTTATATTTGCACTCCTTTCATCTTCCACCCGACAAATCTTTAAAATATTCCTGCCATCTATTCGGTAGATCCGCATCGTTGTAAGCACCCTTCCATTTTCATTCTTCTCTCTCAAACTTTCTTATTTTCATTACTACACCTACACACTTCCTTCCAGAATCCAGGGTGTGTATATATATATATATAGATAGATAGATAAAAGTATGGAGCCATCTGTCTCAATTATATGATTTACAATTACATTCTTTAAACATTCGTTTGGAGGTGTCATTAAAGATCCTAAAATTCACTAAAACCAATTTTACTTCGAGTGTTATTAAGTTTGCAGTTCACTTATAAAGACATTGGGTGACAGCGCCTTAAACAGAATAATAATAATAAGGTACAAGGACATTTGGTTTTGAAGAAGAACTTCCTGAAGTCGCTCGAGCTTTCCTCGCGAAGGTAATTATTTTTGTGTTGAATGTGAGGATCGTTGCGTTCTGTGTTGTTGACTTTGCAGTAATGAGGTTTAAATGATAGCCTGACGCTAATGTCGCCCGAACCGTGCCTAATCCATTCGTTCCGTCAATGCAACCGCCGTCGTATTCCTCCGGAAAGGGAAGAGGGGTGGTAGTGTGGCCGAAACGAATTCTCTCAGTTAAGAGTTCACGGATGAGAACTAAGAGTTAAGTACTATTTGTCACTTTTAACTTCATTAAATGTCAAATTAAATTCACCCTATAAAGCCTCACTGAGTACCACGACAGGCCAGCCCTATATATCATACTTTTATAGTTTAGAAAAACGCGAATCACCGATGAAAACAAAAACACGATGAAGTTTATACATTACTCTTACGTTCACAGATTAAGTATATTAAATTACATTATACAGGGTGGTCCAAAAGTCCCTATCTATTTTGCTGAAATAATTATATCTTTTATTTTCTACATGCCATAGATGATGATGGATGTTATAATGTTTTGTTTCAGACTAACAAAGACCCTAGGATCAACTCATGGCTGGTCTACCTAACTGTGGTTGTAAGTTGTGTATTGCGCATGTCCCTCCGTGGTGGCGGAGGGGACCTACAATTTTACGTAGGTTCCGAACCATAAAAACCTTAATTTTACTACCTTAAACTATACCCAATCTATCAACATATGCGCATAATCGATTTTTAAACATGTTTATAGACGTGCTACTAATTACTTCTACCGGCAAACTATTCCACCTATTTACTATTCTATGCGTAAAAAGTTTTCGGCAACTGCTGTCTCGAACCTTCTACTTGTCAACTTACACCCGTTATTTCTAGTCCTATTATATTGTGATATTTCGAAAAAGCTATCTCTATTTACGTTATCGAACCCATCCATAATTTTGAAAACCTGGATTAGATCACCCCTTAGCCTCCTAGTCTTGAGTGTAGTCAATTTTAACTCCTTAAGCCTATCCTCGTACGACTTCGACCTAAGCGACGGAATCATCTTACTTGCTCGTCTTTGAACTCTTTCAATTTTGTCTATATCTTTGCGCATATGCGGATTCCAAAATTGGATTGCGTACTCCAAATGGGGTCTAACTAATGATTTATAAAGAGGATCAATAATATCGCTCGATTTCTACTCAAAATTCCTAGCTATAAAACCTAGCACTTTGTTCGCCTTATTGACCGCTGCTGTACTTTCTTTCGCCACTTTTAAATCACCAGTGACGATAACTCCTAAATCTTTTTCCTGTTCTACGCTTGCCAACTCCTTCCCTGACATAATATACGCAAAATTACTGTTACGCGAACCTATATGTAAAATTTTGCACTTATCGACATTAAATCTCATCTGCCATGTGACTGACCAATCAACGATTTTGTTCAGATCTTCCTGGATTTTACCTCTATCTTCATCATTAATTGCCCTACCACCCAACTTCGTGTCATCCGCAAACTTTGAAACTGTATTGACTAGGCTGCCATCTAAATTGTTAATATATATAAAAGCAAGGGGCCCAACACAGAACCTTGAGGAACGCCGCTCGCTACATTAGCCCAAGACGACTCCGCTCCATCAACGACCACCCCCTGTTTCCTACCTCGCAACCACTCTTCTCTCCAATTTAATACTACACCCCTGATTCCATGAGCCTTAGTTTTTTCAATGAGTCTTCTGTGCGGTACGGTGTCAAACGCTTTTTGAAAATCTAAATACACTACATCCACCGCCCGATGACTATCGTAAACTTCAACCACAAGAAAGTGTACAAGAAAGTGTGATGGTAGTAACACTACGTAGCCAAGGGAAGAAGTGCAAAAAATTCAAGAAAAATTAGAAAGAAGATTTCACAAACCAGGACCTACAGACAAAGCAATTCGCGAGCTGGTCAATAAATTTAAAAGAACAGGATCTGTTCATGATGAGGCAAGATCTGAACGTCCAGGTACCTCTCAAGAAAATGTCGAATTGGTAAGAGATGCCTTTGAAATAAATCCTAGCATGTCAACGCGCACAACATCACGTAGACTGAGCATACCAAAAACAACTGTTCTAAGGATTTTAAAATCAACATTAAAAAAGAAAAGTTACCATATCAAGTGCTACACAAGTTACACGAAGAGGATTATCCAAGACGAGCTGCCATTTGCACAAAATTGATTGAAAAAATTCATACCGAAAACTTATTAAACCACATTTCCTTCAGCGATGAGGTAACATTCCACACATGCGGAAAGGTTAATCGACATAATTGCTGTATCTGGGCTAGTGAAAAACCAACAGAGTTCTACGAATGGTAGAGATATTCTCCTAAAGTTAATGTCTGGTTGGGTATGACAAGATCGAAGATTTACGGACCTTTTTCCTTTGCAGAAGCTACGGTAACAGGGTCAATTTATCTTCACATTCCTCAGCAGTTTCTTGAACCCCCAGCTTCATTCAGATGGTATTCTCGACACTGTTGTCTTTCAACAAAATGGAGCTCCATGTCACTATGCAAGACATCGTTCGGACGTACCTTGATGAGCTCTTACCAAGTCGCTGGATTGGACGTGGTGGAAACAGGCCCTGGGCAGCACGATCTCGGATTTAACACCATTAGACTTCTTTGCGTGAGGCTTTATAAAGTCTGAGGTCTGTAACAAGAGTTACAGACCTGCAGGATCTGCGAACCCCCATTGCCGCGGCAGTCGCTAAAATAACCCCAGAGATGCTTGAGAATGTGTTCCGCAATGCAGTGGATATATTTTTGAGATTTGCAGAGACACTGATGATGCTCACGTTGAATCTTAGACCCAAGTTTAATAAATAAATACACATCTAATTATGTTAGTACATTTTTATCCTAAAATAATACTATTTCAGCAAAATAGATAGAGACGTTTGGACCACCCTGTATAATGACAAACATGGTCAAGGGACTTGCTAAGAAATTCTTTTGCTTTAGAGGGATAAATTCTTCAAGTAATTAAATTCATGATGGAAGCCCCACATGCCCACAGTCTACTTTAAGAGCTAAAATTTCTGAAAATGAATTAATGTTAATTTTCTGAATGCTTTCTGTATCCGATTTCTTCCGAATTTTCCTCGAGTTTCTCTCCTACTATGTTGACCCCTTCTATAGTCGCCTTGAGAGAATACTTCACAAGTTATCATGACACGTTTTGATTCAGACTTTTTTATTTCATTTCATCACAAGTACTTATAACTTGGAAAACCACTTAAGTTTCCTATTCTAAAATTTATAATTAACTACACCTGTTATAAAGCGTTAATTTAACTAATTTTTTCATGCAGGAAAGAAGGGACCTATGGTGAACGCCCACAAAAACTCTCCACCCCGCCTCTATAGAAGAAGGAGATAGCCAAAATAAAGGCCTCAAGTCCCTTAAAAATTATGCCTTTTTTTAATTTTGAGAAGATTGTGTAGTGTGTAGAATGCTTGCATATGTAGTGATGAATAGAGGGAGAAAGGTATGTTTGAGAGCATGCTGGACTGCTCACAAGGTAGACGAGACACGGAAAAAAAATCAGCCAAGGAGGACAGTAACAGAAAAAACGGGAGTTCCAGCACTCCTGACTCCTGCCTAATGTTCACCCCCTTGGAGTACTTCTTCCCGATTCGATTGGTGTCTACAGTTTCCTCCCCGCAAATGGGCCTATTATTTCAATAGTGAATATTTATAATTAGAATTAACTTCAGAGGTTTGGGGGAACGCTATTGGTCGAAATAATAGTGCCATTTGAGAAAACGTGACGTCAACGGAAATAAGAGCGCGCGACTGGTCACAAAAGAATCATCTGACGTAAGATGGCGGGGCACTGGCGCACAATAGTACAGAATATTGCATACTAAACCACGGCGCAGTCACGTGATGCCCCTTGAGTGGGAGTGCAGATCCTGTAATTCTGCGCGAGGTACGCGGATGAAAATGGAACGCGTGACGTCACGAATAAAAAGTGAATGTTTTCTAAATAATTTTCCTCAAAGTTTATGTTAAATTTAAACTAATTTATAAAAATTCTCATTTTTACATTCCGGAAAGTTGCATTCTTGATTTCTAGTATAAAAATATGGTATTCACAAATTTTTTTTGTGCACAGAATAAAATGAAACGGGCAGTACTAAAACGTGGGTCGATGCGGTGCGCGAGGAGGGTGATATTTCGGTAAAATTCCAGAATCCAGACGCAGTTTGGAAGTAGAGTGCATAATTACTAACCGACCTAAACCTAACCAAACTAATCTAGCTTAGTAAGCAGATATTCAGTTTTGGGGCCATTGGATATTAGCCAATTAGGCTAGATTAGGTAGGTTAGGTTAGTAATTATTGACTCTCCGAACTGCGTCTACATTCTGAAATTTTACCGGAATATTACCCGCCCCGTGCCCCGCATCGCCCCGTATTTTAGAAACCACCAAATGAAACAATAATAAAGTTAATTATTGCTTCATTCATGCATCATTTTGTAGATATTAAATTTTATGCAATAAGAGCTTTTTCTTAATTTATGTACAGTGGCGCTCATAAGTATTCGTACAAAAAAATATTTCAGTTATATTCGTCCTTATCATTTAATACTTTGTGTATCCACCTTACGCTTGAAAATTTTTTATCAGTAGTTGGCTGTTTGTTGATTAGAGACTGTTGGTAATTCTGAATTGTAGAATCTTTGTGAATCTTCATGAAAGACGGCTGACTGTACGAGCCATTAGTAAGCAGTGGAATCGAGTTCTGTTATTTCTGCACACGAGTCTGGAAAGAGTTACGAGATGGAAGAGTCGCACGAAGAAAACCTCTGCCACGAAAACAGCACAAAGAAGCTCGTTTAAAGTACGCCAAGGATCATCGAAATGATAGATTTGCATTCTGGGAGAAAGTTCACTGGACAGACGAGAACACAATTGAATTATTCGAGAACAACAAGCAATGGTATGTTTGGCGAAAATAAAATACTGCATTCGAGGAAAATAAAAATCCTTCCTGCGGTTAAACATGGTGGTGGCATCATAGTTTGCTTCTTTGGAAATACTTTAGTGTTTGTGGTCCAGGAAAGTTTGTCATCATCAACGGAATCTTGAATTCGAAGAAATATCAAGAAAATTCAGAAGAAAATGTATTAACTTCAGTTCAAGAGTTGCGAATGAGTCGCAGTTGGGTACCGCAACAAGATAATGATCCAAAACATAAAAGTAAGAGCACCATGAAATGGCTTCAACAAACGAATTTAAAGTTTCTCAAGTGGCCCAGTCAAATCCCAGATCTCAATTTAATCGAGAATTTATGATTTGATTTGAAAAAAGGTGTCCTCAAGAGAAGCCCTTCGAATCTGAGTGAATTGCAACAATTTTCTTTTGAAGAATGAGCTAAAATTTCTACTAAGAGATGTTGAAACCTTTTAGAAAAATATCCAAAACGAATCATTGATCATTCAAGCAAAAGGTGAACAAACAAAGTATTAAATAATTTTGTAAGTAAAAATGTACAAAAACTTTTGCATTTTAATTTTTTTTCCCCCTCAAATTCTTGGATATTTAAATTAAATTTCAGAGCTGGGCACTTGCGTTTTTTTTGCGGTACTGCGGTACTGCGGTACTACCGTGTTGGTCGGTACCGCGGAAAGTACCGCGGGAAATTTGAATGCGGTAGCGGTACTGCTGTACTTTCAGCGATCCTTTGCGGTACTGCGTTATGCGGTACCGGTTTGGTAGTGCGGTAGTAGTACCGCAGTACCGCAAAAAAACGCGCAAAAAAACGCAAGTGCCCAGCTCTGAATTATTCATATTTTACATTATAAGTTGGAGCTGAACTAATTTTTTTTATTCGTTAAATTTTCCCAAACGAATGATAAACTTTCTATAACTATCGTATGCATAATACAAAAGATAAGGACGAATATAACCCAAATATTTCTCTGTACGAATCCTTATGAGAGCCACTGTAATTCTGTAAATATATTAAATATTAACTGAAAGAATTGCAAAGTTTAGCAAAAATGTTGGAATGTTATACCCGCTACTGAGAGATGAACATATGCCCCTTGGGACTAAGAAAATAATCTTCGAAACAGTTTTAACATCAATACTAATTTATGGGACGGAACCAGGGCCGGATTAACCATTAAGCAAAATAAGCCCGTGCTTAGGGCATCAAGGGAAGGGGGGCACCACAGAAATTTTCCATTGTCGGATTTACCATGGATTTATTATACTATTATAATCGCGGCTTATAGCCTATAAGCTGTTGAAAACTGAATTATATATATTCATATATAGTATTTATTTTTTTTCATTGTTTGAATTTGTAGTGAACAACAACCCTTTTGAGAGAATAAATATATTTCGTTGTAATCACACACTTTACGCTTTGCGTTATTATTTTGTTTATATCAAATCTTTGAGCGCCATATTAAAAATACATATAGATTAAATATTTTCGTGTGCTATAGTAAATGTAAAAACAAGATTCAGTCATACTGAACTTTATAAAATAATTGTAGAAGACAATATTGAGTGTGCCTTCCCAAATGTAGAAATTGCCTTTCGTATATTTTTAACATTAATGGTCACAAATTGCTCAGCTGAGCGTTCATTTTCTCAGTTGAAGTATATTAAAAATACCAACAGAACAACTATGCAACAAGGCAGGCTGGATGCCTTATCTCTACTAAGTATAGAAGCAGATGTGTTACGTAAGATTAGTTTTGAGGATCTGATCAAAGACTTTGCAATTAAAAAAAGTAGGAGAAAACTTTTCAAATATAAATGAAGTGGAAGTATACAAAAATAAACATTATTTTCCATCTTACTGTAAGTTTTGTTTCATTTCAAAAAATAAAATTTTATTTTATGGTTTATTTTTGTTTATATTTTGAATTACATATATATGGGGCACCAAAATCTTTTAAGTGCTTAGGGCCTCTAAAGGTCTTAATCCGGCCCTGGACGGAACACTGGAAAATGCGCATGGCGGATCGAAGTAGAATTCAGGTGGCAGAAATGAGACCGCTGAGGATTATTCTGAGAAAGACGCGAAGAGATAGGATAAGAAATGAAGAAATAAGAGCCAATGTGGGAGTAACGCCGATTTTGAGAAAAATCGACGCTGCCAAATTGAGATAGTTGGGCCACTTGGAGAGAATGGAGGAGGGGAGAACTGCGAAGAAGTGCTGGGAGTGGAGACCAGGGAATGGCAGAAGACCGCAGGATAGACCGAGGAGGAGATGGAGGGACGAAATGGAGGAGAGCTTACGAAGATACGACTTGCCCAGCATGCAAGAGCTCGGAGAAACGGGAGTGCTGCTGGACAGGGCGGAGTGGCGAAGGAGGCTGGCTCCACTGACAGTCTAACTAGCCTACCGGGGAGCTGAAGTAAGAAGTAAGATTAAATGAGAACTAATATTATTTTAAATATTTGAACTCAAAATGTCTGCAAATTGAAGAAAGTACGAGTTGACTGAGACCTTTCAATACCAAATTCTTGTTTTTCCAAGTAAGAGATGTTCCAGCGTGTCATATCTCAACAGCTGAAGGTTTCCGGAACGGCAGTGCAAACACCATTGGTTGAGCTTCCAAACTGGGACATTTCCAAAACCGACCACGATCTGGGAGATCCAAGAAACTCGCTGAAAGAGACGAGGAAGAATTAGAAGAACAGACCGGAATTTTTGTTTCTGCGCATACTCTCAGGCGTACATTGACGAAGTAAAGCCTTCATGTTCGATCTGCAACACACGAGCCAGCCATTTGGAAAGCAAATCTTCGTGATTGTCTCGCATAGGCAAAGCAAAAAAAAAAATATTGGGCATTTAATCATTGGTTCAAAATCTTTTGATTAGATAATTCTAAGTTTAATGATTGGGAAATGATGGTCAGGCGTTCGTTCGTGGGTGCTCTGGAGAAGAGTACAATCCTAACTGTACAGTAAAAATTGTGAAAGGATGTGGTGGTGGTGGTGGTGGTGGTGGTGGTGGTGGTGGTTCAGTCATGGTTTGGGTTTGGTTCTCTGCTGTCGCATTAGGTCGAATTCATCGTGTTAGAGGCATTACAAATTCTATACAGTGTCTCTCCATCGTAGAAGAAATTTATTGCCTACTGTTTGATAGTTTTTAATGGTCAGTCGATATTTCAGCGGGACAGTGACACGAAGCACACCTCTAGAAAACAAAATCCTGGATACGAGGAAACATCCCAGAAATCCTTCCGTGGTCATCCAAAACGCCGGATTTAATTCCCATAAAACATTTATAAAAAGATGTGGACGCCTTAGCCAGGCCAATAAAAGAAAAAAAAACCATACACTACTAAACAATTATGGGAAGCTCGTCAACAGAGTTGCAAAAACATCACTGTTAGAATGGCTTGGATTTGAAACCCGGTGCCCAAGGATATAGGGTTGTTATAAGTCCAGGGGAGAGCCAACTAGATTTGCTAATTATCTGATAGGTGCAGAGTGTACTATCACTACTATATTACATTCTTGAAATGTTTACTTTTTTCACCAATTTTACCCTTTCTAGTCCATTAGTCACAAAATAGAATAATGGTTTTAGTAGTTCCATATTTTTGTCCTTGACTAATATACATATATATATATTTTTATGCAGGAAGGAGGGGCCAAGGGCGATATATATATATCCTTAAACTATTAAAAAAACACCTACAAAATTCGTTCCATTTCTTAAACAAACATGACCCACAATGTTTCAACCAACAAAACAAAAGGGGGGAATGGGGAGGTTAAGCAACAAGGGGTGTGATGGGGGTAATGGGGGAGGGGAGTTATGCAACCAGAGGTGAGGGTTAGCCCCCCAAGTTGCATAAAGGGGGTGAGGGGGTGAGGGGTGAGGGAGAATGACCTCCCCCCCAAAGGGGTAACCCTAACGTGCCCTCCCCGTAGGCGAGTTTGCGAAGCACAAGCCCAGCCCGTAGGGCAGGGAGTCGAAGGCTCTGCTTGTATATATATATATATACACACACACACACACTTGTATCCAAAAGTACTTATTTCCCATAGTTAATTCACAAATTAACGAGAAGCGTGTTATTTGTATTACATACTAAAAGAAGCAAAGGAGTTTGGCTGAAATTCACACAAATTTACTCGCAAACATTGAAAAATAACGGTCGGGTCTGGTCCAGAATCCGAATACGCATATTTCACATAGTTAAGTCACAAATTGTGCCACAAATGTGTTATTAAAGTTTTATTCGCGTTACGTTTTTTGTTTATAAATAAATACATATTAAAAAAAATACAATATTACAATTTATGTTATGTTTCAATGATACAATGAGGGAATTGTCAATCGAACTATTTATTTTTATTTAATTTGGCCCTTATGCTTTAGGCTTCACTGGGCTCTCGAATTAAAGTTCACTGGGCTACTCGAATAAGTAGTTATGATTAAGTAATATGAATAATGAATTAATTAATTAATTAATTTAGGATACATAAACGAACGTTTAGTTGAAAATTAGATATGAATTTTGTAATATAATATATATATTTAGTCTTAAAAATCGTTATTATAGATATGATACAAATACAGTACAAAGAATTCGTAGTTACAGAAGATACGGCAAATGAGACGAGTAATACAGTAATGTTCATTTAATACCATTAAATCATATTAAAGCAAGTAACTAGTTTAGCTAAAATTCACGCTCAATGCCTGCAAAAATTGAAAAATATCATCCGGACTGGTCTGAACCATATATAATATATATATATATATAATGTAAAGAACGACGCTTGTGTAGAAGAGCGTTCCGCACAAGATGAGGAGGGAGAACGAACAAATGAAAAATGAGGTACCTCCCAGAAATCGAACCCGGGATCATCCGATTGCCGGTCAGATATGCTATCCACTACACCAAGGACCTCGATCAATTAGAAGTCGTAATTCTCCTACATACGAGCGGAATCAAATGCCCTGAGGGAGCACCTTCGCATGCCGTACATATATACATTTTAACTGCAAACAACACACAGTATAATTAATGTAAAGAACGAAGCTTGTGTAGAAGAGCGTTCTCCCTCCTCATCTTGTGCGGAACGCTCTTCTACACAAGTGTCGTTCTTTACATTAATTATACTGTGTGTTGTTTGCAGTTAAAATGTATGTGTGTGTGTGTGTGTGTGTATATATATATTAGTGTGTGTGTGTGTGTGTGTGTGTGTTGTGTGTAAAAAATGTGTTTTATTGCTGTTGTAATAAACTAAAAGTAGTACATGCAGTGTTGAACATTTGTGAATGTGAACTTTAAAGCCAAAAGTTTGAAGGGCTAAAATGGAATGAAATTCTTCTATTCTGTATCACAGATCGTTGTTTATACATAATATTAAAGTCTTCCTTATCAAAATACATCAGATTTAT
>JAJOZX010000319.1:32500-57500 GCA_023014485.1 Bathynomus jamesi | reverse complement strand
TCCGGTACCGTCCTGAGCCAGGCATCTAGTCTTCTCTTGAAGACTTCAATTTTGACCCCTGTAACGTTTCTGAGGTCCTTTGGAAGCTGGTTAAAAAGTCTTGGCCTCCTGACAACCAAGCTATTTTCCTTCAGTGTTGAGGAGGTCCCTTGCCGACCCTTTAATTTGGGAACACTACACATCCTGCCTTTCCTATTTTCCAGTGTTGTTTGAATGGTAATTGGGTTTAGTTTTAGGTTTGGTATCAGTTTTTCGATCATTTTCCATATGTAGATTATGGTGTACCTCTCTCTTCTTTCCAGGGAGTACAGATTTAGTTTACGTAGTCTTTCCCAGTAGTCGAGTTCTTTGCAGCCATCAATCTTGGCTGTGAAATGTCTTGCGTTTCTTCTAGTTTATTAGTTTCTTCCTTTATATGGGACGTCAAAACTGAGCAGTATTCAAGTTTTGGTATAATCAGTGTTTTTAGCAGGGGAATCATTACTGTCCTGTCCCTTCTTTTGAACGTTCTTAGTACCTGTCCCGCACTCTTTTTGCTTTATTTATCGCTATCTGATTTTGTGTTTCGAATTTCGCATCATCGTCATTATTACCCCAGATCGATCGCTTTCGTGCTTCTCTGAATTTCCTGTCTATCTGGAGCATAATATGCAGTCTGTTTCTTGGTGTTAAATGTCATGTTGTTGTCTTCTGACCATTTGTATATTTTGTTCGTGTCCCTCTGCAAGGCCTCCACTTCATTTACATCGCTGATTTTTCTGCTGATCTTTGTATCGTCTGCAAAGGATGTTACTGTTGCTGTTTACTCGCTGTCTATGTCTGTTAGCATGATAATGAACAGGAGTGGGGCCAGTACTGTCCTTGTGGTACTGAGCTGCGTACTTCCGATTCTGATGATGATATACCTTGAATTTTGACGACCTGTAGACGTTCTCTGAGGAAGTTGTAGATCCATTTTCCCACTTTGCCTGTTATTCCCATATATTTCATTTTATGTGCTATTATACCGTGATCACATTTGTCGAAAGCTTTAGCAAAATCTGTGTATATGACATCGTAGTTGTCATTGCCTTCCAGTGCATCTAGGATATTGTTGTAGTGTTCTATTAGTTGTGATAGGCATGATCTACCTGATCGGAATCCGTGCTGATTTTCGTTGAATCTTTCCAGTGTCTCCAAGAAATCATAAATTTTCTCTCTATTCTTTCAAATACTTTGGTGAGGTGAGACGTCAATGACACTGGTCTATAGTTCTTTGCTTGAGATCTGTCCCCTCCTTTATATATAGGGACAATGTTTGCTCTTTTCAAGATGCTCGGTATTTCCCCAGTGTCTAGGGATCTTCTCCATATCCAGTATAAAGGTGTAGCTATTTCATTTTTACAGTTTTTAATCAATAATGCGTTCCAATTGTCCGGACCTGCAGCTGAATGTAGTTTCATTTGTCCTATAGCTCTCGCTACATCTTCTCGGGTAAAATCAAAGTCTGTTACACTCTCCTTGCAATTTCTCTTCAAAGAATGCATCTATGTCAGGTATCGCTTTGTCACTTTTTGGGGTACTGAAAACTGATTCATACTGGGCTCTCAATGTTTCAGATATTTCTTTTGGATCGTCGGTTAGTTCATTATTTCTCTTCCTTAAGGGCCCAATAGCGGCGCGCGTTTTTGTTTTCCTTTTCGCATAGCTATAGAAGTATTTTGGATTTTCCTTTAGCTTCTACCGCCTTTTCTCCCTCTCTGTATGGTCCTTAATCAGGGCTTGTATTTCCCTATCGATACCCTCCAGTTTTTCTTGTATTACTTTCCTGGCATTATCTCCGCAGTTGGCTAACTTCGCACTTCTTTCTTTTGCGGAATATTCTTCTCTTTTGCCTCTCTAGCCAGCTCCTCTTTCCTTTTGGCTGTGATTTCGGAGCATATTTTTCTAAAATTCTCAGCGTTTTTTCTTCCAAGGTTGTTAGCATTTCTTCAGTTGTTTTATTCTCTAAAACTGTTCTCCACTCTATTTGGGCCATGTGCGATCTGATTGCTTCCCAATTTATAGTCTTGGAGTTTAAGTTAAAGGCCCCAAATTTGCTTCTTTCCTCAATATGTGTATTGTCTTTTAATGTTGTCGTCATATTTGTTGATATCTCGATTAAGTTGTGGTCTGAGATAATGGTTGGGGTTATTTTTATATCAGCAATCAAGTTCGTGTTATTCGTGAATACCAGATCTAGGCAGTTATTTTTCTGGTATTTTCTTATCTCCTGTGTCAGCAAAACTCATTTGTGAGAGCCATCAACATTTTTGCTTGCTCCTGGTCTTCTCTTGTGCCCCCCCTTGTCCTGGTGTGTATATACTGTATGTATATTTATTCCTATCCATTTTTTATTTTATAAATGGGAAGTTAAAGTCTCCGCAGATCATTATATTGGGGATGGAGGGTTTATGGCCTTTATTAGCTTTCTGATGTCATCAATGGCCTCCGAGAATTTTTCGGTTGGGGTGTTTGGAGGTCTATAGATGACTATTAGTATCACGTTTAGTTTTTCTATTTTCACTGCTAGGAGTTCCATAAAGCTGTTTGATTTACTTATTATCGTCTCTGTCATATGACCTTCATGTACATATATAGCACAGCCACCTTTACGTCTCGTTGTTCTATCCGCTCTTAGTAAGTTGAAGCCCTCTATATTTATCTCTTTTTATCAATACAATGTTCGCAGTTTCACAATTTCCTTGGCAATCCTTAAGATGAGTTTCTGTGAGGCATGCGATGTCCGCCCTTGTTTCGTCCATAAATCCTTTCAGGTACGAAACTTTGTTGAGTGATTGGTTTGGTCTTATTCCTTGAATATTAGCCAGGACAATATTTATGTTCTTTGTTTTTCGTTGCCCCTTGTGCATTTTAAGTTCGTTTTCCTTCGGTATCGCTTGTTTCGTTGCCCTATGATCCTCCGAGAGAGATCCGTTTCCGCCTACCTGTTCTGGTAGCTTCTTGCCCGGAAGCGGTTTGGCTCGGGGGTTTCCAGCTGTGTCAACTGCATGCGTTGGATGACATTTAGCAGCCATATCGTGTCTGCGATGTTGAAAATTTTTTTTGTTCGCTTATTGTGTTCCTATTATTATTGTTATTCCTATTGTCTTTAAACTTTGTCCTTTGTTCTTTGGGTCCGTCGGGAGATGATAGTAGCATTTTTTCCCATATTTGCAGGTCCCATATTTTGCGCAAGTCCTGCAGATGTCCGGGTGGTAGAATTTGCATCTGTCTCCAAATTTACAATGACCATTATTATAAAAGAAATTGCATATTGGTGGATGTTCATATATACATTGTCCTCTTTTAAATCTGCAATTATCTTTTATATAATATCTGCGTATAATTCCTTCCCCATATTTACTCGTAGCCTTTGTTTTTTGCTCCTTATTGAAGGGCAGTTTCACTCCCTTTTCTTGATTGCCCTCTTGTCTTTCTATTTGTGCTAATGTCCTTCGTTGCCCTTATACTATCTGTTGTCTTTATATTCTCTTTCGACTGCATGGTTTCGGCCTCGTTGTGTGACGGTATTTGATTTTTTTCTACTTCGCCTTTCTTAGTTTCTTCTGTTTTCCTGTTCTTTATTCCCACTTTCCTCTTTCATTTTCTTCTCGTAGTCTCTTTCTGCTTTAAATACTGTAAGAGAGTTTATTTCGGTCATGCAGTTTTCGCAGAAAAATTTTATCCCATTAAGTTGCTTCGCGTTCGTTATAAGGGAGATTTTTTTCATCTTCCCATTCTAGGCATCTAAAATCAAAAAGCAGCTGACAAAATTCGCGCCTCATTGCCTTTGTCTCATCTGTTGCATCATTGCAGATACCACAAAGTTGCGGGAATTTATTTACCATTTCCATGTTACTGATAGAGGGTAGCCGCTGGTGCACAAAATTGACTCAAAAATGGATATTATGGGAAGTATTGGGTGGGGGTTGATTCAAGCTGAGTGAGGGAAAGTTCTCCGTTACTCCGGGGGATGGGGGATGTGGCACGCTGTATACTTCTCAGTGATTGGTGCTCGCGACTGTGGCTGCGAGGGATAATGAGGGGTATTTGTAGGAATTTCGATAGGCAGCTAATTTTCTTCACAAAGAAACACTCGGAAAAATGCTGTATAGATTAATTCGCTTCGTTTTTATTTACTTTATATATGTCGCTATTTTTACTTTTTAAAAAGAAATACCACGATACACTATCAATTAACTCAATATCGGCACCGTTTAAAACTGATTAACTGTAGGATTTTTACTGTAATACCGCTTTTATTCGGACTTCGATCGAAACACGTGTAACCGTCACACCATCAAAAACACCATATATATATATATATATATATATATATATATATATATATATCACACACCTTTGGTTAGCTTCCACCCGAATTGTTCATTCTGACGAAGGTCAAGCTTTTCACTCCACCTTAGACCTACAGTTTAACGTGAAATCCGAACCACGTCCCACCAGCAGCCCAGGCGCCTTAACCATTATGCCACCTAGGGTACCCATTTATCTACGAACCATTTTCTTTGTGTGGAAGGATAAACAGCTGGGTTTTGCTGCGCACCGGCTGTCGTCACCGGGTCTCGATCCAGGGGCCAATGGATTCGTAGTCAGCGACGCTAACCACTACACCACTATATATATATATATGTGAGAGAGAGAGAGAGAGAGAGAGAGAGAGAGAGTGTTTATAGTTACCACTTCACTTGCTACGGAGTCTATTCGATAAGTTTAATTCCCAGAATTCCAAATGGGAATTCGGTTCCAAAGCGAAGAAAATTATATACTGTTTAATGGAGAAGAAAATCGCGTGATTTTCATTTGATTAATTCCATTTGGAAGTTGGAATGAAAATTGCTGACTCCGCATATCAATAGTTTACGTTTTAAAAATGACCAAGAATTAAAGTCAGATGAAGGTCTCTCTCTCTCTCTCTCTCTCTCTCTCTCTCAAATAAATGTTCAGATTGATGTCTTGTTTTGAGACATTTTTTTCTGTTGCGGGTTGAATAACACGCAGTGGCTAATATGGAAGCGAGTTACTTTCCTGAGGAAAAGGCGGAGGCCTTTTCCTTAGGAAAGTAACTCACTTTGCGTAACTCGCTAAAAGTTCCCAAAACGAGACATCAATTTGAACATTTCTTTCAGTTTTAATGTATTACTTTCGTAAATTTAATTGAAAATAAATTTTCCAACGAGACCGGACTTATGAGACACCCTGTATATATATATATATATATAGAACTACGTGTAATTGTGTGTAATAACGCAATTACGAAAACAGTGTGTATGTATATATCTATGCAATTTTAACCCTTTTCTTTGGCGAATATTGTCGCAAGTTCCAAAATTTCAAATATTACTTCACAAATCACGTGATAGTTCCTTCCGTTCTTCTCTCGTTTGTGGGGACCGGTAAAAGGAAGCTTCACACTTGATTTCGGATGCATGAATAGCAAACAGGTTTACTTCAAATTTGAAAAATCGGCTTTGAAATACAATCTTTGTCGCGTCTTCTAACGGTTAGCGCTTGTGCAACATTCGTCCTTCCGTGTCTTTGATTGCTCCATGCATGCAGTATCGCAATACATTTTTGTAATATATATATATATATATATATATATATATATATATATATATATAATGTCTAATTAATTAATGTCGTGTTATAATTTAAATTTTTTAAATAAAAACAGCTATTATATATATATATATATATATATATATATATATATATATATATATATATATATATATATATAATGTGTGGATAAGCATAATTTTGATGACTGATTTGCATGTTGTAAGGTTTTTTTGATTATTTTTATTTTTTTAATTTCTTGTGGGAAGGTTCCTCCTGAATGTAAAACAAAAAAATGTATATACGTTTGTATCTGTCATTTGTTTCAATTATATATATATATATATATATATATATATATATATATTATATATATATATATATATATATATATATATATATATTGCTGTGTATATACAGTATATATACTCCTTCTACCCTGTATAATGGTAACACGTGTTTCGATCGAAGTCCATATATAAACTAATTAATAATACTACAAATTATTATTTTATAAGTGCTAGTACGTGTGTAAATATCTAGTACAGGCAAAGTAACATTTTCTTTTCTGGTGAAAGTACGAAATATACCATAAAAAGTAAAACAAATCAAATTATTCTTACTCCATTAGTTCCATTTGCGAAAAAAAAAAGAAGTTAGAAGCCCATCTATACGACTGAAACAAGGCGCTTCATTTTTCCCCAAAATTCCTCTGTCTATCCCCCGATATCTCCCGAGGCCGCTCTCACAAGCACCAATCGGTGAACATGCGCAACGCGTGATATCTCCATCCCCCAGAGTAATGGAGACCACTCTCCCTTACCCTCACCCCTATAGCAAAACCCTCGCGCCTCACCCTCTCCTTCTTGAGCAAAGTTTTCGTTCGCCAATCTTTATATAATACTGTTTATAAGTAGCACGGAAATGGGCAACCGATTTCTACAGTTTTGCGAGGTTTGCAACAATGCAACCGATGAATCGAGAACAATTAAATGTGATCTTTGTCAATTTCTCTTTGATTTTTAACTGCCCGAATTGGGAAGATGAAGACATTACTCTTATAGCAAGTGCCAAACAACTAAACTATTAAATGTTCCGACTGCGGTGGAAAATTTCCACGGTACTTTACCGATCCCTCTTCTAACCCTTTAGTTTGCAGATTATGCGTAAACCGAAAGGAACTACGAAACGAGGTGATTTCGGCGAGATACGAACTTCGAAGGAGCTGGAAGGAGGCGAACGCATTGAGAGAAGGAATTTAGTGTTTTGGCAGCAAGGTTCAACTCACTACAGGATTTTGTTTCGGGGAGTCTGGGCCCGACTTCTCACACAGAGCGGAGATCGCGCGAAGATTCCACGACGAACCCACAACCAGTTATTATTTCCGATCCCCCTTCACCTTCGGAGGATCAAACATTTGAGCCATTTCGAAATGAGGCCCGACCTAGGCAACATAAACCTTGCTTAAGAGTAGTTACAACTGATAAATTTTCTGTCTAAAAGCCAAAGCAGAATGACACGCAGGAAATTAGGCTGGTTGGCGATTCAATTATTCTAGAGCAATTACAGGAGTTCTGCGGCAGGAACCTAACTCGGAGGAGGAGGTACTGCTATCTTGCAGCCCGTGTTGACGACATCACCGACTCCATAGACGAGTTTGGTAAAGATGTTGATGATAGTACGATATTTATGGTGCATGTTGGGACTAACGATGTGAAGATTTCCAGGCCAGAGGAGCTAACAGAGAAATACAAGTGGCTGATGCGGACTCTAAGGGATAGGACTAATAAATTAACTTTTTCAGGAATTCTCCCAAGAATAGCAGGATCCGACAACTTTTTCAGCGGAGCTACCTCACGAATATTCTAAGTCCCTTTACCGACAGTGAAAGTGTTGAATTCGTCAATTTGTGGAGTCATTTTTCGAATAAAAAGGATTTATATTTACATGATGGTCTTCATAAATAGCGTGGGAGCAGCTCTTCTTGGTAGACTACTGCATGGCTCTGCGATGGCTTTTCAGGCAAAAACCGGTGTAACTCCTATGAAAGCAACCAGCCTAAAATTTTCCTTACAGTGAACGATTGTCTCCACGAACAACGTCGAGATTCTACTGCGGTACTCAAGATTTTATGAATGTATTTTATATAATGCCGGAAGTTTAAGATTTAAATATGATGAACTATTAAGTATTGTCCTTGACCAAAAATTTGAGGTTATAGCAATTACTGAATCCTGGTTAAATACAGAGTGTAGAGATTTTCTCGGAGAATATCATATTCCTGTGGTTATACGAGATATTTAACATCGATAGAATAGAAAGAAGGGGTCGTGGTACAGTACAAAACGTTCGGTCACACTTAAAACCCATAATTAAAATCACTGCGGAAATTGATAATACAGGGTGATTCAAAAGTCAGGTTACATAGGGATATAATGTATTATGTAATAATACAGGGGAATAGTCACATCACATGTTCGATATGGCCACCGTTAACGGCAATGCACTTGTGCAGCCAGCTAGGAATATCACATCAATGCGTTCCTCCTTCGATAACATCTCGTAACTCATTTACCTGCAAAGGAACAGAAAAGCCCTATGTAACCTGACTTTTGAATCACCCTGTATAAATGCGACGTTTGTTGAAATTAAAGACAACTCGCGTAAGAAATTAATTATAGGTTTAGTATATAGGTTTCCCTCTCAGACTGTCGATAGTGATAATAGGTTTCAGGAACTAATTTTTTACGTAAGTAGCGAAAATGACACGGTAATTACGGGAGATCTTAATTTACCTCGCGGGGATTGGGGTGGTCTTTTACAGTCTAATTCCGGTCGTCGACTGTCCGAGGGTTTGCTCGAAAGTTCACTTTTTCAAATGGTCAAGGAACCCACTAGAGAACGCAATATTCTAGATTTAGTTTTAAATACAGACCTAGACTTAATTGACTTCAGTAGTTGGTAAGCTTATGGAGACGATGGTTCGGGACAAAATGGTTAATCACTTACAAATGAGTAAATTAATCAAAGATTCTCAACACGGTTTTCGACGTAATCGTTCTTGTCTTATTAATTTGCTCGATTTCTTTAATGATATTGTAAATATATATGACGAGAGTAAAACAGTAGATATTATCTATTTCGATTTTCAAAAGGCGTTTGATAAAGTGCCACACAGGAGACTATTAGCTAAACTTCATTCTCACGGAATTGATGATAATGTTCTAAAATGGATCGAAAATTGGCTTAGAGGACGTAAACAAAGAGTAGTCAATTAATGGCAAAGCGTCTAACTGGAAAAGTGTAACTAACGGCGTGTTTCAGGGATCAGTTCTGGGACCAGTTCTTTTTATTATTTATATCAATGACATCGACACGGGAATTAACGGCATAATTTCAAAATTTGCGGATGATACCACACTACGGGGACGAACAAAATCAACGGCAAAAAGTTTTGCAGATTCGAGAAAACATTAATAAATTACTGGAGTGGGCGGAAATTTGGCAAATGAACTTTAATATAGATAAATATAAAATGTTGCTTATCAGTAGAAACAATGTTAAAGAAAAGTATTTTACGCGCGATAAGACACTAACGAGTGTTACGGAAGAGAAAGATTTAGGGATTATTGTTGCCGACACTCTTAAACCGAGTAAGCAGTTTATCGAAGAGGTCAGAAAAGCAAATAGAATCTTAGGATTTATTGGTAGATCATTTGAATTTAAGTCGGAGAAAACAGTGCTAACATTATATAATTCCTTAGTAGGCCCTCGCCTGGAATACTGCGTTCAGTTCTGGTCCCCATATTTACGACAGGGCATAGACAGAATGGAAAGAGTGCAGCGACGGTCTACTAAGATGATTCCTAGACTTAGAAACAAATCCTACGCTGCCCATTTACAAACGTTAAATTTATTCTTACTCGTTAAAAGTCGTATGTATTTGAGGAGCTTTAATTCAGGTGTTTAAAATGATTAAAGGTTTTGATAATGTCGACGCCAAAAAATATTTCACCTTCAGAAATGCGGATAGAACTCGCGGTAATGATTTCAAATTAACGAGTAAACATTTTAATTCTAATGAAGTTAAACATTTTTTCTTCGATCGTATAGTTAATTTGTGGAATGGATTGCCAGCCAACGTAGTTCAAAGTAATTCGATAAAGTCCTTTAAAAGAGATTATGCTTATCTTGCCTTACCCCCCCCCCCCCCCCCCCCCCCCCCCCCGTTAGAAGCATTTGTTAGCGCGTAAAAGTATCGTAGAACTTTTACCTGGATTCCTTCCTCCGTATTTTAAAATTTTCACTCTTTAATTTTCTTCCCTTCCTTTCAACCCTCTTTTCTCTGCTTTGCTTTAAAACTTTCACTCGTCTTTATACTTTCTTACTTCTTTATACTTTCTTACTTCTTTATACTTTCTTACTTCTTTTAACCTTCTTAAACGGACAGCCTCGTAAGGACCAGCCGGTCTGTTGCTGTCCTTTGTATTTCGTATAGTAAAATATTCCCGCGAAAGCTGTCTAGCGGAAACAAATTCGTTTACGGTCTATAAAACAGAAAGACCTACTGAGAAAGCGGCGAAAGGAGGTAACATGAATGATGAGCAGAAAGAAACGAGAAAGGGAAAAGAAAAGGGAAAGAAACCGATACAAATACGTCACATGTCGGAATACAGACACGCAAAGAAGGCGAAAAAATTATTGTAACAAAAACACGAAAAATAACACGTAGATCATTTGGGGAACAACGGAGTGAATAGAGTAAATAGCGAAAAACAAGTGGGAAATCACGGTAATAGACTAAGGTTATATCCGAAAAACGAAATGAAACAACAAAAACAAAAGCCCCGAGTGATAATGTGGGAAGAACTATATGCATAGGCCTACACTACGCAAATGGCACGTGTAGATACAAGGAAGAACGGTGTGTATATATGAACACCCCCACCGTGTGCAATTTAATTTCTATTATAATAACGGTCACTGTAAATTTGGCGACAGTTGCAAATTTTATCATCCCACCATTTGCGAGTACTATGCAAGGCAGAAGGTCTGCAAATATGTAAGAAATGCTACCATCACCACCTCCCAACAAACTCGGGGACAATAGGCAAAACGGCAAGAAACCTACGAATACAAACCAAGAAGCAAATTTTCTCGACATCGCAGGTACAACACAGCCCCAAGCCTCATTCAGCACATTCAACTGACACAGCTGAGAACCTCCGAGCCGATCCGTTACCAAGCAAGAATCTACCACAACAGATAACAGGAAACGGAACTTTCTTGGAGGACCATAGGAATACAAACGCGACATTGAATTTGGGATACTCGAAGGACAATGCAAAACAGGAAGCATAAATATAGTCCTGGCAAATATTCAAGGGCTAAGACCGAACCACGCGATAAACAAAGTTTCATACCTGCAAGGATTTATGGAAGAAACAAGGATTGACATCGCCTGCCTCACAGAAACACATCTTAAAGACTGCCAAGGAGATTGTGAGAACTGCAAATACTGCATAGATAAAAAAGAAATAAAAATTGACGGTTACAACATACTACGAGCTGACAGAACAGAAAGACAAAAAAGGTAGTTGTGCTCTATACATACGTGGGAGCCACATGACGAAAACAATAGTAACTAAATCAAACAGCTACATAGAGATCTTGGCAGTAAAAGTTGAAAAACTTAACGTGATACTAATAGTCATCTATAGACCTCCGAACACTACAGCTAGAAAAATCTCTGAAGCCATTGCCGACATCAGAAAACTAATAGTCCTTAAACACCCCATCCTCGAATATCTGTGGTGATTTTAATTTCCCATTTATAAAATACAAAATAATGGGGAGAAATGTGTATATATATACACACCAGGACAAGGGGAGCACAAGAGGAGACCAGGAGCAAGCGAAACTGTTGATAGCTCTAACAAATAAATTTATGTTAACACGGGAGACAACAGAGAACACCAGAAAAAATAACTGCTTGGATCTGGTACTGACGAACACCAATTAATCAATAGTATAAAAATAACACCAACAAATATCTCAGCCCATAACATTATCGAGGTATCCACTAATATGGCGAGAGCACTAAAAGAAAATGCTCATACTGGAAAAAAGCAAGTTTGAGACTTTTAATCTAAACTCTAAAACTATAAACTGGGAAGAAATCGGATTCCTTAAAGACAATAAGTGGAAAACAGTCTTAGAACATAAAACAACCAAGGAAATGCTAATAACCTTGGAAATAAAGACGCTGGATATCTTAAAAAAAATATGTTCCGAAAGTACAGCCAAAGGGAAAGAGGAACTATTTCGAGAGGCAAAAGCGAACACTATTTCGCAAAAGAAGGAGAGTAGCCACGAAGTTAACAAATTGCACGTACAACAACACCAAAAACGTGATACAAGTAAAAGTGGTAAGTATAGACAGAAATACAAGACCTAATTATAGAGCCATTCAGAGGGAAGAGGAAGTTGCGGTGAAAGCAATAAAAGATAACTCAAAATACTTTTATATCTTCGCGAAAAGAAAGAAAAAAAGCGGATCACTGTCGCACACTTAAGGAAAGCGAATAATGAGCTAACCGATGATCTAAAAGAAATATCTGAAATAGTGAGAGCGCAATATAAATCAGCTTTCAGTACCCCAAAAAGAGACAAAGCAGTACCTGACAGAAATATCTTTTTTAAAGAGGAATTAAATGGAAAACGTATGACTGATTTTGAATTCACTGCAGAAGATATAGCGAAAGCTATAGGACAAATGAAATCAAATTCAGATACAGGCTCGGACAAATAGAATGCCTTATGATTAAAAACTGTTACAACGAAATAGCTACACCCCCTTATTAGATATAGAGAAGATCCCTGGACACGGGGAAATACCGAGCATATTAAAAATTATTTGTATATAAACTGGGGGGGAATAGGTCTCAAGCAAAGAACTATAGACTGGCGTCACTGACATCACATCTCACCGAAATATTTCAAAGAATACTTGGGAAGAAAATATATGACTTTTTTGGGGACTGAAAAGATTCAGTGAGAACCAGCACTACTTCCGATCAGGAAGATCGTGCCTATCACGACTAATAAAGTACAATAACATCATAGACGCACTTGAGAGCAATGATAACTGCGATGTAATATACGCAGATTTTGCTAAGGCATTCGATAAGTGTGATCATGACACGATAGCATATACTGTAAATGAAACATGGGAATAACGCAAAGTGGGCAAATGGACCTACAACTTTCTCAGGGGACGGCAAGCAAGCTATAAAAATCCAAGGTATATCATCATCAGAATCGTAAATACACAGCTCAATTTTACAAGGAACAGTATTAGCCCTACTACTGTCGGGAAATTCAGAGAAACAGGAGAGCAAAATATTTAGGGTAATAATGACCAATGATTCAAAACTTGAAATACAGAATCAGATAGCGATAAAGCAAAAAGAGTTATGGAACAGCTACTGAAAACCTTTAAAAGAAGGGACGAGAAGGTAATGATTCCCCTGCTGAAAACACTGATCATATTCAAATTTAAATACTGCTCAGTCTTGACGACGTCCTCATACAAAAAAGAAGAAATTAATAAACTAGAAGAAATCCAGAGGAATTTCACAGCTAAGATTGATGACTGCAAAGAACTCAACAACTGGGAAAAACTATATACATAAATTAAATCTGTATTCGCTGGAAAGAGAGAGAGAGAGAGAGAGAGAGTGTTACACCATAATTTCATATGGAAAATGATCGAAAAACTGGTACTTAATCTCAAATTAAATTCAATTAACACCCAAATAACACTGGAAAACAGGAAAGGTAGAATGTGTAGTGTTCCCATACTAAAGGCCTGACAACGGACACCCTCGACATTGAAGGTAAATAGCTTGGTTGTCAGAGGCCCCAAGAATTTTTAACCAGCTTCCAAAGGACCTCAGGAACGTTACAAGGGTTAAAGTTAAAATCTTCAAAAGAAGACTAGATGCCTGGCTCAGGACAATACTAGATGTGCCGGGTGTGACTGGCTATGGACGACGGAGATCGCAAGAAAGCAACTCGTTCCTCCATCAGACCAGGCCAGGAGGATGAGCCACCAGCTTGACCTTTGTATGAAGAGATCGACGCACCGAAGTTTAGCAGGTAGCTATATATATTGTTTGTGGCTAATATTAAGTTTCACAGAGACCAGAGTACACTAGATTAAATGGTCGTTTTAGACTTGTTATTTTCCACGTGACCAATTTCGACCAATCAGGATCTTTGTAACAAATTTCGACTTCGTCAAGAAAGTAGTCTCCTCGGAATTTTGTATTTACCTATTGTGATAATTTTTTTTAATACAATTTACAAAATTTTTATAAACAAGATGATTATTATTATTATTATTTTATTACTAATAGCAGTAATAGTAGTAGCAGTAATAATACAGAAAGATAATTTACTGTATGTAGAGAAAAATTATTCCCTTAAAACAGCGATTCTCAAAAATGTACGAAAGATTGGTGGTGGTACGCGAACGCGAGAAAAGTCTCGCTATACATTGCGTTTATGACTACGACAGTAGGACTCCCATTCTCCAACCAGCCCATATAAAAAAACATAATAAATAAAGCTGATAAATACATATTCGAGAGTTTTTGTCGTAATTTATGATTTACATTTTAAAATATCGTGTACGGGAGCCAGCCATTTATTCAACTTCAAGCCGATAACTCTTGAACAACTCTTGAGGCGAGTCAAAAGTCGGGTAAAGTTGCCAATGGTCGCGCATCGGTCCTAATGTCGCGCATTTGACTTAAAAAAAAAATCTCCCAACAAAATAATGTTAGTGAAGGAAATAAAATTCATGTCAAACATTACTTGTAGCAACGAAAATGCGAGACATTAGGACCGATGCTCGACCACTGGCAACTTTACCCTAGTCATTATTACACTGTACAACTGGATGGGTGAATGGGTGCATTGGTGCAAATGATGGTTTACGCGAGTTGTGGCCATGAAGGTTCCGTGCATGAAGATTTATTTTTTCGTCTCTTGACCACTCGCGCAAAAGGAGACATTTTTATAATGTTTGACAACTTCACGAGTGAGAATGGCATTGACTGGGAAAGTTGCGTAGGCATTTTTACTGATGGAAACGAGGCAATGACGGGAAAGTTCAGTGGAGTCGTGGTTAGAACATTGTGCATTGCAAAAGATGGAAAAAGGGCGCACCGAAACATCCACAGACACTCGCCTGATTATTTTAAGACAGTGTTTAACAAGACCTTATAAAGACTCGATGAATGAACTTGTACAAGAAACTTTTCACCACTGCGATGAAATAGGAAGCAAGCATCGAAGTCTTCTTTTACGTAACGAGATTCGCTGGCTGCCCAGCTGTTTTTTAAAGACCACCCGTTCTCGCTCTCTTCATGCCATGAAGACAGTACCTGGCTTCAACGGTTAGCCTATTTGTTCGAGGATATCCTTTCTCGTCTGACCAAACTCAGCCTTAGACTACAAGGCTCGAATGCAACCATCTTCTATGTGAAGGATAAAATTAAGGCAATGATTAAAAAAAAAAATTCAGGATATGAAAACGGACATCAAAGAACATTTGAAACAACCGAGATTTTAGTTACCCAAATCAGGGTTGGCAAAAACCCGGGTTTTTCACAAAAACCCAGCCCAACTGGGTTATTTCACAGAAAGTTCAGATATGAGAAATAATAGTGACATTAGAATTTTCTCCATTTTAATTTTAGATCTTTCCTTTATTTCTTAACAGCAGATTTCAGCTTTATTTAGACCTAACTCAAATTTAAATTTTTAAGATGTCAAACTCAAAGAGTTATAGAGGTGGAAGATCTAAAGCTAGCGAATGGGACGAGGTGACTTTATTAAGTGATCAGCCTACTAGAGTACTATGCAATTATTGCAAAGAAAGTATCACTCGAAAAATTGAGAGAGTGAAACATCATCTAGAGAAATGCAGTAAAAGAAAAGTGGAATGTTTTGAAAATGAGGCAAGAGGTATGCCGAGACTCGAATTTGGAGCATCAGTTGAAACTGATTCACTTCCTCCAACTTTGGCTTCTAGCAAAGATGATCCAAAGATTATAAGTGAAAATGTGCCTGAAATGAGTGACACCAGTGCGGGTTCTTCATCATCCACATTCTGTCATTCAACACCAATAAAGCATGATAAAAGGCAAAGATCAATTACACCATTTGTGGTAAGAACGACTGTGGACCAAAAGGAAGAATTAGATTTACGAGTTGCGAGGTTCTTTTTTTCAGCTAACATACCCTTCAACGTTTTAGAAAATAAAGAATTTATAAAATTAATCAAAGGTCTAAGATCAGGATATGAACCACCAAATAAATAAAGTTAATGATGAAGTAATCCATGAAATGAAGAATGACCTTAATCTTGATGATTGTACCATTACCCTTATACAAGATGGCTGGAGTTCAGTAGGTAATGATCCTATTATTGCGCACAGTATTCATAATGGAAAAAAAGCCATATCTGATTTCAGCAGTAGATGCTGGAAGTACAAAAAGAGAGCAGAATATTGTGTACAGTTAGCTAGAGAAGCAATAACAAAACCTAAAGAAATATATGGCATTGATGTAAGTATAACTATTTTGTAGGTACATTTTATTTTAGTTATAAACTCAATGTAATTCTCCGCCTTGGTATACTCAAATACTCAGTTCCTTATGAGTTATGACATTTTATTTTCAGGTATTTGCTATATGCACTGATAACGAAAACAAAATGATAAGAATGAGAGAAATTCTTCAGGAGGACAACTAGTCTTATTACTTATGGCTGTTCAGCACACCATCTAAACTTGGGAGAAAAAGATGTCTCCCCAAAATCAGTTCTCAAGCATGTTGTAGAAATTAACAAATATTTCTGAAACCATCACCAACCTCATGTAAGCTAGAAACAAATCCAATAAATTAGCTACTGTCAGCTTTACTTTTATGCATTAGCACTGTCAATGTTAGCATTAGCACTGTCACCAGTGTGAATCCTAATTCACGACTCATTAATAAGTTGCATAGGCTATTTATTTATGCTGTCAAATCCAGCAATATTTGTAATAAAAATTTATATTTTAGGGTTGGTTAATGGAGAAAGGAGGTATGATGCCGCAACTACCAAATGAAACCAGATGGAATTCTCAGTTATAATGCATAAAAACCATTTGTCAAATTACTCTCTATATATAGAAATAAGAGGAGAGCATATTGAAGACATTGATCACAACATCGGAAAATTGATAGATAACTTATCTATACAGAGAGAGGCACTCAATTTACAGTCACAACTCTTACTTGTTGGAAATGCTCTAGATAAGGTGTGTTTATATTATGCAGTTAAAATTACTTAACTTTAAATACCATTATTAATTTCAAGATATTTTATAGACTTATAGCGCACATTTTATTTATAGAATCCTGTACTAAAGCACTACTAATAAATAATTAAAATACACTTCATTTTGTGTTGTAACTTGTAACACCAAAAAATAAATTCTAACAATGCATAATTCTAAATGTTTACAGATGTTTTCATTCAGCCATATATAAATTTATAGTTTTTATTTTTTTTGTTACAGTTGCAGGCTGATAATACAACATTATCTGGTGCTGTTGAAATTTGGCTCAATTGAATCCAAGATGAAAAATTAGCTCCATACAAAGAAGATATTATTAAGAGATTTAAAAAAGCTATGGAGCCATGTCATCTTTTGGCAATTATAACTGACCCAAAGTATGAAGGTAAATAGGACCTAAATGCTTAACTACTATCAATATATAAAACATAGGTAACTCAACTGTATGGGCAGAAGAGTTTTCTCTAATCTGAATCAAATCATCTGGCATTGCCATATTAGATAACAATTAGCATAAATTAGATACCATAACATAAATTATATAATCTATATTATTAACTTTATTTTTGTTTCCACACGTTTCTATTATATCACAGGCCTGCGATGGAAAAACTTTTTTCATAATTTTAGCTGTTTACAATGTATTTTTGTGTGCTGAATTCGAAAAACACAATAAAAATGTCATACGACACAAAGTTATTTCACAAATTCGATTTTTTTGTGAAGCGACTTCGAGAAAATGCCAGATTTCCGGAAAGCCTTATTTAGCCTTTATTAAATTAAATTCAAGACTCTTATTGTGTTCTGGGTACTGTAGTAAGTTGTGAATCATGGCTAGCCGTGGATGTGTCAACAGTCCCGACAGCTTCTGCTACATATGCGGGGAATTTGTGATCAAGAAACATCAAAGAAACGTAACAAATTTTATTAGGCAAGTGTACCATGCCTACTTTGGAATGAAACTAGGAGACCAAGACAAACCATGGGCACCACACAAAGTTTGTTTTATTTGCGTAGAGGATCTAAGAGGGAGCCAAAAAATCACTGTGATGACTGCTATTTTTGCTCTTGTGATGTTAAAGGCTATAACTCAAAACATAAGAAAGCCATATTCTATCCAAATCTTCCATCAGCTTTTCGACCTGTTCCTCATGGGCCAGAAGTTCTCGTTCCGCTTCCACCAGAAACATTGGAAGATTTGCCTAGTAATTCTGGTTCAGATACTGATCATGAAGAATTTCAGTGTGATATAGGAAGTCAAGACCCCCCCAGTTCTTCACTCAATCTGAACTAAACGATTTAGTGAGAGATTTGGGATTATCCAAGGAATCTGCTGAACTCTTAGGCTCCAGATTAAAAGAAAAATTTATTATCAGCTGGAACATCGATATATTTGTATAGAAGAAGAGAAAAGGAGTTTATTCACTACTTTTCACATGAGGGCAATTTAGTTTACTGTAGTGATATTGATGGTTTGGTACAGGCATTGAGTACAAAGCGGATGAATGGAGACTTTTCATCGACTCTTCTAAAAGAAGTCTAAAAGCTGTTCTTTTGCACAATGGGAACAAGTATGCCTCTGTACCTGTTGGTCACTCGGACATCTCCAAGAAAGTTATGAGAATTTGGAATTGGTTCTTACAAAGATAAAATATTATGATCATCACTGGATGATTTGTGGAGACCTTAAGGTCTCCACAAATCATCCAGTGAAAGTACTTCTACCACCTCTTCATATAAAACTAGGCCTTATGAAACAGTTTGTTAAGGCATTAGAAAAAAGTGGAGAATGCTTTAAGTACCTCTGCAAGAAGTTCCCTAACCTATCAGAAGCAAAATTAAGAGAAGGTATTTTTGTAGGCCCAGTCATTAGAAGACTGCTGTCAGATGAAAACTTCTTGTCTACGATGACTGAAGTAGAAAAAGAGGCTTGGAATTCCTTCAAAAGTGTGGTTACTAAGTTCCTTGGGAATAATAAGGACCCTGAATATGCACTCATTGTTGAAAACATGCTGGAGAAATTCAAAGCTTTGGGATGCTCAATGAGTATCAAAATTCATTTCTTGAATGCACACTTGGACTTTTTCCCCAAAAATCTAGGTGCAGTAAGTGAGGAACAGGGAGAACGTTTCCATCAAGACATTAAGGAGATGGAAAAGAGATACCAAGGCCGGTGGAACGTTAATATGATGGGGGATTATTGCTGGATGCTGCATCGTGAAAATCCGGAAGCAGCGCACAAAAGGAAATGCAACAGGCGCAGCTTCACTGGCAAAATAATTACGTGTACACGATGGATGATAGGGATTTAGCGAGCGTTGACGAGGAAGTAGATTTAGGCGTACGCGTAACTAAAGATTTAAAGGTTAGGAACCAGTGCCTGGAGTCTTGCGCAAAAGCTAATAGGATGTTAGGCTTCATAGCGCGTAATTTCGAATTTAAATCGAAGGATATTATATTGCCCCTTTACAAGTCCCTAGTCAGGCCTCATTTGGAATATGCCGTTCAATTTTGGTGCCCGTACTTGCGTGAGGATATTGATAGGTTAGAAAGGGTTCAGCGTCGTGCCACGAAACTTATTCCGGCATTGCGCAATAAGCCTTATGAAGATAGGATTAAAGTGTTAGACTTGTATTCACTCGAAACTAGGAGATTAAGGGGGGAGCTTATTGAAGTTTTCAAAATCGTTAATAACATCGATAACGTAAATTTTGACAAATTGTTCACTTTCGATAATAGTAATACTCGCAATAACGGATTCAAGTTGCGTGGCAGACGTTTCATTACTAATATCGCTAAAAACTTCTTTACGTTTAAAGTAATTGATAAATGGAATAATCTTCCCGCGTCAGTCGTTCATTCTACCAGCGTTAATGTGTTTAAGAACCGTCTTGACAGACATTTTAAAAATATTAACGTTGTTTAAAATTAAAAAAAAAGTTAACAACAGGAGCTCTGGTGGTGGTGCTCGAGGATGAGTCTGTTGACGATGAATGCCAGCTTGTGACATGCCAGCGTGTGATGCCAGCAATAAAAAAAAAAAAAAAAAATTAGACTAACACGAATGTAGATGTAGCTCATAGCGTAAACTAACCCACTTTTTGTTTAACTTTACCTACTTTTTTTTTTTTTTTTTTCTTATCCTCCTTACTTTGCATGTCTCTAACTCTTTTCTTGCATGTTTGTAGTTTGCATGGTATGACAGTGAGTTAAGACTGTGTTTGCATGGTTTGTAAGCGTTCTTATTTTACTTCTTTTCATCTTTCACCCCTCTCCTATATTCTCCGACTATTTTTCTGACTTGTCGGCAGTGGCCGGCGGATGATGATGGTGAGACTTTTTCCCTCTTTTTCTGAATGAATGTTAACCCACGAATGATAGGTGTTGCTCCTTACTTAACCCCTTATTCTCCTCTCTTCTCTTAACCCCCTACTCTCTCCTTTCTCTCGGGCTAGCCTTGGAGTGGATCTTAGGGTCTTTGTTAGCCTTAGCTTCTGTAGATCTGTAGAAAAGAAAACGGGACTACTAAGCCATTCCACTAAGTAAAGATGTAAGTATCCAAGTTTTATAGTTTTTTAAAATAAATATTCAGAAATGGTCAGGAAATAGGTTTCATGTGGTAATTCTTCACTACTTATTTTATTCAGTAACATATTACAACATAAAAACGTCATAGCAAATTGTGAAAAAACTATACGTGATGGAGCAAATCTGAGGCCGTTTTTGGATTTAGCACCCCAAATTCCTATAAAACCAGCATACAATTTCAAAAAAGTTTTTAGGACCCTCAATTTGGCAGGCCTGTGAATTATTTTTCAGGACAAAAACTGAATAGAGTTCAAGAGGAAGAGGCTGAAGAATGGCTGATTGAAATAAATTCAGAATACATGGCAGGATATTATGCATTCCGCTTAAAAGACGCACTAATTTTTCCTCCTTATTTATTCAAAGATAGTATAGTGAGCTCCACATCAGCTAGTAATTGGTGGAAAATTGTTGAAATGAAAGAAAAAAAAAAAAGAGACCAGGTTACCATTAGGTTTTGCTAAATTTATGAGATCTATTCATAGTTGTCTGGCCAGTTTCGGATCATTGGAAAGATTTTTTTCAACGTTTGGCTTAGTATGGAGTAAAATGCGAAATACATAGGTTAGGGAAAGAAAAGGCAGAAGTGTTGGTTCAAATCTACCGCCGCCTAAGGTCAAAAGATGCTGAACATACTGATCAATAATCAATATTAGGTACCACTTAAATTATTTAAATTATAAAGCTGAAAAGAAACATGATTTATTTTTAGATATAGGTAGCCAATTAGAAGATAGATAAATTAGATACAGTATTAGATATAAGGTTCATAATGAAACATGTCAAATAAATAGTTTCTGGAAATTTTAGTTTATATTGGCCTTATCACATTAATTATAGTTTATAGGCCCTAGTTGTTAATATATAAGACTGCATAACCATATTATAAAAAATGCCAAGTTAAAAATAAGTTTATGAGAAGTAAATTGATGTGGGTTTTTAGGTTTGGTTTTTGCTGGGTTTTTGGCTTTGGGTTTTTGGGTACCAACCCTGACCCAAATACCTGCCAAAAATGGATGACGACCATTCCTGGGCTCGAACCCATTAGAGTTGAGTAATTTATCGGTAAATGAACAGCAGCAGCTCCAGGACATCTCTGCTGACGGTTAACTCAAGTTAAGAGTTTAAGCAGGCGCCTCTGACCGACTTCTGGATAATGAGATTTATCGAGTATCCAGAACTTGCAAAGACGACTCAAATTCCTGATGCCATTTTAGACGATTACTTTCCACTCTATGTCATTCCCATTCCCATCCGCAGTCCCCAGTTGAGAATACACAAAATGAGACATTCACATTTGAGAAGTGTTTTTTCACCTGAGAAATAATGTCCCGCCATTCGCACTCGCGGTAAAGGCTCTAAATGAGAATGGCTAATATTTCCTAACCTAACTTAATTGAACCTCGTCTAACCCTAATTTAACCTCGTCTAACCCTAATTTAACCTCGTCTAACCCTAATTTAACCTCGTCTAACCCTAATTTAACCTCGTCTAACCCTAATTTAACCTCGTCTAACCCTAATTTAACCTCGTCTAACCCTAATTTAACCTGGACCAAAGTGAGAAATCTGTGAATGAGAATGGCACGAAATGAGAGTGGATAGATTTAAGAATGGTCTCCTTTGAAATTCTTACTTTTGGGCCAAGACTGAAATGGAGACGACACTGAGTGGAATAATATTTATAACAACGTACAAATGCGAGACAGGATTTTCGACATTAGCAACAATCAACAACAATTTCGCTAAAGGATTAATGGTATGAAAAATGATTTTCGACTTAGTTTCACCATTGGTTCCCATCATTACGGAACTCTGCGAGAGGAAATACCCTCATTGATCTTAATATAATACAGGGTGTTTATAAAGTCCCTATCTATTTCAGTGAAAACGCAGCAAAAAGGGTAAAATTCAATAACAATATAATAGAAGGCATACATTTAATGAATACTTAAGCAGATGACTCTACATGAGCACCATCAGTATCTCTACAGAGTTCGAATCTGTCAGCAGCATTGCGGAACACATTTTGGAGCATGGCAGGGGTTATTTTTTAACTGCTATTACGATACGAGCACGTAAATCTTGCAGATCTGTAACCCTCGTTTGATAGACGTTTGATTTGATAAAGCCCCATGCAAAGAAATCCAAGGGCGTTAGGTCAGGAGATCGAGCCGCCCAGGCCCTGTTGCCTCCACGTCCGAGACACCGATTTGGAAATCGTTCATTTATGTACTCCCGAACAATGTTTGCGTAATAACAAGGTGCCTCATCTTGTTGAAAGACGACGGAGTTTAAAATGCCATCCGAATGAAGCTGGGATATTTACGTGCTCGTATCGTAACAGCAATTACAAAAATAACCCCCGTCATGCTCCAAAATGTGTTCCGCAATGCTACTAACAGATTCGAACTCTGTAGAGATACTGATGGTGCTCATGTAGAGTCATCTGCTTAAGTATTCATTCAATGGATGCCTTCTTTTATATTGTTATTGAATTTTACCCTTTTTGCTGCGTTTTCACCGAAATAGATAGGGACTTTATAAACACCCTGTATATAAATTGGTTATTTCCCCAATAAAATCGTAAAAAAAAAAACCATCATGCGTTTTTTTCTTTGGAAATACGTTCATTTCCGAAAATATTTTCGAGGTAGCCTACGTGGGTATTTCAATTTTCTTAAAGTCTTAAAGGGGCATTCGGTCTCAAAAGTTTGGAAATCGCCGCTTGAAAACAACAAACCACTTTGAATTAATTACTTTTTAATCAAATTAAATAAAGCAATGGTTAATTATGTATGATAGTTCCTTTAATAAGAGTTACCCTATACATTATTTTGATTCATTTTATTACTGTAGAATTTTTTTGCGAATGCTTAACGCTAACAAATTATATAACCAAACAACCCATGAATCTATACATCCATAATAACCCTGAATATCCCTTTTAGTTTCAAAGATGTGCATTTTTTTTAATTTTTCTGAATATCAATTTTTAAATGCAAATCTAAAAATGTCCACATATATACACATACATTTTATATATATATATATATATATATATATATATATATATATATATATATATATATATATATATATATATATACAGGGTGTCCGAGAATTATCTGTACAATTTTTGGCTGTTATTAAAAGTCAACGATGAAGTGCAGAAATTCCAGTGTTGTCCCATTTTACAGAGAATCTCATTAAGTTTTTTCTGATACCACGTTTTGACAAGTTTTTTAGAAATGTACGCGGGTGACAGACATTGATGATTTAAAAGCAAGAATCACAGCTGCTATTGAGCGAATTGATGTGGATATGCTGCAGCGTACATGGCAACATTTGGAGTATCGATTGGATGTTTTGCGAATCACTAATGGTGCACATATCGAATGTTTGTAACAACGTTACTTTAATAAAAGAAACTTTTGGAAATACAGATTCTAAATAATCTTGTTTAAGAATTTTACGTGTGTTATCAAGAATTTTATTAAAAGATGAAATTGTACAGATAATGTTCGGACACACTGGAATTTCTAAAAAACTTGTCACAACTTGGTATCAGAAAAAACTTAATGAGATTCTCTGTAAAATGGGACAACACTGGAATTTCTACACTTCATGGTTGACTTTTAATAACAGCCAAACATTGTACAGATAATTCTCGGACACCCTGTATATATTATATACCGGGTGTTTCAAAAGTCCCTCACTAATTTGATTTTCAATTTTCTTTGCAGCTAATCGACCACGACGTTCATCTTGTGGTAAACTCTTACTCAGTAGTTGAGAATTTTTTTGAGTCTACATTTGAAGTTTTGCTCCGTTTTCTTCTGCTACTATGCTGTCTCTAGAGCAGAGGTGTAAAATCGCTGCATGGCAGGAGGTTTTTCAATCTGTGGTCGAAGTGCAGCGACGATTCCGGGCAGTCTACGGACAGCATTATGCACCGGATAGGAACACCATCGTCGCCACCCACCGGAAGTTTATGGAGACCGGATCCGAAAAGGACAAACCACGATCAGGAAGACCTCGAAGTGGGCGGAGTGAGGAGAATGTCGAAACTGTCCGTGAGGCTTTTACTCAGAGTCAAGGAAAGTCCATTCGGCGAGCTGCTGCGGAACTGAACATCAGCGCGACATCTATCCAACGGATTTTGCGGCGTGGTCTCAAGCTGTATCCGTACAAGATCCAGGTGGTTCAGAAGCTGGAACCTCAAGACTACGATTGCCGGGTGGAGATGTGTGAGACACTGCTGCATCACTACGAAAGAGACCCATCGATCCTGGAGCACATGTGGTTCAGCGACGAAGCTCTCTTCCACCTTTCTGGTCGCATCAATCGGCACAACACCCGCATCTGGGGAACTCACAATCCTGCGGAGATCCGTGAACA
>JAJOZX010000319.1:10000-30000 GCA_023014485.1 Bathynomus jamesi | reverse complement strand
TCTGGATCGTGCTCTTCAAAGACAAGATCTGGCAGACCTAAAGTGACTACTGATTCTGAGGATAATTACATCAAGGTTACAGTACTGCGTGACAGAAAAGCCACAAGTACACGGATTCAGGCACAGTTGAGTGAACAACGGGACTCTCCAATAAGTACGAGTACTATAAAAAAAAAAACTCATATAAAAGCTGGTCTCCATGGCAGAGTTGCTGTGTCCAAACCACTACTGAAGAAACAAAATCAGGCTAAAAGATTGGAGTGGGCGAGAGAATATCGAAATTCTACTGTAGACGACTGGAAAAAAGTTCTTTTTACTGATGAATCAGAAGTGGAACTTTTTGGGTCTCATAGAAGCGTTTATGTTAGACGTAGAACCAACGAAAAACTGATAGATCCCTGCATAAAACATTTAGTAAAATATAGTGGAGGCAACATTCAAGTTTGGGGTTGTTTCAGTTATTCTGGAGTTGGAGATCTTCACAGAATCACTTACACTCTCACAAAAGAGAAGTACCACTCCATACTAGTGAGCAGAGCTGGGCACTTGCGGTTTTTTTTTGCGGTACTGCGGTACTACCGCACTACCAAACCGGTACCGCATAACGCAAAGGATCGCTGAAAGTACAGGCTGTACTTTCAGCGATCCTTTGCGGTACTGCGTTATGCGGTACCGGTTTGGTAGTGCGGTAGTACCGCAGTACCGCAAAAAAAAACGCAAGTGCCCAGCTCTGCTAGTGAGACACGCAATACCATCGGGATTGAGGCTTTGTGGTCAAAGATTCATTTTCCAGCAGGATAACGACCCCAAAGCACACTTCTAACCTTTGCATGAACTATCTCAACAAGAAAAAAGATGGTGTTCTACAAATTATGAAATTTTCTCCACAAAGTCCTGATCTCAATCCAATAGATCAGGGATTTTCAAACTGTGTTCCGTGGAACCCTAAGGTTCCGCGAGAACTTGATGGGGTTCCGTGGGGTATGTCATGAGAGACTGAGAAGGAGAGAGGTAAGATAAAATAATATCAACTGGCATGGATGAATTTACGATATATATTCTGCGAATTCAGTGATTGTGTTTTGAAAGGCATAGGCAAAGAGAAAGTGGGCGAGAGAGAGAATTTTAAGTATTGCCCTCTTGCAGCCACAGTAAGAAACAGGAGCCCATTTTGTAAACAAAACACAGCTGATGACCACAAGCACTGGTCTGATTGATTTGGCGAGTTTTTCTATGTTTTTAGGTTTAGTTTTCTCAGTTCACGGAAGTTATGAATGATCACAGTAATGTTATTAAATGCAGTGTTATTTGTCCAATAGATATCATTTTGTATCAGTAAATAAGGTTTTCTCAACTAAAATGCTTGTCAAACATGGTGTGCCACAGGGATCAGTTCTGGGTCCACTGTTATTTTTATTATATATAAATGACCTTCCACGTTCATCTGATATACTGAACTTCATAATGTTTGCAGATGATTCAACCGTCTCTTTCTCTTGCAAAGATGTTAATACAGCTAAGAATATATTTCATTCAGAATTCATCAATGTAATGAAATGGTTGACCACCAATAAACTCTTCCTAAATACCAGTAAAACAAATTTCATGATTTTTACTAATAAAAGAAATGTATATCTTGATGAACTTAATTTTAATGAAATCGCCATAAAGGAGCGTACTGTAACAAAATTTCTTGGTGTAATGCTAGATAAGAATTTGCAATGGGGTGATCATGTAAATTATATCGCGAAAAAGATTTCAAGGAGCGTTGCTATAATGTTTAAACTTAGAAATGTAGTCCCTAAACAAGTTTTATTGACTCTATCATACTCTTGTTCTTCCTTATATAACGTACTGCACCCTTGTTTGGGGAAACTCCGCTAACAGCGCATTAAATGATATCTTTGTCATTCAAAAACGAGCAATAAGGTTATTATCTGATGCTGATTTCCTTGATCACTCTAGTGCATTATTTAAAGAGCTAAACCTACTAAAGCTCAACGATATAATCAAACTGGCACATTTTATTTTTATTTACGAGTGTAAGAACACAATCATTAATTTGCAATGGGTAAATAGATATTTTGTAACTCATCAAGAAATTCACTCGTATCAGACCAGAAATAGATCAAAGCTCGTTATACCTCAATTTAGATTGTCCTCATCAAAAAAACTACTCATTTTCATTGGATTGAAACTATGGAATGACTCGCGTGTCGATATAAAAAATATTGTGAATGTAAATTTGTTTAAAACCAAGTTGAAATCCCGATTAATAATGGCATACTAACAAAAATCTAGGATTAATGTCCACTAATATTGTTTAATATTGTCCATTAATATTGTTAATATTGTAATACATGTTTTAACTACTAATAATACTTATTTACTTATTTATTTATTATTATTAATTAATAACAACTAGCTGCTTATTTTTAATAAGAGTCCAGTAAAGCTTAAAGCTTAAGGGCCAAATTAAATAAAATAAATAGTCGAGCTTCACAATTATTCATGTCATTGTAAATTGAAAAAATGTATATATGTTATCATTATTAATAAAGGTTAGTCTATTCAAAATGTGTGTTAGCTTTCACAATGCCTATTATACAAATATATGATGATGTTTTATAAATATCTTCGCTAACGAAAACCTTAATTTTAGAATAAACATGATATTTTTTATATTTATAATTTCTTTTATGCTGACAGTAATGTGGGGGGAGAATTTAAAATAAATAGGTCATTAAAAATAAATTGTCTTGTTTTTTCTCGTAAATTTCTAAACTTGTATATTTTTTTTTTTGTGAAATTCATATAACTGTATATGTAAATTACATAAGTAAACTGCAGTGAGCATAAATTGTGTTTTATTACCATTTGCCTTATATCATTCAAATTTTATCTGTTGGTCAAAGTTCCGTGAATTTTTTTTTTTAAATAAAAGTTCCGTGGCTTCAAAAAGTTTGACAAACTCTGCAACCTTTTTTGGGACCATTTGAAGAGTCTGAAAGCTAAAAAGAATATAACTTCTCTCGATTCTCTCTGGGAGAATGTAGAAGAATGCTGGAACGGCATAACGCAAGATGTTATCCAGAAACTTGTCGAATCTATGCCTCACAGAGTGGATGGAAGCTGTCATTAAAGCAAAAGGAGGTCATATCGATTATTAATAAGATTATGTCATTAAATTGTTAATTTCTTTACTAATTTATAATAATTACATTTAGAAACGAATGATGTAACGATAAAAAAATCTAATTTTGTTGTAATTATATATATTTGTACAATTTACAGTAAATTGGGTGATAAGGTGTACAACTTTTTGGAGGCGCAGGAAAATTTCAGTAAGAACTAATATGCATGGATTTTGATCAGGAAGATCGTGCCTATCACAACTAAAAATAAATTATAACGATATCGTTGATGTGGCTTGGAGAGTAGTGCAGGGAACTGGAGGAATTAGAAAGGAAAGGAAGAACTGATTTAATGTACCAAAAAGTTAAGGACATAAATAGATGGAAAAGAAGTAGCTTGGGAGTGCGAGAAATAGAGGGGAGAAATAGAGGGGAGAAATGGAGAAAAACTGAAAAGACCAAAAGATATAAGAAAGAGATGGATTGAATATAATGAAGAACTGTATGATACAGAGAACAAACCTAATAACATCGAAATGGAGGAAGCAGATGAGGTGGAAGCAGATTGTATGGGACCGGACATATTGGAAAGAGAAGTACAGTAGAGATGGCTGTAAAAGACCTAAGAAATGGCAAGGTCCCAGGACCAGATGATGTACCAGCAGAACTTCTGAAGAGTCTTGAAGGTGATGCTAGAGAGGAGGTGAATGTATTGTGCAGAAACATTTATGAAAGCGGAGACTGGCCTGCTGACTTTATGAGAGTCTCTATGATTACTATCCCCAAGAAACCGAGAGCCACCAAGTGTTCAGAATTTCGAACCATAAGCTTGGTCAGCCATGCATCAAAAGTAATGATAAGGATACTAACCAGAAGACTAACGAACAAAGCTGAGGAGTACACTGAAGAGGATCAGTTTGGATTTAGGTCAGAATGCGGAACAAGAGAAGCTATTGGTATTATGAGATTGATGGGAGAGAGAGTGCTGGAACATGATCAGGAAATGTTTGTTTGTTTTATTGACCTTGAAAAAGCTTTTGACAGTTCATTGGAGGAAACTAATAGAAATATTGAAGAATATTAATGTTGACTGGAGGGACCGTAGGCTGATAAAAATTCTATATCTTGGGCAGACTGTGAATGTTAGAGTTGCAGGAGGAGAATCGGAGCCTGGATTGGTTGGGAGAGGAGTCAGGCAAGGATGCTCCTTGTCTCCCGTGTTATTTAACATCTATGCGGAAGCAATGATAATTAATAGAAGCACTCTCAGATCTGGAAGAGGGAAACAGAGTGGGAGGTAAATTGGTCAAATCTGTAAGGTTTGCAGATGACAAGGCATTTGTTTGTAGTACTGAGGAAGGACTGCAAAGAATGGTCAATAGCTTGACAACAACGGCGGAAGAATTCGGAATAAGAATTAATGAGACCAAGAGAAAGGTAATGAAAATGGCGAGAAGGAAAGGAACACAAATGAACTTAATGATAGAAAATCGGGCCTTAGAAGAAGCTGAGCAGTTTAAATATCTGGGAAGTTTATTAACCAACAATGGAGATTGCAATAAGAAAGTAAGATCTAGAATTGGTATGGGTAAGGTAGCTTTTGAGAGATAAAAAAAGACTACTTACAGGTAAACGCAACTT
Source organism: Bathynomus jamesi (assembly GCA_023014485.1). Classification (NCBI taxonomy): domain Eukaryota; kingdom Metazoa; phylum Arthropoda; class Malacostraca; order Isopoda; family Cirolanidae; genus Bathynomus; species Bathynomus jamesi. The sequence goes on along the minus strand of JAJOZX010000319.1, from coordinate 25,225 downwards.
GAAGCTGAAGAAAAGGTTAGTAAAAAGCTTAATATGGAGTGTGGTACTGTATTCAGCAGAAACATGGACACTGAAAACAACTGAAAAGAAACTCCTGGAAAGTTTTGAAATGTAGATTTGGAGAAGAATGCTAAAGATAAGCTGGAGGGAACACCAAAGTAATGAGGAAGTACTACAACAGGTGAGGAAGGAAAGAAGACTCATTAAGGTGATAAGAGAAAGACAGATGAAATGGATCGGACATGTGTTGAGAGGAGAAGGATTGTTGAAGGAGGTGATAGAAGGTAGATATGAAGGTAGAAGGCAGAGGGGAAGGAAAAGGAAGGTAATGCTGGATGACTTGAAGGCAGGCAGGAGCTACCATGAAATGAAAAGGATAGCTCAGGATAGAACACTTTGGCGGGATCGAGACCCGGTAACGGCAGCCGGTGCGCAGCAAAACCCAGCTGTTCATCCTTCCACGCAATAAAGAAAGTGGTTCGTAGATAAATGGGTATCCTGGGTGGCCGAGTGGTTAAGACACTGGGCTGCTGGTGTGGCGTGGTTCGGATTCCTCGTCGGATTCCTCGTCAGAATGATATATATATATATATATATATATATATATATATATATATATATATATATATATCAAACGTACAGTTTCGGAAAAAAGTTCGCCTAGGAACCTAAAATTTCTGAAAAGCATTATTGACTGGGTTTGGTTTTCAAAATTTTACTACTGTCACCAAACATAATAAAATATCTAAAGAAAACCGAATTATTATCAATTACTAATTTCGTATAATTTTTTATAATTTTTCCTAGGCGAACTTTTTTCCGAAATTGTATGTACAGTATACACTCTGAAAGGGGTTCGATGTTTCGTTAGAGGTTTTATAGCCCAGGTTTGTGGCGTTTCATTCACCTAACATCTTAGATATTTCATTTAGATCCTTGAAACGTTTAAATTGTATCAAGTTTTTAGATGTCTGTAATTATTACTGTCTGAAACATTTAATACATCATCTAATGAACTGTTTAAAAACATCTTAAATGAGATTCTTGGAGGAACGTACAACAAATCTAAGAATCTGTATAAAAACGAAAATTAAACTTGTAAAAAGTATATTATCTTTCCCAGGACAATTTGTAGAGTTTAATCAGTTATCTAGGCTAGACCCTTGAACTCAAGCCAGTTAAGCTACTCTGAAATTAACATAAGAATGGTCCCAACCTAAGCCTAACTAAGGTCCTGTTGGTAAGCATGGATACTTTTACTTTACCTTAAGCCAGTGTAGTTTAAACGAATAGGCCATACTTCAGACTAATTTTTCATAAAAGGTGATAAGCCTGCATGATAATACAATAATGCAGTGGGGGCCTATAACTGTCCTTAATTAGAATTAGCCTATATTTATTTCTCACTAGGACTAAACAGTCGCACTTCAAAGACAGACACACGGCCACTCAAAACGTCCTATCTAGTATGTTTTGCGCATGCGTAATGATCAAGTTGAACTTAGATCAAAGCCTACCTATATCTAGTCACTCCACGTTCGCATTATAACATGTACAAAAATACATACAAATTATTTTGAACAGAGATTTTGGAGATTTTTAAGCCAATGAGACCAACATTTACTTTAAGCTCACGAGGCACTTAGATTTTAAGTGCAGCGTCACAAATTTGGTCTCACTGGATTTGGATGCGAAACTCAAAATTTTGATGGCTGTGGTATTTTTGTAAATTTATGCTCTCACTGTCTTTTCCTCAATTTTACAAAAGAACGTGAAATTTTCACAAGCGTGAGCTGACTAGATAATAAATAGGCTTTGCGAAAAATTTAAGAGTTTGAAGTTAAAAGAATGATTTATCAACTGACTATTTCAAAATTGACATTTTTGTTGGAAATATCGAATAGTTACTTAATATTTCGAGTGTTATGATATAACCAAACATCGAACTCCCTTTAGAATGTAGCTCAGGACCACAAGGAACAGTACTTATTCCATTATTCGTAAATCGTAAACAATATAAATGATAGAGATAATGAAGTAACCAAGAACAGTACAGTAAAACATCTTTTGCTGATGATACGAAAATTAGCAAATAAATTATAAACTCGGATGATATAAAATATTCACAAACGGACCCAAGCAGAATATACAGAATGATGGTCAGAAGACAACAAAATGAAAGTAACACCGAAAAAATTCAGCTCTTAAGATACAGGGAAAAAAAAAAAATAGGAGGTAACATCTATGGATAATTAATTGGATACCATGCCCCAAATGGACATAAAATTCTAAAAGAAAAGATTTAGGAATTATACTGACCGATGATACAAAATTTAAGACACAAAGGAAGATAACAATAAAGTAAAAATGAATAACAGGGCGGATACTGAGAACCTTTATAAGAAGGAACAAGAACGTAATGACCCTTGCTGAAGACACTAATCATACCAAAATATGGATATTGGTCATTCTTAACCAATAAAAAAGAAGAAATTAGTCAGTTAAAAGAAATTTGAAGAAACTTCACAGTAAAACTGAATGAATCCAAAGAACCAAAAATTACTGTGAAAGAATACAAAACTTAAATCTCTAGAGTGGTGTGCCTTAACTTACACATGGAAAATAATTGAGAAACTGGTTCCTAATCTCAAACTGAACCTACTGTATAACCATCCAAACAACACTGGAAAATAGGAAAGGCAGAATGTACGGTATTCCTAAATTAACAGCTAGACACTGAAGGAAAATAACTTTGTTGACAGAGGGCAAAAACTATTTAACCAGTTACAAGAAGAAATTTGGCACACAAATGGTGCCCATGTGAGCACGTTCACAAGAAGAATAGACACCTGCCATAAGACAGTCCCAGAGGAGACGGGTGTACATGGCTATGTGAGATGAAGCAACTCTTTCACCAGTCCAATTCTAGATGCAGGGCCAGGAGCCTGACTTCTGTGCGATGAGGAATTTCTTTTAACTGACTAATTTCTTCATTTTTATTGGTTTGGTTAAGAATGACCAATATCCATATTTTGGTATGATTAGTGTCTTCAGCAAGGGTCATTACGATCTTGTTCCTTCTTATAAAGGTTCTCAGTATCCGCCCTGTTATTCATTTTTACTTTATTGCTATCTTCCTTTGTGTCTTAAATTTTGCATCATCGGTCAGTATATATATATATATATATATATATATATAATATATATATATATATATATATATATATATATATATATATATATGTGTGTGTGTGTGTGTGTGTACACATTCGTCTATATCTGTATGGTTGAAGCTGGTTTTGCTTCCGCTCGAATTGTTGATTCTGACGAAGGTCAAGCTTGTTGTCCCACATTAGACATACAGCTTAACGTAATATCCGAACCACGACCCGGCAATGAAATTTGAAATCAGGAAGTCCATAGAAAGGACTTCATCTTGCGACCTCCCTATCAGCAGCCGCAACGTTAACCACTAGGATATATATAATGGGATGAATTTCACAATTAAACATGTGAAATGAATGAATGAATGATGCAAACCCACAAGTTTAATTAACGCAAAGTTAATTAAACTTCGCGTCAAAGATCGTAAATTTCAGTTTGAAGTTTTATGCTATGTCGTTTGGATTGGCAATGGAAATCCCCTCACACCGGTATTAGCTAACTTATATGCAGAATTTTGCCTATTATTGTTAATTTTAACCTTATTTTGTACAGGTATATAGATGATATTTTATGCCTTTGGTCTAATAATTTGGATGTTGGCTTATTTCTTGGTAGGCTCAACAATTTAGTCCCATCTATTAAGTTCACGGTTGAAAAAGAAAATGATGGAAGCTTATCTTTTCTGGATCTAAAAATTCGGAGATACTTTAATTAGTTCAAATTTGAAGTTTATCGTAAGCCTACTAATAATAATTCTTATGTGCATTTGTATTCTGACCATCATCCCTCGATTAAATCTTTTATTTTCTCTGCTGTTTCTTAGAACATTGAGAGTTGTCAGTCCTGAATTTTTAGATTCCGAGTTATGCAATATCATGAATATTGGTACTAAATTATGTTATCCTATTTCATTTTTAGATAACTGCCTTAGGAAAGCTAAGAATAAGTATTGTAATAGTGTAATTGTAAAGGAATTTGAGCGTAAAAATATCCTTAGCCTACCTTACCATGTAAATTTTCAATATCTTCTGACTTTACTTAAAGCAATTGATATCAATGTAGTCTTTAAGTATAATAATACTGTTAAATCACGCCTAATAAAGAATAACCCGAATAATGTGGTTGGTTGTGTGTATTCGATCGGATGTACACAATGTGACTCAGTATATATAGGCCAAGCGGGTAAAACAGCATAAATATGCGTGTAGAACAGCAAATAATTCTAATGCATTGTTTGACCATATGTATAGATGTAATCATAGTCTCAAGTGGGATAGTTCTAAAGCGCTCGTTAAAACCAGATATATAATTGAAAGGAATATTCTAGAATGTGCATTTATCCATTTTAAAAATAATTTTAATAACAGTGCGGGAATGTATAAAATTGACAATATCCTGTTAAAATACCTTTTGCCTCTAATCAACTCTTGTTAATCATGTATATATTTTTGTATATATTTTTGTCATCTCGCCTTCTCCCTTCATTCCCTGACGAGGTGTACTTCTGAATACACGAAAAACCTTGGAATCAGTTTTCTTTTTCCTTGTGGGTTTGCATCATTATATATAGCCTAGCGGTTAAGACATTGCGGAATATGCATTCTCAATCTTGGCAATTCCTTCATCCTTGATCAAAGGATGAGAAATTCGAAAGTAATAATCTCAGAGGCTTTTCTCGAATCTGCACGTCTCTTCCCACTTGATACGTTTCTCATTCACATCCACGATTCCCCACTCCATTCTTAGGTTAGATTAAGCTAGGTTAGATCATAGGTAAAGTTAAATGAAGGTAGATGAGGTTTGATTAGGAACTTAGCTTACGATGTAAGCCATAGTTTTGTTTTCTTTCGCTTCAATTCCTCCCCAAAGCGGGAAATTTTTTCCAAATCTGGAATTCTCGCTTTCCAACCGTGAACGACAAAGTAAATAGCGTGAAGTGAGAAATAGTCCCACTTCTTATACGTCGTAAAGTGGGAATCAAATAAAAAAAAACAACCAAAAAATGCACCCAATTTTACGCTTCATGCATAAATAATACAGTAATTACATGCAATACATTTGCGGAGAGTTGATACTGAACGAGTGTTCTTTACAGTTGAACAAAACAAAAAAAAAACAGTCGAGAAGTTACTCCAGGAATGATTTCTGTCCGAAGCAAGTTAAGGAAATACTAATTTCCTGATCGATACTTCTCGTTATGTTAAATTTTCATAAAAAAAAAAATACTGTAATCGATATATGACAGTCCCTCCGTCTGTTCGTCGTTGTCTGTTCGTCGTTGTCTGTTCGTCGTTGTCTGTTCGTCCGTTTTTCTTTAAATGCACTCGGTTTTTGCGAATTTTATTTCCTTTAAACAAAAAATTTATTACATTAAAAATGTACAAATTAATAAAAATTTTAACCATTAATTTAGAAATTTTTCTTAGTACATTTTAGTATAATTTTACTAGTATAGAGCGTGTATCACTAGTTATTACACCAATAAAGGTTGTTGCACTATGCAATGGATACTTTTAGTGAATACCACTACAGGAATTTCCTTTAATTAGTTTAAATAGTTTGGCTACCTAAATTCCTAAATGCGATAGTTACACTAAACAGTTTAATAGTGTTTATTAATTACTCTTTAAATCTATAATAAATAACTTGGCTGTAAACATTAAAGTAACAACATACTCGAATTTAGTGTGTGTGTGTGTGTGTGTGTGTGTGTGTGTGTGTGTGTCATAAATTAGAATAAAGATGGCGTGTTATTTTTCGTCTTGTAAATTTACATTTTATAAAAAACAAAAAGTTGAACTAATTATTATAATATAATACAAAGTGATGAGTAGTAAAATACGATTTTAGTATATATATGCAGTATAGTACATTAGTACGCCTATAATAGCAGTACAGCTTCCTCTCCACCAAACCAATTAACTCCAGACATAGGGCCACCAGCTATATACCTCCGCTTGAGGAAGGATCTGTCTTCGCGCGAAACCTTTGGAAGGTTGGAAGTAAATCAAATAATTTCTATTATATTACGACACTTTTGCTTTAAAAACTGCGTTTTTCACTGCAAGATCCAAACTCAAATTGGAAACTTTCGTCAACTGAAAATTATCGATATTCTGATAATAATAATTTAACTAAATTTAATCTAACTCCAAAAATACTTGTCGGTAGGATGGCTTATCGACAAAATGGCGTTAGCCCGAAGTAAGACACGGGTCTTTTACGGACCCAGGGCGGCCAAGAGCTGCCCCGGGCCCAGGGGAAGGATTGGTATATAGGCCCCCCTATTTTATTATGATGTTTTTTGTGTACATAACAAGCAAACTGATTATATGTCCAATGTCCATGTCACTATTCAAAACATAGTATGAATAAACAAGTCGGATGAAAATGGCCATTTTATTTTTCGAATCAATTATTAATTGTATCTCCATCCAATTTACAAATGTAGGACGAATGCATACGGGTAACATAGTTGTTTATTGCATAATTTCATAATTGGAAGTGCACTTTCCTCGCCTTCTCTCTGGCAAAGTGGTCAATGATTCTGCTGAAATCCAAAGTACGGGCAAATTGGCTTCCAATTGCAAGGGTGAAGATGAAAATGGCCATTTTATTTTTCGAATCAATTATTAATTGTATCACCATCCAATTTACAAATGCAGGACGAATGCATACGGGTAACATAGTTGTTTATTGCATAATTTTCATAATTAGAAGTGCACTTTCCTCGCCTTCTCTCTGGCAAAGTGGTTAATGATTCTGCTGAAATCCAAAGTACGGGCAAATTGGCTTCCAATTGCAAGGGTTCCCAGATCTGTCACATACCTGTCCGTTTTCATTGTTTGCACGCATATTTAGCGTACACACAATACCTGGGGTCAACACAGTTTAGCGTTTGATATCCTGATTATGATCTCTATAAAATATATGTTTATTAGTTATATTTCCCTTATTTAATCAATTGCTTTGTTTTATTTTATTTCCCCTCTTTCCGGGCCCCGGTGATTTTTCCCCGGTATCCCCACCCTCTCGGTGGGCCTGTAACGGACCTATACCCATTCATTTAGATAATGAGAGAGAACACACTAACACACTAAAAAACTAACATTCTAACCTAACATAGCCAAATTTGTGTTAACATAACTTAACCTAGCCTGCAACAACTTATCGATTTTACATCAAATCGATCAGATGTTAGCCCCCTTCCCCCCGCCCCCAAGAGTATTTAGGGATACTCGGCAATGGCTGTATGGGAGAACTTAACTTTACGTTCTCTGTCAAAGGATTCACTGATGTATGAATAATATAGTAATGTTTGGGGTTGTTCAGCCTCTTCCGTAACACCTAAATCCAAAGGTCATGTGGCGGAGGAAACCTACAGCTTTACGTGGGATACGAACCATCTAAAGGTCACTACATCATCTGAACGCGGAGGAAGTTCACCCATCCAACTATTGAGCAGACGTAACATTGCTTAACTCGCTGATCTAACGGGAAACGGTGTTGCGTCGTGGCCGTGACGTAGCCCAGGTGTATATATGAACGTGGTTTAAAAACATTCTGGGTATCTCTGCATGCATGGGTATACTGACGAAAGAAGTTGGGACGTTTCTTTTGAGAAAAAAAGAATTAAAATTATTAGAAAGTCAATAACATTGTTATTAAATTTATACCATTCATTCATTTTTCATTCATTCATTCATTTTCATTCATTCATTCATTTTCATTCATTTTTCCTGGTCTTGCACTTAAAATATTTAGATCATACACGAGTAAAGACACCTCTGCATGAAACCACATATCTTTCATCAAAATGGCAGATCATAAAATGGGTAAACCAAAGCGTTTGTGATCATAAAGTTTATAATCATGACAGTATCATAAATTTATGGGCTACGTTGTGGACATTGTCACAACACCGATTCCCGTACGTATATCAGCGAAGTTAAGCGACATTGGGTCTGGGTGGTCGTTGGATGGGTGACCGTCCTCCGGGTCCTGATGTAGCGATCCGTAATTCGGATCCTACGTAAAGTTATAGGTCCACTCCATCACACGCATCCCTCGCATCACCTTCGCCGTTACGAAAGGGGATTAAACCACCCCATAAAGGAGTACACATCATAAATTTGGAGTCGAGAGTGATGTTATTCATCATTTTTACCACTTAAAAAACTAGAAATTTTCTCTGAATATTTTCTACTTAAATTAATATTTACTGTTCACATTTTCTAATTATCTGCCAACAAAAGAGTACAATTAGTCGCAACGTCCCATCAACTGTCAAATTAACAGATACGTAAAGGTGCTTACCTCGTAATTAACACACCTTTGATTTGAACATTCACTAAATCATTCGAATTTTAAGTTTCACATTTCACTTAATTTGGGAAGAAGAAGAAGAAGAAAGAAGATGCAAATGTTATATACGAGTATTCAAACAAGTTGAAACATCTCCAGGAAAACACACACTCTTTTTCCTTATATTCCTACGCAGAAATGAAGAAATAGCCTTCATACTGTAGGACATTTTATAATATTACTGCTACTACTGCTATCAAAATAATAATAATGATGTAGAATTTGCTTTGCACGCGAAGTTGGACCTACAAACTCGATGTCAGGGTTGTTCATTTATGTAATAATTATAATCAGTAGCGAGGGACAGAAATTGGCACAGCGCTCAGGCCAAACGAATACGACCCATTGCTCTAACTCCATGATTATCACTACCCGCACTATCGGGATTCAAACCCACGACCTCATCGTATTTACTTCGCCTATAGGGAAACTGTGTTACCCACTGAACTACGGACGCTGGCGGTCAATTATGTAACTTTAGCGTCATAAATTAATCAGTCATAAAATGCGATGTTCAAAGTTATTTATCACAATTACTGTGTTAATTAGCATTTAAATTAAGAAGTCAGTTGCAGCCAAAATTATTATTATTATTATTACTATTATTATTATTAAGTGTTTCGTGATGTTTTCGTGGCCTCATGCATTTCGTGTCTGACAGGTCTCCATAACTCATGAAATCCAACCGAAATATTCTGCATAAGTGAACCAAAATCGATAAACACCGACGATATAATAAGAAAATACACGAATGAATATATTATATATATATATATGTATGTGTGTGTGTGTGTGTGTGTGTGTATAGTCAGTGAGATTGTAAAACTAGTGATTTCATGAAATCCCTGAAATAAGCTACCAGGGATTTCATGAAGTTAGGTTAGATTAAGGGATTTCGTGAAATTACTAAGTATTTCAGTAACTTCCTGAAGTTCCCGAGTGTAACAGTAATTACGCGAAATTATTGATATTTCAGAGATTTCATGAAATCACTAGTTTCACAATCTTACTGTAGCACACACACACACACACACACACACATTTTATTTATATATATATATATTTTTTTATTTATTTATATTTTTATTGAAATGTTCGTACAAAGAAAAAACTATTTTTGAGTTGCATGCAACAACCAAAATATATGTTTAACTATTGTAACTACGCACATTGCGAGGTCAATTCAACCATGACATTGATTTCATTGACCATGCTTATTTTTGGGGTAATGCACCTAAATGGTCAGAACAGTTATTCCACGGTTTGAATAAATACTTGGTTTGGTTGGCGTAGCTATGTATTATTAGTTATCGTATCCAATAATTTTTTTTAAATCCACTCTATACGAGACTCGTGTATTTTAAGATATTAATAAATCCATAAGGAAATCCACAGCGGGGTTGCGGCGGAAACACTCGATGGATTATCTAATTAGACTTTATAATAACATATTTGCTTTCTTAATGCGTTTTAAACGGTCCAGAATATAGTGTACAAAGTACTAAGCCAAGAATTAACACGAAACACACAAGCTGCTATTTATGGATTTTACAAGTATGTTACGAGGCTTTAATTTTACATAGTGCTTTGTGTGAAAGAGTAAAAAAATTTCCTACCACTTATACTTTAGCTGTTTACAATTGTGTTTAAGTCATTGAAAAAAATATATACATACGCGTAAGCTTACCTCGAGAATAGCGAAGTACTAAAGAATTAATACCGTGAATACGGTATACATTATTTCTGTACTGTACAATTCTTGGGCGAAGGTCCATTTCCTCTGTTATAAATTTAATGATTATAAATAAGGAAGAACGTCTGGTATAAAGTATTTAGTTGAAAAATGTTCGCCGCTTGAGCTACCTATCAGTCACCAGGGGGCGCTGTGTGTTTGTCGAAAATGCGATAGTTCATCGTCATGCAATACAATACCGTGAAAAAATGTTTTACGTAACATTACTACACTACTTTATTTTTCTTCATTACGTCATTAACGTTTTTTAGGGTTTTATAAAGTTTGTGAAGGAGTTTAACGATGAAGAATATAAACATTTGACGTTAAATAAGTTATTCCGAAGAGACCCGTCTTCGTACGGACATTATCTTTCGTGTTACTGAATTAATAGACTAACTGGCAACATCTACTACCGAGCGAACTGGACCAACACCTTTCAAACCGTGGATACGTCAGTCGGCCTCGAGTCCTCACCATGCAAGCAGTAAACGGGTCCATCATAATGTAATAAAGAAAAAAAAGAAAAACTTAACCCAAAAAGAAAGAAAAAAAGAAAGGGTCGACAACACCTTATTCACACTCCGAAAAAAAATTTGAAAAGATAAAAACAACTTTGGTTAAGATTGATTTAATTACCGTTAAAAAGCTTCAAAGAAAACGGAAAAACAAATGAACCCCAAAACTACGTATTATTTTTTCTAGTGTTCTTTTTCTAAGAAAAAAATAAGATTTCACAACGAAACACGAACCAGAGCATGAAAACAAAATAACAAAATGAGTGATGCTATGAAGGTTCGTTTTAAAAAAAGTATATATATATATATTATATATATATATATATGCATATATATATATATATATATATATATATATATGTCCAGAAATAGTCGCGCAACTTTTTTGTAATCACCGCTCCCCCCCCTCGACCGTTTCAAAATGTAAGCCAGGACGATGACGAGAACTATTACTACTGCTGCTGCTGCTGCTGCTGCTGCTCCACCACGCAACACTCCGCAACACCGCCGGTGCCTGCCACCACCTACAAAACCTCTCCAGATTTCTCCAAGTCAATGACTTAGACGGCTGAAGGTAAGTAAATACAGAGATAAAATTCCTGCCTTTCCATTGTTAGAGAGACAGCTTTGGCAAAGCGAAACTTTTTCCACAATCATTTTGTACCGTTAGCTTTTGTTTCAAATTTAATACTGAAAAACAAAAAAACTCCATGACCTCTTGTTTGTTCATTCTTCCATTTATATTTATATTATGCTTTTAATCTCGCTCTTAGGTTCACTAAGACCGCGGGACCTTATCATCTTCGTTTTCTCTTGCTAGTTGTATACTGGTAGTAATAATAGTAGTAGTTTAACTAGTAGAACTGGTTTTTAGTTGCAAGAAATTTTATTGCCCTTATAATTATTATGTATTTTAATTTTTTTTTAAATTATATATATATATATATATATATATATATATATATATATATATATATATATTATCACCGTTCATTGTAGGCAATTTGAGTGTAATGAATGACAATTACTGTCATTTGTACTCAAATTTTGGGTCGTTTTCGCCACGCGATTGCGGGGACCGACAACTGTAATTCCTTTTCACACGTCATTCCCGTCCATAGTTCGCCTTCGTGTCTGAATTAGGAAAGCATTAAAAAAATGTCCGTATACCCACCGCACGACATCTCAATCGGGGCCCCATATTGGTCCATTCTATTATCCAAATCGACAATCGATGCCCCTTCAACAAAGGCAATTGCAAGAACCGTTTTTAACCTTTGCATTTGGATGGTCACACAATATAGACCATTTTCATGTTTTAAAATATAGTATCGAAGTACCCATATATATATATATATATATATATATATATGCACCACTTTTTTGAGTGGGTATGCTCCACATTACATCATCGGGTAAGATTTTATATATGATGCAAACCCACAAGGAAAAAGAAAAAATTAGTTCAAGGCCTTTCGTGTATTCAACAATACACACCTCGTCAGGGGATACACGAAAGGCCTTGAAATAAATTTTGTCTTTTTCCTTGTAAGTTTTGCATCATTCATTCATTTCACGTGTTTAAGTGCGAAATTCATCCCATATATATATATATATATATATATATATATATATATATATATATATATATATGAGAGAGAGAAGTCATAGGCCATATTGGCTTAATTACCATCGCCATGCTAACTTCATTCGGAAATTTTTCGGGTGCCTATCTACCACAACTTCTAGTATGGGCATGGACTGATGATGTGGGTATACTGCAATGTTCCGCATGAGAGAGAAGAAATTCAGGTATTATTTACAGGGACAGCAATAATTTCTGGAGCAGCGTGTAACGGAAGGTTTTCAAAAGGCGAAACGTTTGGTATTTTCACGCTTATTAATTGTTTGTATTACCACGTACACACTATTAATGCACCGTTCATATATAGCCAACGCACTATAGTATATTAAAATATTCATACGTTTCGAGAATACTCGTGCTTTCATCAGTAAATTAAATTACCTTTGAATCATCAAAGAGTGAATTATCATCATTTTTACTTGGTTTTCTCGTTAATATACAAAAAAATGTCATAATTCTCAATTCAAATTCATTGTTCAGAACTAGCAGTGAATTGGAATTGAAAATTATCACATATTTTTGGTGTATTAATAATAAAACGAAGCGTAAATGATTATGACTCACCCTGTAATAGTCCAAATATACTTCGAGTTAATTTACTGGTGATTGGCAGAAATATTCTTGAAATGAATTGACATTTTGGTGCTTATAGTGTGTTAGCTATTCTTTTTTTAGTTTATTCTTAGATGGCCTTTCATATAATATATATATACAGGGTGTCCCATAAGTCTGGTCTCTAAGAAAATTTATTTTTAATTAAATTTATAAAAGTTATACCTAAGAAATAAAACAAATGTTCAAACTGATGTCTTGTTTCGGGACTTTTTTTTTTGTTGCGGGTAAAATAAGACGCATTGGCTAATATGGAAGCTAGTTACACTCGTGAGAAAAAGGCGGAGTGAGTGTAACTCACTTTCATATTAGCCATTGCGTGTTATTCTACCCGCAACAAAAAAAAAAAGGTCCCAAAACAAGACATCAGTTTGAACATTTGTTTGTTCTAATGTATTACTTTTGGAAATTTAATTTAAAATAAATTTTCCTACGAGACCGGACTTATGAGACACCCTGTATGTATATATATATATATATATATATATATATATATATATATATATATATATATATATATATATATATATGTGTGTGTATGTGTGTGTGTGTGCGCGCGTTTGTAGTAATAAAAATAATTGACATGAAGGAACTGAACTTTTTGTAGTGCATCAGAAAACCTTCATTACACGCTGCTCCAAAAAAGTATCGCTTCCACTGTAAATAATACCCAAATCTCTCCTCTCACACACTGCACTATACCCACATCATCATTCCATGCCCATACTAGAAGTCGTGGTAGATGGGGGTTAAAGATTTTCTTAGTGAAGTCGGCATGGCGATGGTAATTAAACCAAAATACCCTGTAGCCTATGCCCCCTTACACTCACTCTCTCATCTCATATATATATATATATATATATATATATATATATATATATATAACCTTCGTTTTGCTTCGGCGTAAATTGTTCATTCTGATGAAGATCAAGTTTGTCACTCCACCTTAGACCTAGAGCTAGAGCTAGAGCTAGAGCTTAACGTGGAATCCGAACCACGCCCCACAGTCAGAAATTACAAAATCCTCGTCCGGACTCGATCTCACGACCTCCCGATTGGCAGCTCAGCGTCTTAACGACTAGGTTACCCAGGGTGCCCATTTATCTACCAACCAATTTTTATTGTGTAGAAGAATGAACAACTGGGTTTTGCTGCGCGCTGCCTGCCTGCCGTCACCGGGCCTCCATCCCGGGCCGATGGATTAGTAGTCAGCGATGCTAACCACTAATCCACCAAGGCGCATTATATATATACGTATTTTGTGTGTGTGTGTGTGTGTGTGTGTGTGTGTGTGTAACGTAAAACCAAAACCACTGTGTACAAATTGCGGCTTTAAACGAGACCCATATAACTATCCCTTCAGATTACAGTCTAACACCGCACTTAATCCGTTTACAAGCGTCATACCGCCCGTCCAAGTACCGCGAAATAATCAATTCTTGTTGAAGTGGGGAAAAAACACTCGAATTTGATTAGCGAATTTGACGCAGTTTTTCACCATTGAACAATATTTTTACTTCAAGACTTTAAAATTTAATTCAAATACAGTATAGACCTAGAGTACAGGTAAATAATTTTTATTTATAATTTTCAGGGGGGTTTTCGGGGGTGGGGGTATAAAATAGTCACACACACACACACACACACACACACACACACACACACACACACTTGCTTGCTTTTCTTTTTAATTGTTGCATTTTTGAGTGAGAACTCTTACTCAAAAGTATATCTTTGGATTAATATTTATTTTGTACAAGAAAAATCGTATATAACATAGGTTAAGTTCACACTTAACTTAACCTCCAGTCTGGGGAAATAAATTTGCCAAGAAAAATAAAACTTCTAAAAAGCATAAGAAAATAATAATCGGTGAAGACTTTTATTTTATTACTGTCACCAAAAAGAATGAAGTAGACAGACAAAAACAACGCTACCCATTATTAATTTTTATACTTTTTAAAATTTTTGTTTCTAGGCAAACTTTTCTCCAAAATTATGCATTAGAAAGTGAAGCTAATTCTAACTCCAGCACTTTGGCACTAAAATTACGTCAAGAAAGTAGTTTTCAATAATATATATATACAGGGTGTCCGAGAATTATCTGTACAATTTTTGGCTGTTATTAAAAGTCAACTATGAAGTGTAGAAATTCCAGTGTTGTCCCATTTTACAGAGAATCTCATTAA